>JARFIW010001469.1:18127500-18445000 GCA_036346225.1 Platerodrilus igneus
AAGATCAGGACCTCAAGTGTTAGGAATACGATACTGATCTCCACACTAACGCGCTGTTTTCAACAAAATTTAGCCACACCGGTTACAAATTGCAAAAGCTCAACTTTACGCAAAAAAAGTTTGCGTTTTTCCATTCTAGTACCTTTGTGATACTATGTTAAGAAACAAGAAGTAAACCTATTGATCTATATTTGTAATACAATTGAATAAATTCATTTTGCAAGGCATCTACTTAAAAGGAATTTTTTTTTTAGTTATCTATGTCGGATGCACGTTTCATAAGATCAGTAACTGATTTAGCAACGGCACTGTTTCCAATACTGTTAATATGTTACTGGAGCGAAGAGGTTCTATACGAAAGCACCAACGTCGGACGAGCAGTTGCCGAAATTAATTTTTATACCCTAAATACAAGAACTCAAAGAAGTTTAGTACTTGTAATACGTCGTAGTCAGAACCCAGCAAAGTTTCAGGCCGGGAAGTTTATCGACATTTCATTAGCCTTATTTACATGGGTAATGCTAGATTGTTTTAATTTTAAAATACACGATCTTTTTTAGACCATCAGAGCATCCTACTCAGCATTTATGCTATTGCGAAACCTCAACAATCCCGAAGCTGATTAAAACTGAAAACTGCTAGCGTCATAGATGTGTAATTTATATGTATACAATTATTGTATTTTTCTCGAACGAAAGTAGGTATAAGTTTTAATTGTGATGTTATTTTGGAATGCACTCTTTCGTAAAGAAAAAAACTAATCCGTCAATTGTAATTTAATTTCTAACGTTTCGGCAAGAAATGTATGCCTTAATCGTAGACTAGAATTGGATAAAATTAGTTAACAAGGTATAAAATAGTATAGATATACAACTTAGTTAATTACTATGACTTAGCGATTGGAAACACTTATTCATGTTTTGACTGATTGAAAATATAATGACAACAGGAATGCGGTAGGTAACAAAAGTAAACGAGATCTAATAAATCATATTGGAAAATTTAAAAGTCAAAACGTAGCCTTAAGATTAACATAAACTAAACTAACCTATAATTAGAATGGAAAAAGTAATGGAAGATTAAACTGTAATAAGTAATTGTTCTTATAAAAGTGTTGTGGGGTGAGTATTGTTGTCACTTGAATCTATAAAGAGTGGAATAAGGTTGTTAATATCTTGTTTTGTTGAGAAGATTAGGTTGCTGATGAATGTGGAAGGGTTCTAGAAATAGTCGTTTTCAATATCTAGTATTTCTGTATCATTCAAGTTTGCGATATGTTTTCTTGAACTTATATGAGACGCGAGTGCACAACATAATTTACCTATCCTGATATATCGCTTTTATGTTGGACTAAACGATTTTTTAACCACTGCTTGAAATGATCTACGTAAGCTTTTTGCAACTATATTCAATTTTATGGACGATGGTGCTACACATTGATTTGTCAGTATTATCTTTAAGTCGATTGAATAAATTTCTTATTGATTTATTGTGGGTGTAAGTTATAAGAATATCCAGTTGCTTTAATATTTTGGTTATTTGGGGTGTTAACTCTTGAATCTATGGTAATGTCTTGAACTTGATAACTTGAGGTTGGTCTGATAGGATTAGTAAGCGGTTAGAGTATAATAGCCTTTTTAAAAGAGAAATAGGGTATTCATTGTTAAGTAAAGTATATTCTAATTGTTTTAAATTTTTGTAGAAGCCTCGCTTCCTGGCTAACATAAGTCAAAAACTTGATACTGTCAGAACGTTACGGGCGGATTTGATACGACGAATTTTATTTTGATAATAAAGCGAGAAAAAGCCTGTAACAAGAATTAAGGGTTTAATCTCGACTGGCTCGCGTAGGTCGTGGGTTTTCTTTACAATGGGGATTAATGCAAATAATGCCATAAATCACAAGGGCTAAAGTGCATACCACCGTTAATTTAATGTACCAATTCAGATTTAAATATCTTACCTGTAATCCTGCATTCTCTGGTCTTCTTTCATAGGGCGCCAGACCGTCGGTTAGGGACTGGTATCGAAGGACGGTCACCTCAATACTAGTTTTCAATATTTATCACTCTTCTACTCACATCGAACTATGAACACTGCTAAATAATTACTGAAATACCTTTACGGAAGTTAATCCCCAAAAATATTAAGTATCCGCGTTCAATCTTTCAAATAACTTTGTCCATAAATTAACTAACCAATTAGTTTTCATGCAAAATTATACCTGAAACGGTAGCTTCGATCAAACAAAAACTCCCTTCACAATGAAATAATTTAAATTTTGAATTTTCTACCACAAATTGTAATTAATGACAACTCCGTTGAACAACTTGACAAGCTACTTTATTTTTTACAATTAATAAAATTAACGATAGTTACATATAACATAATAATGATATCTAAATTAGCAGATGTACCCTACTGATAGTGCACTTAAAAATCCTAACAATAATTTCTAACTAAATATTAAACTACATTGGTACTTACTAATTCTACCTCTTCGATTAAGCGTAAAGTAAGCAATATAGTCAGGAAAGAAAGAAAAGAAGTTTATTGAATTACAGTTGTGTATTCCTTTTCGTGTCTTAAACGGCAATTTCAACAGAGCTGTTGTTGCATTCTGCTTTACAAACCCGCGCGCGTGCCTTATGCAATGTCCAAAGTTATTGATAGTGATACTTCTCTCACTAATACATCAAAGTACTGGTTTTTATTAAATTCGCGAAGGTTCCTCTGGAAGTTTTCTGCGCTGAATGTAGACAACGTTTGTCTAATTACATCATTATCAAAAACCCAGTAACTTTCTTGCACCGCCACCAATATTTAAGCTTACATGCCTATTCAACTCTGTCAGAATCGACTCTAAAATCTGCTTTCGGTTCCTAAAAATTATTTCTTATAGTAATTTTTATGCACGCCTTTTCTTTTTACGACGTCACTATGACATCGAACGTTCGCCAATGAAAAACAACATTCTTTTGGAAAAGTACGTCCATTCGGGGGTAGTTCTCAGAACTGCATTTTTGAAGAGATAACTTGGTATGATTAAAGTGGCTATTTTAAATTCCTTACCCCCTTGGTGTTTTAGAGACAGAATGTTGGTATTTCCTTTGAATTCTTAAGTTGTCTGATAATGAGCAACGGATTTGAGTGACAGTTTCGTTAAGTTTGATAAAGAATCTACAGCTAGATAATAAGTGATTTTACTAATCTAAATTGAGAACGTGTATCCATTAATTTTTATCTATGTTAGTGCTGGACGCTGAATGGTAAAATTTGAAGTGACCATTACGACAGAAAGCAATTTTAATTATTTTTAGAACCGCATTCATCTACTTCGGAGACTAAGACTAGTGTCTGCTTCTTCAACCCTTCTCAATAATACATTGACTGAGTAATAATGGTGCTTTAATTGTTTGACGATTTCTCGTTCACTTCGAAAATAGGAACTAAATTATGTGGTTGGTTGGTTGAGAATTTATTTAATAAAATGTACGTTTGCTTTAATTATTTTTATGGTACTGAATTGGGGTAGTTGTTACAATTAACTTAGGAGCATGGCATATTATCGGATTAACTTACGTTATCGTAATTATTTACAATAATGTTACAAGAAATGATTGACAAAAATCCCAAACGTAATTGAAAGTTAGGTTTATGTATAGTTGTATACATGATTTAGATTTGCGTAATTTTTATCATAGTCACCGGTCTCGGCGACGTATTTGGAAATCGCATGGGCCGCGAAAGCCTAAAATACAGGTTCGAATCCTGTCTGGGACCCTTTACTTCCGATCTTTCAATTACTAGTTAGATATGAAATTATCTTTTGGGCTTTGCATAAAATTCTAAGTTATTATTTCATCTTTATTCACTAAAGTTTATATACCCGTGAACCTGTGGGTATTCGATCTTCCCTAATCATGCACGTCGATGATTCTGCATCTAGTAATGCGTCCAAGGTTATCTTCTGCATGGTGACGGGAATCCTTGGTAGTAGATTATTGTGGGAGATGTTTAGGCGGGCCAGTTCGTTTCGTCCGGCCGAGCCGCGCCAACACACCACCCGACCGGACGAAATGAATTGGGCTGACTAAACATCACCCACGATGATCCACTATCAAGGATCTACGTCACCATACAAAAGATAACCTTTGACGCATTACTAGATACAGCAGCATCAACGTGCACACTGAGAAAAGTGATTTGGTTGATACAACCAATTCTGTTGTTTTGAAGAGTAAAGCATTTGATCAAGTATTTATTAGTCGTTCTAAACGAAACTATATTCACTGAACTACTTGTAGATGGTTAAACTAACATCAAAAATTAGTTGACTTAAATTTGTTTGTTTGAATGCATAATAACAGTTGATTAATAAAGGAATGCAAAAGTGAATTTCATTGAACATCAGTCGTATTTAATACAAACTAATATTGTCAACAAATTTCATATTTTAGTCAAATACTACATTAATGTTGAAAAAAATCTAGTTTAGTTAAATGAATGCTGAAAAAAGTGTCAAATGAACACGTTTTGTAACAAATTTAACATTGAAACAAACGTACTTTAGCTTGTTGATTTAAATAAACTACGATTGCCAAATCAAACGTCGGGTTATTTGTTGAACTCCAATCGTTTTCAGTAAGTGTCCGATACTGCGTATTGGTTGTACTGCGCGCGCACATTATATCTTTAATATACTGCTAACGTTCGACTGCGACACGTCAACATGGCGTCAAGCGTTACTTTGCATTGTTTATTGTGTTAGTTTCCATAAAAGTACTTCAACTAACTGTAAAGATACAGGGAAGATAAATTTAGTATGCCGTACTATATGTTTAAACAAAATCTTTTCGTCTAAAAACACGTAAGTACATTTCTATAAATTAGTCTTACTGCCCATAACGAAACGCCGTTGTTTTTAGCATTCAACTATATAAGCGAACGTATAATTTTAAAGATCAATGGCAACCTCAAGGAATAAACAAACTTTCAATAATCAGTGTCAGTTTTATAAAATTGAAGTGGAAGCTAAATTGAAAATTATGCAGGATAAACTAGGGTTAATGTAACATTCAAGGTGAGATTTGATTCAATATACAACTTGATAATGTGACTGAATGAAGTTATTTTAAATCAATATTTTTTTAAAATCTGTTAGGGATGAACAAACTCATTTGTTGATGGCCAAGTTGTATTCAAAAAAATGGTTAAAATAACTTCATCAAGCCGGAATCGATCAAGCTGGATATTGAATCAAACTACCTTGGATGTTTAAACTAATTCTATTTCTAAACAATGTACAACGCAACGAAATGATTGATTTGACAGCTAAATGTTTCAATTCAACACAATAAAAGTTTGATTAAACACAAATGTTATTATTTGAACCCTTATTAGCCACTTAGCTTAATAAATATTATCTGCTCAATATATGGGTTAGTTAAACCAATGACGCTTTTTGGTTAGTTGAAAAATTTGAATAGTTTGTTTTAATGCTACAAACCCTTTCAAGTATTTGCTTCAATGATTTTTATATGTAAGTGGGATATTCAACGTGTTGATTTAACATAACAGTTTATTTGATAAAAGTATTAAATAATTCAAATCAAACCTACAAGCAATTGAAGTAACGATACCTAACATTCAAGTTACATTAATAGCGATTTGAGTAAATGCCATAATTATTGTGGTGCAAATTTAGGTTTGTTTGCTTCAAAATCGGTTTTCCAACATTTTATTATGTTCTATTTAATGCATATAGATCATTGTTTATATACAAACCAAAATTCTAATTGAATCAACTAATTTTCAGTTGAAACAACAAAATCCTTCTCTCAGTGCATGATTGGGGAAGATCAAATACCCACAGGTTTACGGGTAGAAACCTATTATGCCTCCACCTGTCTAGCCAAAGCAGGGACAGAAATAGCAATCAAAGACAAGTTCCGCACGCCATTCGCCCTTGGAAATGTGACGAACCACAAAACCTTCTTGATAGTAGCAGACCTCGCTGAGGATATCATCTTGACTTTAACGTCAGAATGGATTATGAACAAGGCTCCATGCATTTTGGAGCACATAACCGTAAGACGCTCCACTGGAACGAAACATGCAGACCACGCTAACCATGTAGCCCTCGTCGATCTGCCCAATTATGTGCAAGGCACACGACCAGAAAGGCATACCTGTGGACGGATGTCCCAAGAAGAGGTACCCTTTCAATCACAACTACCTCGCCAGGCAACATACGACCATAGAAAGGTCCAACGCCGCCACACAACGGTGACGCCCATCGCCGCAACCAAACTACCCACGCCAACTACAACTAACCAGTTCGCAGACGAATTCTTGCCCAGCAGCTTTTGGGAAAAATTTTAACCAGGGATCGATAAGTCAGTACAATCAACTACCACAGCCAGCATCAGCCTATTATCACTGGACACCAAAACATGCAGACCACAAGCTAAGGACACACAACCCGTGTCGTTCTGCCCGATTATGTGCAAGGCGCATAACCAAAAGACATACCTGTGGATGGATGTCCTAAGAACTGGTACCCTTTCGACGACAATCATTCCACCCAGCAGCAGGCGATCATGATGAAACCCGACGCCGCCGCACTAAGCGAAAACGCAAACGTCGCCACACTCTCAAATATTTTGACAAAAAGACCCCGATGCATCCTCACAACAACCTAACTACGCTACACTCTTCGGGGGGGGGGGGGGGGTTGACCATATTACCGCACCCGATCTGAGCACAGAACAGACTAAAAGAATTGCAGTTGACTATATCAAAGTACACGAGCTGAACACAGAACAAACTAAAAATCGCGAAAACTTCCAACTCATTCTTTGGTACCCAAAAATCAGCACGCCCATTGGTCAAACTAAATTTGGAGATTCTTCTTTATTTGAAAATCGAAATACACAATTCCATTGGTTAAAAACATCATTAACATTTTTCAGCACAGGAAGGATAGGTTGTAATAATATAATTTCACATTCTCCGAAAAACATTCGTTAGTGCTCACCATAGACTAAGGAATCACTATGCAGTGCTCCCCATAGCCTGTAAACCCTCCAAGGAGCAGTGCTCTCCATAGCCTGCTATACTTCAGCACGCAGTGCTCTCCATAGCCTGCGTATCCTCCGACGGTGACGCTGTCCACTGCCGTACCCAGAGCACGTCATTATAATTCATCAATCCATAGTTAACAAACCACGTATGGACGACGCTAAGCTCCGTTCCATACTTCACCGACAAGTCGTTATTGTGATTAGGTCTGTCAACTCTACCTTCAAACCGACACCCCCGCAGAGTTCAACGGCGACGCGCTCGACGAGGCTTAAAACATCACTACCACGAAGCCGTCCGAAGTGTTCGGAAGACAACCGATGATCTCTGAACCCCTCTATGCTTGTATATATGTTCAATTAGTAGTTTTAATTTCATATCATAATTCTTAGTAACGTAACGTTGTTCCACAAGTAAAACACGAAGCTTTCCGAAGAGTTCCTAAGACCCCCGAAGACGTCTGGACCTCTTCAAACTGTAAATATTTTCTAATTATCGTTGTTTAAGTTCTCACTGGGTCTCATAAGCAAATTTCGCAGCATTCCGAAGAGCTTCGAAGACTACCGAAGACTTATACACCCCGTAAAACTGTATATGCATTCATTCCATAAGTGTTTAAGTTTATTTTTGGTTTCACAAGCAACCATGAAGCCATCCGGAGAATTCCGAAGATTACCGAAGACTTCCGAACTGCTCAAACTGTTAAAATCACTCAATTTTAGCTAATTCATTTTTATTTTTAGGTATTTCTGAACTTATAATTATTTTTGCTTATATTCATTAAACAAATTATCAAGCCAAGCCTACATGCTTTCAGACGCCGCCCACTCGAACGATAACAAGTGGCACCCAACGTGGAGTGTATAAATATAATTGTAAATTCTTCGAAAGACATTCGTTAGTGCTCACCATAGCTTAAGGAATAACCTTGCAGTGCTCCCCATAACCTGCAAAACCTTCAGCGAGCAGAGCTCTCCACAACCTACTATACTACAATACACAGTGCTCCCCATAGCCTGCCTATTCTCCGACAGTGACGCTGTTTGCCGCCGTACCCAGAGCACGTCATTGTAATTCATCAATCAATAGTTAACAAGCTACGTATGGACGTTAAGCTCTGCTCCAACTTCACCGACAAGTCGTTATTGTGATTGCGTCTGTCAACTCTACCTCCGAAACGACACCCCCATAAAGTTCAACGGCCACGCAGTCGACGAGGCTTAAGGCACCACTACCACGAAACCGTCGGAAGCCTCTAAACCCCTCTATGCTTGTATATATGTTCAATTAGTAGTTTTAATTTCATATCATAATTCTTTGTAACGTAACGTAGTCACACAAGTAAAACACCAAGCCTTCCGAAGCGTTCCGAAGACCACCAAGGACGTCTGAACTTCTTCAAACTATAAATATTTTCTAACTATCGTTGTTCAAGTTTTCACTAGGTCTCATAAGCAAATTCCAAAGCCTTCCGAAGACTACCGAAGACTTATACACCCCGTTAAACTGTATATACATTTATTCAATAAGTGTTTAAGTTTATTTTTGGTTCCACAAGCAACCATGAAGTCATCCGAAGAATTTCGAGGATTACCGAAGACTTTCGAACTGCTCAAACTGTTAAAATAATTCAATTTCACTTTTATTTTTTTATGTATTTATGAAACTTATAATTACTTTTGCATATAGTTATTAAACAAATAATCAAGCCAAGCCTACATGCTTTCAGACACCCACCACTTTGTATTAAGTTAAGACTCATTAAACTTACTTCTCCTTTAAATTATAACTTTTGGATATAGAAAAAGGCAGAAAAGCCGGATCTCCGTGCCGACTGTTGCTAAAACCTGCGATGTTAAGTGAAACGACACGAAGACACAAATTGTGAGCTAGGTGATACTGTACTTCTCATAATGTGTTTGTATTAAATATTACAACTTTGCTATTTCTGTCCTGATGAGCCCCAATTAGGATGAAACGCGTCGACAGGATGCCCTCGTGGCTGAACTTGAGTCACATGCCATTAATTCTTTTTTACTTCGTATTTAAGTTAAAACTCATTAAACTTACTTTTCTGCGAAATCAACGGTCTCTGAAATACAATAAGTCCCACCTTCGGGCGTCATAAATTCTGCAAAATAAAGCCCCTCTCTTGGGTCGACAAAATTACTCTGTAATCTCATGCCTTACGCTTGGCTGGCCATAATTACTGCGAAACCTCCGAGCTCTTAAATATAAAATTGTTACAAACCTTCGATGCTGCTTATATACCTAACTTCTTAAAATAACTCTGCTTCGCAAAAAAGTATGCCACGGCTGCTCAGCTGCTTTTCTGAAAAACAAATCTAACTATAATAACTAATAATTAGAATAATTTTTAAACCTTCGTGCAAATATACCACGTCAATTCCCCAAAAGCACCCTTCTACCTTGTACATACCAGAAATTATTAAGATCATCAATTATTTCTGAAACCTAAATTTTAAAAAAATATAGTATCATAATGCAACAGCAAGAGTTCAATTTATAATTTTTCCCCAGTTTATCTTTTTAGTTCATACTGTTTATACACATATGCAAACAAAACAACATTTACCTGGATTCAATTGCTGCCCCCCCCCCAAGGACTGACATCATACAATCAGCGTCTGCCGCCTATAAGAAGATCCAATCTGGATAGCAATCACAACAATCGCTAGCTGCAACCATATCAGTAAAAGGTAATCCCATTTTTCACCTCCACACTGCATTCTAACTCTTCTATAATGTGTAGGTAATCAACCAGTTCGGCAAAACACTATCTCTTATTTCATTCGCAATTTCCTACTAAGCACACTTCGTGCAAAATGAAAATACAAGTTGTACTTACAGAAATTTAATACTTGGCGCCGTTATCTGGTTGTATCTACCAAAGCAAGTCGCAAGTGACGTACACTTGCTGCAAACTTAGAGAGAGAGCCTTACTACCATTTGTAAGAGCTTGTATATTCTTCATTTTCCCCTTTAAAGCTTGTTAACACTGTCAATACAAACGTTGAATTCTTGAAGCTTTCAACCGACATCAAAATCTTAGAAATCTCCTCTAACGTACGTTCAAATTTCTCGTATTTCTCTAACCAACATCGATTTTCTCCGAAAACTTAAGTTTACCCTCATAACCACGCACGTACTATCAACATTTCTTTGAAAATTACAACTCTACTGGCAAAAGTTAACGTTCAAAACACGTCTTTAATAATACCCGTTATCTCTATCTTGCTTCAACACAATCACGCTAATCAGCTGTCTACCTTGTCTGTTATCCCCGTTGTTCCTGATCGTTAAAGTTCTTTCTCTGCTTATCCCACCCATACCCATTTTATAACACAATTGTTCTTTGTTTACTGGTTGGCAAGTTCTATTGTGACGGACAAATCACCCTTAGTTTAAACTATGTCTATGTTAACACGTTATATTTCTATCTTACTTCTTACAGATTTAAACAACTCACCCCTCTTTGTTTCGCAGTTGGCAAGCACTATTTGTAACCGCCTAGATCTCTCAAAATTATAATTCATTCCTAATTGACAACCACCTTACCACCGCTACTAAGAAGTCGCTTGTTATTTGTATCGTTTCATCTTTTAACGTCCCTTAAACTATACTGGGAAAACTGCAACAAATAGCTTCAAACTAAACGGTTTCAAATGCTAAAGTTTTTCTATAATTTAACTTTTGAAGGTTACTTTGGCTTAAAATATGACATTTACATTGCTTTTTACATCTTAAATACAACAGTAGAAATATGTGTATGATATAACACACGCTATTCGTAATTAATATTCATAATTAAAAGATGATTCTGCTTGACTTTTAGCTTACTGAAGTTCTTTAGTACAATTATTGATTTTTACTCCACAGAAAAGCGTTTCATTTTGTTATTCGTATTTTATATACAGAATCATAAAATAATTACCAATTTGAATACAAATGCTGTTTTAAATCCCTAATACCACAGCAATATATATATATATATATATATATATATATATATATATATATATTACTCATATTTAGACCAGGGTAGAAAATTAATGGATTACATCAAATAATTTTAATCACCGTGTATAAGGAAGTTTATTAGATAATACGCTTTATTAAAAACCCGTGGAGAATAAAAATTCATTCGTTTTATTAAAAATAAGAGATTAAAATTATTTACAAGACGCTTCATATAAAAATAAGCAGTTTTAAAATGCTCAACGTGTAATTTAATTATTCCAAAGTAAAGAATCAAATGGAAATTACGTGCAAGATTTATATGAATTGATTCAAGTTTGGGCAACGAGTATTAAACGAAACGTACAGATAATAATTGAATATTTAATTAGGATTCACTAAAAATTAAAGAGTGTTAATTTTAATTGAAGTTAATTGAACCGTTAGTAACAGATAATATCTATAGAAACTTGTAAAAACCCAAGATTAAAATACCAGAAAATAAAGCTCTGAGAATTAATATTATTTTGAACACCTGCGTAGTTTAAATATCACATACGGCGTAAATTTTGTAGATAATTAATAGTTTCAAAGAATCTTGGAGAAACCGGGGCTTAATATTCACGAGAATGTGCGATACGGGGTTATTAAACCCAGATAACAGTCCACATGGACTAAAATATAATCGATAATAAAGAATATCAATTTGCACCAATACGAACAGGTTAGAAAAGGAAAGAGAAAATGCGTCAAGCAAAGACACATATAGTAAAAGGCGGGATTTAAGCAACGTCACGAGGGTCACAATTGGTTGAAAATAGGATGCAAATATCAGAGGTAGAAACAACAATTTCGGTATAAAAGTCAATTAGTTATTTCTCGGACATGCTGGCGTGCCGTGTGTTGAAATTTCTGAGATTTAAATGGGACGAGTGAAAATTCGTAAAAATCGACGCGCGAGCGACAGACTGGGAACATAGAATGAGGAATTCTTTAGAATTACCCGTTTTGAGGACAAAAGCGATGTGCCGGCTTTTTGCTATATATACCGAGATGAATATAAACAAGCTCTCTTAGACTTTTGACTATTCGATGCGTTAAAAGCTCTTACATCCGCGACTTGATTGAAGATGTTAAACAGTGCATTTTAGTTTGAGAAAATAATTTAAAATTTTGCTCGTATATTTTAGTGATTCAAAATAGTTTGTTATTTACGTGCTAACATGAATGTACTTCAGTGCACTTAGATACAAGGTAATAAAATTTAGTTTCACTGTACCAATTAGCAAAATTTACAACGACAAATGTATACACAAAAGTATGCAGTTTTGGCGTATATTGGTGAAAGAAGTATGAAGTTATTTGCTATTTTTCGGGGGTGTTAATAATTAAATGGTTCAAATACGTGTCTGGATCCACGAAACAAGGGTCAGATATACATAGATGAGTTCCGGAAAAGCCCAGAAACAACTGGTGATGGAGAAAATTTTAAAAGCGTTGAGAATTAGAAGCCGTAAATATAATCCTGTTGGAATGGTGTGATTAACTAAAGGGACGATGTACTTTGAAGCTACGAGGACGGTGACCTTCAGGTAAATTATACTATTTGGTTTGACATTTTGTGTGTGTTGAATAACTTTATAATTGATTTACTTTAAATGGACATTAGTGAAATTGTACTAACCATAAAATTTTAATTTTAAGATGAAATTTGCTTGTTGAAGTAGAAAGGAGTATTTAGTTTTGATGTTCGGTAATATGATGAAAATTTGGGTATGTCTTTGAGCTCAATTAGACAAACCTGGTTAATTAACGTAAAGGGTGGTAGATGCTCCTTTATACTCAGACTCCGGTCTGCTTATATTGTTATATTAATTAGTAGGCATCTAACAAGGACTTTAATTTTGGATGCACATTAAAATGATAATAAAATTAATCTTGAAATTCTTTTTAAAACTGAAATTTATGCTGAGTTTTAATTTTGAAATTTTAATGTATTCTGAATATTGATGTAAATAGAGTAACATTGATGTTTTTGGTAGGAATGTGTTGTTTTTTTTTATGAATGAGGAGGTTTATAACATTAGGTGAGCAGCCGAGGCGAAAAGAGGATCACAGCCGTTTATGACGCCCAATCTGTGGGACTAGAATTTTTTTGTTGAAAGGACCCAGTTCTCGCATTCAAAGGAGAATATCACAGCAATATATATATATATATATATATATATATTTATTGCTGTGACAATGCCGCACGTTGTGGAGCCAGCTGTGAAACAGCCTCGCGTTGTGAGTCACTAAAAGAGTGCTGCGATAACGCCGCACGTTGTGGTGTTACTGATAGAGTGGTGTGGTAATGCACCACGTTGGGCGTCACTAAGAGAGTGCTATGACACGGCCTCGCGTTGGGAACGTCTAAAAGAGAATTGTAAAACAGGTACTTTTGATTTGTAAACTTGAAATTGGTCACTTACCTCCGTTTCTAGCTCAACGGAATTTACGGAAAATTAAATAAAACGCAGCACTATCACAAAGCATTTATACAATATGAAATATCTTTTTTCATACAAAAGCATTTGCAACACCGTTTTTTCAAACATAAAATAATTTCTAAGAAGTCTTTGTTACAAACAAAATTATTATTGCTTACCTTATTTTATATTTACAGAATTAAACTTATTCTTTTGAGAATCTTTCACGTAGTTATAAATTATTTCCACGCTTGCAAAATTTGTTTTGGCCAGAAAAATCTTAGACATTTAATCTATTAAAGGTCAAAGTATATCGAACTCTCAACACAAACTCCTGGTAAAAAAATCCCTCACACTAGAAAAAATTTATTAGGATTATTTTAAACTAGATTTAAATACTCTAATATCAGTTAAAGGTAAATCTAATAGTGAAACTTGCAGAATCCACACAACGCTTCACGTAATTTAAATATCTTCTTATTTTAAATTGATCTCTATATCGACTTATAAATTTTTCTAAATTAAAGTTCCTGATTTCCAACGGCAATTATCAAAGTACATTTTTAGGTTAAATCTTTTTTTCAATTATTTAATACGTCTTTAAAAGCAGCTTTATATTGAAGAATTTGGCCTTTTCTTCGTAATTAGTATATCCATTTTTGTATATAATTTGCGTTTAAAAACATCACTTCAATGTTCGTTGCAACCTCGCAATCATTAAACTACAATATGTTTTCTAGATATTTCTATTACTATCGCATAGCAACAGCTCACGCTTTCTATTTAAAATAACATTTCATGCTCTAATGAATGAAATTGAATGAATCAATCCCTCCTTGATAAGCGCTTTTTTATATACAAATTTATCTATTTTCGAGAATTGCCACAATCTCAAACACTATGATGTAATGGTTCCAGGATACCCAATTAGCGTATAAATTTCGATATTCTATTACTTTCTTATCTCATTCTAGGTATCCGTGAAGCGTTCTTCTGTCCTGGTTAATCATATGCTATTATTGTTGCGTATCGCCTCTCTCCAATGGTGAATGCTACGATCATAAGTTATTTCTTATCAGTTGTTCCAGGGATTTTACGCTTTATTTTCAATGTTCAAATTGCTTCTTGGAAAAAGGTTTATTTAATGTGTTTATACAAATTTTCCTAAATCCCGATGACTCATCTTCTAGAAAGTTTTTTTATTTAGAATTAATTGCTACTATTTACGTATTAATTAAATTACTTTGATTGCCTTTTAATGCAAAAGAATTTTGAGTTTTCTAGGAAATATTTGCTTTCAGTACACAAAATTATTTATTAATTTTGGGGGTTTTAAACACACGTTGATTTTAGTTTCTCAAACTAAATGCGTACAGCTGTACTCTTTTTATCTTAACTGTATTGATAATTAATAAGTAAAATAAATGCCTTTGTATTAAAACGATTTATGTTTACTTTTGTATTTAAATGGGCTTTACAGTAATCTTACAATTAATTATATTTTCAACTTGTTACTTGCTATTTATTTATAAGATGCTTATATCATATAGGGTGATTATTTATACACGCGCAATTTGCGTTTTTGCATTCATCTATGAATAAAGGTACGCTTATATTATACAGGGCGTAACCATGAAATTACGGAAAATTTAATTTTTTCCGGGTTCTATTATATTTTAGTGGGATTTATTTTAAAAATTAGGGTTTCAATGACCTCTCGTGACCCCTTATCACTATATATATATATATATATATATATATATATATATATATATATATATATATATATATAATAATGTTGAAAATAATGACGTTTAATTTATATTCAAATGAGTTAGGTAACGGGTTTATAGATCTTTGTTACTTATAACGATTAAAACAAAGAGTTTTAACCATTATAAGTAACATAGACCTATAAACCCGTTACCTAACTCATACTATATATATATATATATATATATATATATATATATATATATATATATATATATATATATATATATTGATATGATAACGCCGTACTTGGTGTAATGACGTTTTTACTTAACTGCACCGTTCTGTGCTCTCACTTCAAATTTTACTAGTTTTATTATTATGCCACGGCTAGCCCTTTTTAATCTACACAGAGTGCACAACCTTACGATGATCAATTTTCTCTTTCCACCCCTTTATGATTATCTATTTGAATTGTTAAAAACAAGTCAATTTCATATAATGAAAAGAAATATTATTTACAGTTTTTGAAATTCTTTAAATACACTCCTCAATCAATCAATATCTTATGTATTAGATATCCCAAAATTTATATACTTTGAACTCAATCTAAAGTCACCAAAAACTACACCCTCTTTACAAAAAAATCTGGAACGTTCTAGACCGTTTTATATTACGTAAGTTTAACGTATGCAAGTGTTTGTTGTTGACTTCATTATAAGTTTCATATAAATTGAATAAATTCAGTATTAAAATTTAAATAGAAAAATATCTTAAAATAAATAGATCTGACCTGAGATTTGTTGTTTGTGTTGTTGTCTTCAATCGTCTACCAATGCTCTGCTTAGTTGAACCAGTATTTGAGTACAGTTATCCCTTGTTTTCCAAAAATTACCTCGTGCTTCTTTATTTTATATTTGTTTGCAAATGTTTTGAATTTCTTCCCGTAAATGCTTTCGGCGCAAATCAGAATTGTACCGGAATTGTACCAAAAATTCGATTAAAATTGTCCCCTTTGAATCCACTTAGAATTAGAACTTCTATATACCATAAGTATTATTGTCGACGCAGATTTGAAATGTCCAGTATTATTGTCAACTCAGATTTGAAATATTATCGTCGACACATACTTAAAATATCGTCAACGTAGACTAGAAGTATTATATCGACCCAGATTTGAAGTATTATTATCGACGCATACTTGAATTGTCCAGAAATATACCACAAATATAATTGTCGACGCTGATTTAGATTGTTCACAGACTTGAAGCCGTTTTCTATAAAAAAAAAACGGCAAAAACTCTTCGTAATTGTTGCACGATTTTCACTGTAACTTGAACTTGATATTCTATTATACTTTATTTGTTTTACGCGTGGATTTTTGGTTAACAGTGTCGCAGCTTCGACGTGCATCAGTTGTCAACTGACCCGTCTTATCACAGAATGGGTGTTAAATAGCATTTCCCCACTGCATGTGGGCTGGGTTTTCAAGCAGTTCTGCAGATTATCTCAACCAACCAGGCCCTGTCTTTAACATTCCCTGCATTTTGAAGTGGTTTCTAATGCAATTAATTCGGATTTCCGTGTAATGGTGTTTATGCTATTGATACCTTATTATTTGTTATCTTTATCATACGTTGTTTTGTGTAGATATCGCCTGTTTGGATAATTGTACAAAATAAATGATGTAACTCTAATGCTGTTTTGGTTTGTGTATTTATGCGTCTTTTGAAACTGCGTTGTCTTATCAAAGCGCTTATTGTTCAAGCGTAATTACATAAAGTTTTGTTAGGTTTTATCTACTCTACTGAGTATTGGTTTTATAACTAATTAGATACTTCTCAAAGTATGTGTAATTACATGTACGATTATTTCTCTTCTGAATACGCGTTCTATTGTTGAAAGATATTTTCACTGGCATTACTTAAAATTAATAACGGTCTACACACAGGGTGTTAAATGTTTGCTATTTACATAATGTACGAATTACCTATTTTTCTGCTAAATAAATGCAGTTTTCTGATTCCTATTGCTATTTATTGTTACTACACGACCCCTACTACTCAATACACCCCTAAACAACCCATTATTACAGCATTATATATATATATATTCCTGTGAGAAGGCCCGTTTTTGAGGTGCCGCTAAAAAGCGCTGTGATACAGATACTGCAATTTGTGAAACTTGAAATTGTTAACTTACCCTTCAGAACATAGTTAAAACCTAATTAAGACCTACTAACACGACGTTTATGAATGCTCCGGACCGTCAAAGTCGAAGTAAGCGACTGAGACGGCAAATATCTGACCCATCAGGTCATGACCGCATGAATCAGGGATGAAGATTTGGTACTGGGAATGTCAAGGGAATGTACGGTAAAGAATATGAAATCATGAATGAAATGAAACAAAGGGCATAGATGTGCTGCGTGTGAGTGAAACGAAGCGGAAGGGAAGGATGTTGTTGAATTAGATGACGGTAAGTTGGGTTTGTGGTCTGGGTTAGAGAACAATGAGTTTGGGGCGAATGGTGTTGGTTAAATTTTGAATGGTCAAGCAAAAGGGCGCAAGAAACAATACCAGTTGGTGTCTCTCTCAGAAAAATCTTTTTAGTAGTATGTTATGCTCCTGTGAATGACGATAGGGAGTATGAACTGTTTTGGCAGGAGTTGTTAATGTATTAGACAAACACGAAAGGAGTG
This sequence comes from Platerodrilus igneus, assembly GCA_036346225.1. NCBI lineage: Eukaryota > Metazoa > Arthropoda > Insecta > Coleoptera > Lycidae > Platerodrilus > Platerodrilus igneus. The sequence continues at coordinate 18,145,444 of JARFIW010001469.1, forward strand.
ACCGTGTGGTTCTAATAGGTGATATGAATTACTAGGTTGGAGTACACAAACAGAATGCCGTACACGTAGTAGGTCCGTTTGATGATCGAAGAACAACCGAAAATAGAGATATGTAGGTGAGTATATGTATGGAAAGAGAACTGTTTGTATCCAACACATAGTACAAGCATAAGGACGTACACAAGTACACATGGCAAAGAGGAAATGCGACAAGTATAATTGATTTGGTGGTATTTGATGAAAGTTTAAAAGAAGTGTAAAAAATACGAGGATAATAAGAGAATTTGAGTGAGGGACCGATCATTTTCTGGTTTTATCTAGAATTGATCTTAATCGATAATGATTATGGAGAATAAATCAGAATGTGAGACAATCAACAATCCAGTCGAGCGCCTGTTAGAAGAGTCTACTCAAAGAGAGTATGCAAGTATGTTAGAGAGGGAGTTGCATGACTGCAAACAGGAATGGGACAATGCTCGGAAGTCTGAAGTTGTGCAGAAAACATGGAATTGTTTGAAGAACAAAGTGATGAAATGTGCTTTGGAAGTATGTGGAACGACAATGATTAGTATACGTAATAAAAATGCGTAGCGGAGCAATGAGGTCAAAAAAGTTATCGTGGATAAGGAAAAGTCATATAAGAGAATGCTTGCAGAAAATATGTTTAAGAGAGCAACTTCTGGAAGTATATAAGGCGAAAAAGCGATATGCAAAAGAAGTAGTCAAGGCAAGTAAAGCGCAACTAAGGGCGATGGAAGGTGAAAAAATGCAGAGTGATTTTGAAGAGAATAAAAACTTGTTTTGTAAGTGGGAGGGGAAGACTAGAAGGCGTTTTTAACGGTGGAAAGGAAGTTATTTGGGACGAAGCGAGTGTGAGAAACTGTTGGAAAGAGTATTTTAGGACGCTGTATTATGATGACAGGAATAATAAAGATGAATAAGTGGATGATGAAGAGAGCAGTAATGTACTGGTCGAAAAGGTAGATAATAGTATAAAGTTTGAATGCAGTGGCCATAAGGTATGGAAAGCGATGAGAACTCCAAAGGATGGCCAAGCGACAGGTGTAGATGGAATAACAAGAAAATGCTTAAATATGTGTCCGGGGAGCTGACTGAATGTTTGTGCAAACTGATAGAATTGTGCATAGAAAAAAACGAAGGTGTCCGAAAATTGGAACGGTGTGATTATTATTCCTTTGCACAGAGGTAAAGGCAGCGAGTATGGATGTAAAAATTATCGTGGGGTAAGTTTGTTGAGTGTATCCAGTAAAAAGTATGGAAAAATTGTGATCCAGAGTATTCGCAAGAGAACGTAGAGCAAGATGTGCGACGTTCAACGTGGTTTTATGCCTGAAAGAGAAGGTGTAGATCAGATGTTCGCAATGTAACAGATTGTCGAAAAGTCTATGCATGCCAGAAAATAGTATATGCAACAATTATAGATCTGGAAAATGCGTACGACTCTGTGAACAGATGTGAATTATGGAAAGCGCTGCGTATATACGGTGTAAGCAAATACCTTAATAATTCTATGAGAGCCATGTACAAAGGCAGGAAAGCGTGTGTACGTGTGAATCGTAACATGGGGCAAAATTCTGACATCGTGCAAGACGTAAGACAGGGCTGTGTAATGTCTTCATGGCTGTTTAATGGTTTATGAATGAATGTATCAGGCAGGCTCGCGAAGGAATTGAAGGCGTGGAATTGGTGAAACAAATGTCAGGGTGCTGTTGTATGCGGATGACGCAGTATTGTTGGCTCAATCGTCACAAGATTTGCAACAAATGATTAACAGGTTGTCGAAAACATGTGAAAATATGCACTTAAAGTGAATGTAAATAAGACGAAAGTATTAATTTTTGACAGAGATAGTGGAATTGATGACTTTCTATTTAGAATGGATTATGACACGGTAGGGAAAGTGATTGACCTCGCATACCTTGGTAGAAAGTTTTTGAGTAATGGTGAAATAAAAATAAGGGCAAATACTAGAAAATAAGTGTCTGGAAATATGTGGGTAGTAAACAAGAATGAACGATTGAGTATAAATACAAAGCTGGCCAATTACAGCAGTGTGTTTGTGCCAACTGTAGTGTATGGAAGTGAAACGTGGGTCCGGCAGAAGAAGCATGTTAGTAGTATAAATGCTGCAGAATGAGGTGTAGTAGTGTAGCAGTCTAAGTCTAAAGATGTACTCTGCATATCTCCCAGAAAGAAGCTCCAGCTTTGGTTACCACGAAAGGGAATACCGTGATTGGTGTGTTGTTGTTGTTGTATAAAATAATAACGAGATAACATTTAATTAATTCTTATCTCAAAAACTAGATATTTATTATATAATTCAAGTTACGAAAAAAATAAATACAATTCAGACAATAAAACTTATATAAACAACAGAAAGTTTGTAGTCCACTAGGTATAGGTCAAGCAAAAAATTTAGAATCAGTTCATTGAAAGAATTTCTTCAAAACTTTATGACATTTTGGTTGCATGGCTCAACACATTCACATGGATTGACGAAAACGTTGCATTTATACCAATTATCGACATTATAAACACATATTTTAACCTAAACTAGATTGTAGGTTTTGAAAACTTCTTCAGTCGCTCTTCGAAGGCACTTATTTACATCAAAAGAAGCCTGACATAAATCTCCTTTAACATCAAATTCCATCGGACACTTTAGCATAATCTTTTCTTCCAATTCGGGATCGCGTATGTCCAAATTTTTCGCGAGAGCTTCTTCAACAAATTTTCCATTTGTACCAATAGCATTTACAGCATCGGCTAAACATCTTATAAAACACTTAAATGGTCGATTATCTGGATATTCTCCTAACCTAATCCATTTTAAAATTATTTCAGTGTCAACTTTAGTTTGTTTAACACATTCACCTTGGATTTGTGTTATTGTTTTTTCCCAGCGGTTAATTACCTCTTTTAAGGTCTAAAAACAATTTGGATATTTTGTGGTTGCTTCCAAATCAAGCAGTACTTACCTCCTGGTACGAAAAATTGATAAATGCGAGAATTAACACAGTTGTAAACTTAACGTTCATCTTGGATAGCTCATTCGGTAACGCGTGTAGCAGCAAACAGAAAATATATATTTATAAACTACTATTAAGAGACATTGATTGACATTTGACCCTATAAACATAAGATAACTGTATTATCTTTAAAAAAAATCCAAGGCGTTGAATAATAATTCGACGAATTTCTGAAAAACTTGTACTAACCCATAAACAAGTGGTAGATGTATCGGGATTCAGCTGAAAAACGTTTGGAAATAACAATACTGAGAAATTGCACTTCGTATTTAAGAATTACACGCTGTAACAGCATGATTAGTTTGATGCCAATTATCTTCGTCTTGCCCAGGTCAAAAGTTTCAAGTTTAGACAAGTTCAAAGAACAGAAGTGAAGGAAAATAGTAGCCGTATTAAAAAAAATCCCCTATCCAAAAAACACACTTTCTTGAACGGAAACCAAATTCAGCATTGTGAACGCAATTTAATTCTTATGATATGAGTTTGACATTGAAACGCAAAAGTCGTAATCTGCACAATAAATCAACAGTTAGTTGTAATTTTCTTATCGGTTAACATGTTGATACACAAAACTTTTTTTAATAGTTGCCAAGCGGATTTTTTTAAAGAAACTGACGATTATGTTGAAAACAAAAAAAAATATATCCTTCGTGAATATCAGATAACAAATTGCACCTTTATATTTCCTAAACCCTTACCTGATATCACAAGGTCGAGAATTTCTTATTAACAATGAAAGCCTAAGGTAAAGTTGGATGGAAAACGGCTTGAGGAAAAGAAAAACTCTTTAGACATAAACGGCTAGTAGAGTGTTAACTCTGGGTAGATCATGAGCTTGGGTCATGGGTTGTCAAATGACCAAAAATATAAATAATGAGCGCCACCGTATTTTTCAATACAACAACCTATAAAAATTAACTGTGCTTGTATTAGGGGAATGCGGAAACCTTATATCAACACCACTAATATAGCCCTAAAGCCTGAATTTCACTCTTTTAAAACACTTACCAAAATCTCAAACACCAGATGTCATACAGATGTCTCGACTTAACCTGTGAACAAACAAATGCACAACATGGACACCGTTTGTGTCCTCAAAAATATTTACCAAAAAAATAAAATAATAGAATTTAAGTTTCAAAAATATACACCCCGGGGATTTTATTTATCATTACACACAATTTCTGATCAGGAATGACTTGTAAACTTTACTTGTATTTTAAATAATAAAAGAGTCATGCAAAAAAAATAGATTCTATTTGATTAAATTCCTTGATTCGTTTAAATATAATATTTTTCAACTAATAAATTTTTTTTTATAGAACAGAAATATAATAAGGATTTGTATTTAAAAACATAAAAATCTCTAAATGAATCTTTCTTTATAGATTTTATGTAAAGTTTGAGTTCTCTTAATTATTCATATTACATATTCTTCAAGTCATAGTAGTACTACGTTGACTTTAACAATCACATTTAGTTACCTAAGTTCAGATAAAATAGCATATATCAACCTAAAGTTAGTTTTATTTAATAGGTATTAAAAGAATTCCTCATGTTGATTGAAAATCAAAGTACATGACCTCAAAATTATTAAACATATTTTAAATTAGCGTAACATGACATGTGAGGTCTAAATTGGACAGCTGAATATTTTTTTATTTGACATTATATGTCACTAACAACTTTTTAGTTTAGTTAACGTTATCTGTTTGAGCAATAATTATGACAAGCAATGAATTTATTACGTAATTCTTTCTTTCCTTAAACGATTTTTAAATGACTTTAGTGTAAATAAAGTTTCAACCTTATATTTTCTTATTGCAATTTCAATAATAATGAAAATGATTAAATGCTAAATAATTCTCACGTGTGAAAATACAGTACGACCAAAAGAAATGGAACTATAACCTCAACTGTCGGAAATTCCATTAAAATCTGCGTTCTGCGATGCACAAATAGAAGCCACGTGAATACGTACGAAATTATTGCTGGAATTTTGAGAACTCTTCTGAATAAAACAGTATTTAACGAAACCAATTTCTCCTTAATTACATCCTATAAAATTTAGTATTCCAAATCCCAAACTAAATTTTCTTGAAATTAACTGCATGATATAAACTGTATTCAACAAATTTTCTAGATCCAAGATATTACTTATATGATGTTACTTATTTGATAGTGCACTAAGAGGAAAATATTAATAAAATTTATTTAATTAATTTATACCAACTGTTTTAATGATGAGCGGGAGCTTGTATCTCCTTTGGCCTGCAGGGATCAACTGAACTGCTCTAGGTGGTACATATAAAAAAATACCATCACGCTAAAGCTGCTAGGAACAACCTCTAGACACGAAGATTCAATCAATTAAAAATTCTTTTTCAGACCGTGTTACAGGCCACGTGCTTAGACACGACTATCTTGATTTTACTACGCCGCCGATAGCAGCTTACCTCTTCAAACGCTGATAGCAAAGTGATTGAATTGACAACTCGACGAAGCTTAGTAACGAAACTTAGACCTCAAAGGTAAAGGAGTCTATATGCTATTATAAATTTTATGTATTATTTTTACTGAACGGAAATTTACAAATTATATATTTTTATATTATTGCTGTTTTATTTTATATTAATGGACGAAGTGTAACTACGAAAAGATACGTTACAATGTCACTTAACCTTCTAAGATTAAGAGTGCCCCACATATAGGTAGGATAAAATACCGAATGGGGTTTCGGCCGACCTCTTAAAAATTGAGATAAACCTCGCACTTGGGCATAGCGGAAAAGTAGCTTTGAAAGTAGGCGAATCGCCAACTGTATTTTCGGACTAATTTGATTTTTACGGCACACTGGAGTATACGAGTGGTCGTGGGATAGGACTATCAAAGCAAATAGAGGAAAGCGTACGTCACTGCATCAAAGAATACTTACAAGGTAAACTTAAATGGTAAGATACAGAAATCTTTAGATTATGATGAACTTCAACAGCAATAATTGATATGATAACGCCGCATGCCGATGTAATAAACGTCCAGTTTCATGAGGAACACCACCGCTCTGTGTTTTTCTAATTTTAATTATGCACGGCTAGCCCAGTTTAATTCACACAGAGTGCACAACGTTACGATGATCAAATAAATTTACCCCTTCAAATCTTACCTGTTTGGAATGATAAAACGAAGTCAATCAATGTTCGTATAATGAAAGGAAATAATATCTACACTTCACAATTTTGTAATCTGTCAAATAAACCCTTCATTCAATTTAGATTATTTATCCCAAAAATTGTATCTCCCTTTCTTTAATTTAAAGTCACTAAAAACAACACCTTCTACTGAAAAAATCTAAAACGTTCAAGACTTTTTATCCTTTCTACGTAAATTCCTACGTATTAAATATATTTGTTGACTTCTTACAAATTAGAAAAATATCTTCAATGTTTAAATTTAAATTTAAAATGATTCCTTATACTAGTTAGCCTTGACCTGTAATTTTCTGGTGAGTCCTTTCCCCTTTGGTCTGCTGTTGCGTGTGTTGGATCAGCACCCCTTTATTATCTTCAATCCAAAAACAATGCTCTGCTTTGTGCTCCTTCACGTGGGTTTGAACCAATAATTCAGTATTGTTAATCATTGCTTCTAAAATTTACCTCGTGCTTTACTTTATACTTTTCTGGATACGACTTAGATTTCTCGATATTATTTAAATCTTTCAACTTAGATTTCTCCAGTTAGATACAAGTTGGACTTCTGAATACCACACTTAGATCCTTCTGGATACCACTTAGAGCCCTACATTATTATAAACATTTAATTTAAATTAATCAACAAATTTCTACTCACGTTTTTCAGCAAACGGCGAAAACTTTTCATATATCTTCAATGTAGTTTGTCATCAAATATTATACAACACCCTTTTTCACAAAATTCAATATTTTAATTTGAAAATTATTTCGACGCGTAAATTTTCGAGTAACAGTGATGCAGGTTCGACGTGGTTCAAATTGAGACTCGGCCCCCTTATCAACTCTGGGCGTTATATAGTTTTCGCTATTTAAATTTTGATTGGTTTATCAAAACCGTCGTACAAAGTCTCGTAACCAACTATGGTTGTTTTGGGATATTCCTAGGAGTTTACAAGCTTTATTTCTGATGAAATTATTCTATGGTTAGGTATTATGCTCGTATTTCTATTGTTTCACGATCTTTGAGCGCTTGCTTTGTTATTATTAATGGTCATTAATTTAGCTTATGGTTGTTGTTTGTATAGATAAAGCTTTTGGGGAATTGAACAAATAACTGATGTAACATGAGTGATGTAAATCCACGTTTTTCTGTTTATGTCTCGTATTTAAAACTTATTTTTGAAAGTGCGTTTCTAATTAAAGCGCTTTATTATTCTTTCTTTATCGCATGCGTAGTTGCGTGAAGACTTACTAGATTTTATCTTATCCCATGCGCATCTATTTTATAAACTTATTGAACGCTTTTTGAAGTAGTTTAGTTGCATATATAATTATCTCTCTGCTAAATACGCGTTGTATTGTTGAAAGATATGCTTACTGACATTGATTAAAGTTAATTTTGGTCCATATACAGGGTGTTAAATGTTTGCTCTTTGCATAATATGCGAATTATTTATTTTTCATGCTAAATAAATGCAGTTTTCTAATTCCTATTGCTATTTACATTTGTTACGCGACTCTTACGACTCAATACACCCCTAAATAACCCCTGAAGTCTCTCCTTGTGCCCCATAGAATATGTTACGTTCACTTACGACGGTAAACGAATACCGTATTCTGTTATTCTGTTATTCATTCACATCGATTCCGTTTCTACTCTTCAATACGCCAACAACATCCTGTATACTTTACTTGTTCACAATAAGTACACTTCTTAATAATTTTCATTTTAAACTTATTTACTTCGAAACAAAAGAGCTAATTCTATAAATTAAATAGTGACTATCTTGTTTTAGGTATCCGTGAACTTGCTACACATTACGATAGCGTATAATTACTTTCTAAATTACTTCAATCTAAAGATTCGTGAAAATAATGTACTGAACTAGCTGATAAACCGTGTTTCCAAGTTTCTATTTAACACCTGTGTATGAACACGCGAGTATTTCAGTGGATCCTGGCTAAAAAACGAATTCATTTACTCGATTCTTTCTGTACTTATACGGCAACGATTACTCGTTAACTTTTTGTTTGTTGTTATCTTCACAATTTCGTGCACACACTATGTGGTAAGTATTTGTGGTTTTAAAAGAAAAAGTACTTTTGGGCGTAAATAAATTAATCTTTACTCGTAATTATTGTAGCTTTTTCTTTCGGTGGACCTAACTAACCGTGGGGTTGCCGCCCCTTTTTGTTATGGGAGGACACCACTGTGTGCAATATCCGTTGGACATGACGGTCTGTTGAATTGCCGCCCCTTTTGGTGTGGAAGTATGCACAGTTTGCGTGGTCCCAGGCAGTTAACAGATTGGTTCGTATATATATTGCTGTGTACTCGGAACTTATCGTTATATTTAACCTTACTTGGGCTAACATATAAAGATTTCAAAAAAATTTAAAAATTAAAAAATTTCTTACCCTTTTATTAAGGACGCTTTCAAATTTCTTTTGCTTCCCTAGCTAGCTCAGCATTCGCCTCCTCTTGAATACCTTATTTTACATTCATACCTTTTTCACACTCACACACCATCAAATACAATTACCAAATAATACAACAACCATACAACCTTTTATTTACACCTATCAACAGATAAAATATATTTACACATGTTTTCAAACAGTTTGCTACAATAATTATTAGCTCAATATATTGAATGTTTTAAATTCCTTGATTTTAAAATGATTTTAAACACATTCGGTTATATATAAGTAGATGGGCCCTACATGTAACCCTAAATTGACTTCACCCTGGAGTATTGTGAGCTCATTATAACCCAGTTTTGTTTGTATATGCTTTTTAAAACCTTGCATTAATTAAAACATATTTACAGACCCGTTTACCCTTTACAACTCGATTTATATCCTGAATAAAATTTTGATATAGTCTAAATACAACTTTTTTCGATACTCAAAATCAGTAAATTGTCCAGTACATGTATCTTTTAAAATAAGTTTCTACAACAATAAATATGCCACCAAAAGTCAACCACACAACATAAAAATTCCACAAATGTTTATAAAACAACAGAAATTTCAAATAAATTACCTGGAGAATTCTTCATTCCCGCCGGAGATGATTACCAGAAAACCCCTCGGCGTTGTTTCCATTTACTATGCTGTTTGGAGGATCTACAGGCCTCTACCATCTGATATCTCTGCAAGCTATTCGCCTCGTCTCACAGTACCATTCCATACCCATAGATCAAACATACAAACTTGATTACCAGTTCTGATTACCCCTATATATCATGCATCCATTTAATAATTTTTATCGTAGTAGCCGGGCCTTTTTAATTAAATTCGCACTAACTTGTACATCACGTTAATAATTTGAGGTCCGCTACTACCGTTTTATACTTTCAACTACGATTTTAAAGGTAACTTTTACTACACACCCAAACTATTAACCAAAAGCTTTATTATTATCGTGGTCTGAATCAGTATTCAGCACTTGATCGAAGTAAAAGAGAAGAGAGAGCTTTAATAACTTCACTTGGGTATTTATATCCTTCCAAACCCCCTCAGTGGAACCTCTTTCGCGTGAAAAGCTTATTTTCCAAAGCGGTTTCTAAAAATATTGAGCGTAACCGTTTCTAAATTCGAAAAAATTCCCTCGCCCTACGTGCTGCTTATATCGAATTCGTTTTCTACCTTCGCGTGTGCTTTCGTTTTTAAAACTGTTGGCTTTCGACCAATGAATAAGTTTTCTGTCGTCGCCAAACTCCTCCCAAGCGCTATTCATCTTTATCCTATACATGTTCGCTGTCTCCTTCCAAACCCCTTTTGAGTTACAGAAATCGAAATTGTCTACGTCTTACATCAACTCCACGTGTATGTCATACGTGACTTTCAATTCAAACGCTGCTCTATATTTGTCTCTATCTGTTGTATATTACCGATTGTTTATTTCACTCGCTCCTTAAGATGTTTGTTACCCTAGCTGTTTGTACAAATTGACGGTTGAAAACAATTTCTATGAAATCTTATATTAACGTACGTTCAAATTCTTTGAAAGTAACCTATAACAAGCAGATCTTCTTGTTAATTATCGAACGTTTAAAAATAACAATTTCTCGATTTTCTGCTTCTTCGTATCTGATAAAACTGACGTTGGCTTGTAAAACGAATACATTTGCCTTGGAAATTATTGATTTTCTTACGCAAGCACGCTCCCTTTTGCTTATATGCGTTTGATTAAAATAAATTATTATTAATTATGCGTATTCTTGAACTTCTATTTGCTTTGAAGCTTTCTTCCTTCATGTAATCCTAAGATCACAATTATTAAATATAAAAATTACCCTAATACTCGTCCGTTTTGTTGAATAAAAAGATAGTAATCGACAAAAAATGTAAATAAATAAAAATAGGTGAAGAGTTAGTGATAGATAGAAATAGATAGTCAATAAGTAGTGTTAGGTGTGAATAAATAGTTATAAATAAAGATAGGAGTAAAGAAAACAGAAATAATTAGAGTTAGATAGAAATAGGTAGGGATAGGTGGAATAAAGAGTGATAGGGTAGATAGATAGGTATAGGTAGAGTTAGAGGAATAGATAGGTGTGTATAAATATCATATAAGATTAGTTAGTAAGTATTAGTCTTCGTATTTGAATTCAAGGAAAACTCGAGGAGTTGTTCCTTGAATTAAAATAGGGGAATTATATCGTGTAAATTATATGTAAAGAAGGATAGATAAGTCAAGAGAGTAATTTTGTAAGGACCGTGTATATAGGAAACAGGAATAAATTATTTACACTTCAAATTAATTAGTTTTGATCTTAAAACAATCGGATAATAGCATACATGTGTATTAATAAATTGTCATGTTAAATTCACATAGTGTAGAAGCTTTGTTGAATGTAAAACTTCAAAGATAATACGACTATAATTAGTTTTAATATTCGAAGGTTGTGAATTGAGCATTTCAAATAATAAGGGAGCGCTTTTGTCTATATAAAATCGGTAATGTAAACGCATAGGTTTATTTAAGTTAACAAAGCGTTCGTTAAAAACAAATCCTAAGAAATCCACAGGTTAAGCAACTTGGGAAAGTACAATTTCAAACTGGCAAACAGTTCATAGAAAGACGGACAGACAAATAAACAAATTTCAAAAACCAGAATGTACGTTAGAACAAAATTCTTTAGAAATTTTAGTTAACGGTCGAAGCAAATGCTGCAAGATAACAGGTGGTTTTAAAGCAAGTAGAGACGGGATACCAATAGCATAGGGTAAACAAGGTTGACAAATAACAGACGTTGGATAAAATACCAGTCTAAAGCGCGCGATAATTTGTAGAGGCTGACCACAATATCGAGTTTAAGTTGCTGTAGTAGGATTTAAAAAAAGACATCGAATATGAGTTAGACGAGAATAACATAGTTGGAGGATAGACCTACGACAGGAGAAATGGTCTGGATTGGCTGATTGTAAATGGAGTGAGACATTTCTCGGAGCATTATAACCGTTGCGCTTGGTAGCCAGTGGTTCGGATTATATGCTATGTGGAATGAGAAATTATTAGTTTTGAAAAGATCGTTATAGTTTAAAATTTCAGAATCAGTTACGGTGGTGGTGATTTCGATAAAAACGAGATACTGGAGTTAGGTTGCAACGCGTATAAATACACTAAGAGACGTAGAGGAGCTCTCTTACTTCTTCGGTTCGCTTCAGATCTATATGGTAACATCTACTTTAAAATTTTATAAATCGGTGATAATTGCAGTCCTTTTTAATTTAATTTAATTTAACAGTGTTTGAAAGCACGAGTAGGTGCTTAGTTAAACGGTGCTGTAAGTAAATACATTCGAATAACGAATAAAAGATGTTACTGAGGTAAGCGAGCCTAGTTTATTTTTCTGACGAAGGTGCTGGTTGTATGGTAGATTCAGAAGCTGACTAACATGTTTAGACAAGTACATGGGTAGATGTATCGACGGCATCTGCATAGCATTAGATGAGTTTGATGTACATGTAGCAGAGGAAAGTTCGATGGAATACCACGACGGGGTTTGGTTGGACGACATCTTCAGAGGTGACGGTGCAAAAGGCGTACACCAGGTAACAAAATTTGTTCCTTTTGTTATTGCTTGAACATTCTGTGCTGTTATTTTGTGTTAGAGTAATTTGACATATTGAGTGTATATTTTATGAACATAAAAGCTAATTTGAAAGTTATATAAAAAAGACAATTTGAGTTTATTATTTGAAGGTGACGTGTAATTTTGATGTATAGAGTAAACGGGTCAGTAGAGTTGCTGAAAACAAAGATGCGATTTATTTATGCATTTAGAGTAACAGGATTTATACTGAGCTCACCATAGACCAGAGTAAATTTCAATTTAGGGTTTAAAGGTAAGCATATCTACTTGAACTATATAAAAAAAAATGTTGAAATAAATTAAATTCATTAAATTAAAAGGAGTTAATGGTTGATATTGTAAAATTTCATGAAGATGTTTATATCCGATTTTGTAAATATTGAGCTGGTAACGTAAATTTTTGATTTGTGTGAATAAAAGGTTGTATGTTTCGTTGAATTATTTGAGTAGTAATTTTAGTTGGTAGTTAAGTGAGGGAGAGTAAGCATAGGATAGGTAAGTATCTCTGACGAAGCTGAAAGCAGAGCTAGCCGTGGTATGCAGATTTAGGGGAGTTTTTTTTTCAGGAAATATTGTAATGAAATTTTTTTTAAAATTTTCGTAGATGTTAACTTTATTTTACAGTTGGTACACTGCAAATTTATGCAGCTTGATTTTAGGGGTTCGAAGGTAATCCCGAAATCCACTGCAACTTTTATGACGGCCCAACGCAAAAGCTCGAAGATAATCCAGAAAGATCCTATGGCCGTAATAGTGAGACATTGCTTTTTGTTCTGAATGATTCAGATGGTACAGGCAAAATGATTATTTTCGGTGCGGGAATATGTGTTGGTAATATTCAATTATTTAAGAATTTGGTTTTTCTTTTTTGTGGGACAATTTGATAGGTTAATTGTATGTTTACAAAGAAAGATTTTAAACTGTTGTTTTTAAATTTGTAAATTTTGGTTAATTAGGCCATTATACTAATAACTTTAGGTATGTAACTTCAGGTTTACTATGAGGATTACGAGCTGTTGTTTTTAGTGTTTGGGTCTTTTTTGGTTGTTATTTCAGAGGTGTAGCGACCTAAAAACTGCAGCTCGCCATTTATGAAGTAATTTTGTTGTTCTGCCGGATATATGTATATTGGGGTTATTGAATTTTTTCTTGTGTTTGGAAATACTGTGCTTTTGTACATTTTTTTTTTTAATGAGAGGTTTCTTTTTTTGTATGTTTTGTTGCGAGTTGTGAATGAGTGAGTATTTTTTTTTTATTTTTCAGGCCTTGCTTTATTTTTGGTATTTGTAAGACCCCGCCTACTCACCGGCCAAGCCCGGTTATTTTCTTTGGTTTTTTTGTAGGCTACGTCGAGGTACGTAGCATAAATTTTGGCACCCAACGTGAAACCCCGATTTTGTTTTGGTAATGTTCACTTCGACTGTGGTTCGTGTAACTCTGACTCCGATTTAGTTGCGCTTAATTTCTGGCCCAATTTTTGTTTGTTGTTACTGCCTGATTTCCGACATTACCCGCATTTATCGGCCTGGTGCTATTTATGTTTTCTTCCCTAATGTTCGAACTGGTATTTATTTCGTTTCTTTATTTCTTGTGTGGGTTCGATCTTCTTAAATTTTGATTTTGTTTTCTGGCTTGATCGCTAAATATCAGTTGGTTGGCTCATTTTAGATTATCGGAATTGTGTTTTCGTCGATAATTGTAGACCCTTTAAAAACTGTCGCCATTTTTGATTTTATCGACTTTATTCTTTTACGTTTAGTACTCTTTTTGAAATTTAATCCTTTTGTTACTTTTGTATTGAATAAAATCGTTTTGTTGCGATTTACTTTTGATATTTTATAGTTTATTCGGTTGAGGTTGGTGATTTTGCATTACTCCGATATACGGTATTTCTTTTGTCACAATGGTTGGGTTGGATGTGAATAGGCTGTTAAAATACGAACTCCAATATGAGTTATCTTCTCGAGAATTCGACACTTTTTAAATTTAAAACGTTCGGTTTCTTGAGTCCCATCTCTCTCATTGATCTACCGCGCGTAGGCACCGCTCGACTAGCACGCTAGATTAGTACATCTTTGGCCTTTGCTGTCTCATAAAAGTTAATGTACTTCTATTGGATAACCGTTCAACGTTTTCCGGTGATAACATTCCTTTTTAACAACATTTGCCTATCTTTAAAGCTTTGTTTACCGAGCAAAGAGTCTCTCTATTGTACGTGATTGATTTGAGTGCTTCAGAAAGTTAATCCATGATAAGATTACATTAATCATTTCTCATGCAAGTGTTATCTGACTTTATTTATGACTTTATATTGACTGTGAACGTGACCTATTGTGAGTATAGAAATTTAATCCTCACGAATTGATACCACTACTTATAATGCCAGTCTTAAAATCACAAACGGCACTGCTAAACATTTTCTTACGCAAAAATGACAGGGTTTTGCATTATTTTACTGCTAGCGTCAGGTCTGGGGCAGCTTGCATTTTGTTTGCCGCATCCAGTGCAAAGTAAGATAACACACCAGTCCTTAAATAAAACTGAAACTTATTGTGTTTTAGCTCCAATAGATGATCATCAAGATCTTTATAATAGCGCTAAATTCTTAAGTCAGGCTCCAAAATACAATGAACAAGAAAATACCAAGGAGTATTGGTACGAGCAAGGTGAAGCAGCTGTTGAAGAAAAACTGAAGGCGATTAACAATGGTGAGCATAAACAATTTTGTTTCATACTGTTAGTAAACGATCGGCTTATCTTTTTTGATGTTTAGTTAAACTAAACATAGAGTTCCTGCCCCATATCACCCCCCAAGTATTAAAGCGGTCGAAAGTATGGTAAAAGTAATAAAAAATTGTTTGCTGAAAAGCAGACAGTTGTAAGTTGTTGAAATCTCTCTCAACTTAATTTTAGTTTGTAATACAATTCCTTAAACCGCTCTTTGTTCCGTTTAGAAATCGTTAGTTGGGGGTGTAAATGGTCATCCCACCCTTAGCAGGTAAAGTGACCCTTACATCTTAGTTGCAAGTTTTGTACAAAAACCACTTCGTGTCATTCCTTCTTCGAATCATGTTCTACTAAATACAATTATTAAAGGTCCTTCCAAATATATTATGCACAAGGTAGTAAAGTGTAGTTCCACATTTTTACGTGTAGATTTAATACAATATGAAATTGTAAACCAGGTATTTATAAAATTAGAAGTTTGTGTGGACTATATCAAAATATATTCATAATTGAATTAATTCCAAGTACGATTATATAGGTTGCATTATAATGAAAGAAAAGGAAGCTAAGATTAGAAATGGCGTTAGACAGGACTGTTTACTGTCTCCCTTGATTTTTAATGAGGAAGCTGTAAAGTTAGCTAGAGAGAGAAAAGAGATAGGTATTAGTGTACAGGAACAGAAAATAGACATGTTACGTTTTGCAGATGATATAGCCAGTGGCGGCTCGTGGTGATTTTATTTGAGGGGCTCTAACTGCTTATGGCATGTATATAATAAAAGATAACATAAGCAACACTCACCTTCAGTGGTTTGGTGTATTCAGCCTAGTCACTCACACAGACCCATTAATTTTTGTATACTTGTTTATAGGTTTATGTACAAAAAGTCACACACTGTACTCTAATTGTCACATAATAATAATTTTACTGCTTGCATATGAAATCAAGCCTTCTGTCCTTCTGAGCAATAAAATGGTCTATAACTTTTTCGTCAAAATTATTGAAGTTATGTATTAAGTTTTTGTTGACTGACATCATTGCTAAGGCATTAATACGTTCTTCGGTCATTGTGTTTCTTAGATAAGTTTTAATCCTATTAAGAGTTGAAAAACATCTTTCAGATTCGACAGTGGACATTGGGGTTCTGACTATAATTTTTAATAATTTTATTGTTTCGCCAAATGTTTCGTATAACCCATTTTGGGTCAACCAGGAAAGCATGTTTAGGCCGCCTAAAATATTTTTAAAATCCGTTCTTGAGTACATCACTTCCAATTCAGTCCTCAATTTGTTTGGTTGTAACATCGGATAACACTTAACAACCGATTGGAAATGCAATGTTGGAAATTTTTGTGAGTAAGTATCAAAATTAGTTACGTCTACTAAAAATGCGGCTTCTAAATGAGTTCGTTATGAGAGCCTGTTCTTCATCTGAACAACTATTGTATCGCACACTTCTTTAGCAATCAAATTTCGATTTTCCACTTTACTAATTTTTTTTCGTTTAGTATCATTGCAGATTGTATTTTTTTCTATCTCATCAGTTGAATTTCTAGCAGATGCTATTATCCTTTCAAAGTCTTCCATATTTCTCTTCAGTGCAACACTGCCTGTATCTCTAGCTTGAAACTGATTAAATATGTCAACATTTGGAAAAATTTTATGAAATAAATTGAGAAAAAACACAAAATCAGGATCTTCTAGAATTCTACGCAAACCATAAGCTTCCCTGCAGGTAATAGTTTTATTGCATTTTTCTTCTAATTCCTCAAAGCATTCGATTAGTTTTCCTCTATTTTCATATACGACGTTCACAATACGAATATTATAATTCCAACGTGTGGCAGCAACAGTGGGCAATTTTCGCTTCAGTATTTCTTTTAGCACATCACACCTGTGAGTAGAATGAGAAAAAAAGCAGGAATTGCGGATAAATAAGAAAAAAAAATTTAACTTTAGCATTTTGACTAGTTGCTTCCTGCATAATTAAATTTAATTGATGGGCATAACAGTGAACAAAATGGACATTTTTATATTTAAGTTTTATTTTTGACTGAACTCCACTAGCAGAACCACTCATAACATTTGTACCGTCATAAGTTTGAGCGATTAGTTTAGATGGCGAGTTTAATATTAATTTATCTAATTCCTGCTCAATACACTCCCTTAAACCGTTAGCTGTTTTATCTATTACTCGTAGAAATGTCCAAAATCTCTCATAAATATTTCCACTGTAGAAATATCTAACTATAATTACCATTTGGCATTGATTTGAAATGTCAGTCGTCTCATCGCACTGAATTGACGAAAATTCACTATCGTTAATTTGATCTTGAATTTCTTGACGACACACTGCAAGCATGCTTTCTAAAATCTCGTTTTGCATAGTTTTAGATGTACCTTTAAATACACTCGCTTTGTGTAAATGTTCTTTTAAAATGACATCCAATTTCGAAGTAAAATCAATTAATTGTAACAAAATTACACGGTTTTCAGAATCTTCTTTTCACTGTGTCCTCTCAATGCCAATTCCATAAAATTTAACGCAATTGATAATTTTTTTAAAAAGTATCTATTTTTAGTCACCTGCTCATTATACTTCACAATGTTCTGCCTATATGCGGAATGTAACTAAACCGCAATGTTCACGGAACCTAGCATAGCCAAATCCGTGCAAGACTTTATATGGTACTTGCTAATTTCATGCTTTTTTATTCTATCGTTTATATGCTTCAGATCTCTAAAGCCTTTTTCCGACCATGTTTTGTCCATTCCGTCACAATAAAATAAATGGCAAGGAAAACAAAACAGAGCATTCGATTGAGAGCATCCGGAAATCCTCTGATATTTTTTATAAATTTCTTTTGAAAAATGCCTTGTGAAACTACGATTTCCAACCTTATCTACCTGTTTCAGATTTAAATCCGGTGTCGGACGGCCTAGGTTCTTAATTTTCACCTTTTCTGCTAATGGAAGAGTTTTAAATTTAATTTCGACTATATTGCGAATATTATTTTCAGTTATCTTGAATAATTCAAAATAATAATCAAAATTATACACTACGACTACACTCACAAAACAAAACACTGTCTTTACTTTCAACGAAAACAAGTGAAATAATCTCTACGCTCACGCAAATTAGTACCGGACAACAACATACACGCCTTGAAATACCAACAGATACTGCGTCTAAGGGCTCTAATGATGAGAGTCCTGTTAAAGATATCTGAAGTTGTCATTATTTGCGTTCGACAGAATTCGTCGTCGTTCGATTTCCTATAAGATTTACATTGAAGACGGGCTAAATAAAATGGAGCCCTCGCTTACACCGATGTACAAAAGAGAATCAAGGAGTTCTGTCAAAATGTCTAGGTATTTATTTATTATTGCTTTAATGTTAGATGTAAAATGAATATAGTGAGAAACGTCATTCTTTTAAATAATTTTAAAATATTAATATCAGTGTTACATTTGATCATTTGAACCACAAATCTTAAAAGAATTATATGCATTTTGGTGTTAATTTTCATTAAAACGGTTAGATGTGGTTGCTTACAAAAGGACGATGGCGGGATATGTTTATTATTCATATCTGTTTCCAGCATCATACATCACTGTAAACGTAGAATTTTCAATTTATTTACTGAGACCACTTAAAAATGCCGGGCTGAAAGCATTTATGCATTCGATCTCTAGTTTTGAGTAATTATTTTACGATGAATTAATTTATGCCGAAAAGTTTATTTACGGTACCTATTCCTTAAAATAACTTGAGGGCTCTAACCTTTGAGCCCCCATGGAGTACCCGCGGCTGGATATAGCCAATATAGCAGAGACTAGAAAAGAGTTAGGAGAGTTTTTAAATATTTTAGATGAGATACTACAGAGTAACTACAGTACGAGAATTAACTCAGGAAAGACAAAGATAATAACAAATGAGTTACAGCCTAGTTCTAAACCAAAATTAAAAATAGGTAATAACGAGATAGAGGAGGTTGATGAATTTTGCTAGTTAGGTAGTGTTAAGGCGTATTTCTCGTTATGATGTAAACCCGCCTTTAGCTAGGCAGTGAACAAAGAGTTCGCATCCTTTCTTTAACCTTTTGCGGAGTAGTAGTCGTCAGGCGCTCGTGACATGAGCAGCGCGCTCTTAGTAGTGATGCACCCTAGCGTGCCATGAAAGCCCTTAATATTTTAATCGCTTCAGACTACGTATGAAAGTTACCAAGAGTTTGTAAGTATAATAAAATTATTTTAAATTATATTGCACGGTGTTAGCCGGGTTGTGCCGAGTTTAGATTTTATTGAGGTATCACCTATATTTTTTTAACAAACTCGTGCAGTGACGTTATGTAACGTGGATTAAATTAAATAATTATGAAAGAAGTATAATTAATTTGGATTTGGAAATTGGATACACCGTGAAGGCAGAGCTAGCAGTTCAACTTAAATGGGGTTCCTCTACTAATAGCTAGAAGCGGCCTGCAGAGCAGAAAGAAGTAAATACACGGCATCCTCAACGGAGCAGAGATCTTCTAGAAATTCCAGGTAACGCTTTGAAATTGTGTTGTTAGAAACTATGAAACTATGAATATTGGGTGACGTATGAGAGTGAATTTTGAAGGTATTGTGCTTTATTGTGCGTATTAAGCATAATACGTATGACTAACTTTATAATGGTATTTAAATAGAAATCTGAAGGTGTATATAAAGCTTATTAACGTTCCATCAGGAAGTTAAATTTTGTGAAGAGTACATGGGTTGTTTTTTTAATTGGTTGTAAGAGTATGCAAAGTATAAGGGCATACATTATTCATTATTAACTGGGTTATCTTGAGCTCACCATACTCCAGAGTTTACGTAGATTTAAAATAAATTATAAAGAAGGAATGAGAAATAAGGTATTATTCAGGGCCCATTTACTCCGGGTACATTCTATGTGTTTGATAATTTAAAATAAAATACAGGACATTACAAAATACAATTTATTGAGTTGTAACTTGATCACTGAAATGTGGATAATATTGAATTTTATTTGTAAATAGTGATAAATAAAAGATTGTATGTTTGTTGTATTTTGTGGTTTTATTGGGAATGTGCGTGAACGATAGAGAATACGAGAGTGAATCTTGATATCCAAGAGGAGGTCCAACTGAGCTAGCCGGAAGCAGTCGAAGAAAGCAATTCAACCGAGGAAGAGAGGAAAACGGGTAAGAAATTATATTTTTTCGAATTATTTAATTTTTGAAAAATTTTCTATTATGTGCAAGTTTCGAGTTTTGAAAATTTAAAAAAAATATTTTCGAATATATTTTTGTTGGTGAGGTTTTTACCCAAGTTCCACGGCAATTTATGACGGCCCAACGTTGGGGCTTGAATGTTTTTTGAGAAAGTACTAAATTTACAGCAAAAAAACACGGCTATATATATATATATATATATATATATATATATATATATATATATGTATATATGGGGAACAGGCACATCTCTAATAGAACAAAATGTCAGTCCTTTCCAATATATTCTACAATTTAACCTTCAACTTATTTTATTGTTGAAACCACGTGGGCACATCATAAATCTTAGGTGTTATCCCAGTTATCCTATTATTTATCAAAGCTCTTTTGTAGCACATTTATTATCCATGCGTTTATATGCAAACAATCTATATCGTGAATCTTAAACCCCTTTCTAAAGCTTTTATAAGCTGTTTGTTAAAACTCCGCAGGCGGTTCTCTCAATTGACTGCTATCTGCATAAAAACCCATACTCGCTCAACCCTATACGTTTCTTATTTCAAGGCGTATTTTGCAGCTGCGGGGTAAACTAATTAACATTCCTTAACCTTACGGTCAATTACGTAAATAATAGCTATATTTACGGCTATTAACTTAAAATATTTGTCGCTCATCCCAGCCGTTTCCTTTTAAAAGGCTTACATTTCTGTACTTGAATTTTACCGTAATTTACACTCAGAATTTATTATTCACTTTGTGGGTACACCATAATAAGCTTTAGGTGTATTTCAATAAGCCTCATACATTCATCAAATTGCTTTCTGACATGCGTTAAGAATTATAAACAGCCCAAGTTAAAAGGTTTTAATAACTTGTTCTAAAATTCTCTAGTAACAGTTCTATTCGCACTACCTGTGCTTTAACCCTATAACCATTTGTTATTTTTTCATATTCACATCTTGTTATTTAAGTGCGTTTTTAGCTTCATAAATACAATGGCTGAACTTACGGCTGACAACCTAAAATATTTTGTAGCTCGTCGTGGCATTTTAAAATCCGCTTTAACGCGATTTGATTCATTTATTAGTAAATGCGCGATATCATTGTCGGAAACGTCCCGCATTGAATTGCAAACTCGATTAGAGGCATTTAAAAATTTATCAATTGAATTCGAAAAGATTCAAGGCGAGAGAGAACAAATATGCATTTCTAGCGAACTTTTCAAACTCGAAAGTCAAGATCGGGAACGAGAAGAATTTCAAACACGATATTATGCCTTAGTTGCATAAGCTAAATTACTTCTTGCAGACAACAAGCAGTCAATTATCACAGCGATGGGTATTCAACAGCAAGAAACATGCTCCACGATGCAATATTTTAATCCGAGCCTACCTCCCATCTCGTTACCTGAATTTTTGGGTTCGTATGAGTCATATATTAATTTTAAAGAAACCTTTGTGTCTCTAATAGAAAGCAGCCCTCATTTAAAGAACGTAGAAAAACTGTACTATTTGCAATCAACTCTAAAGGGTGGGCCATTGAAAATTATTAAATCATTAGCTAGTACTGACGGTAGCTACGTCACTTCTTGGCAATTGCTTAAAGACCGGTATGAAAATAAAAGGGCTATTATTCATGCTCATATGAGATCCATGTTTGAGATTCAAGCCGTTAAGGATGGCTCTCATCTACAATTAAGAAATTTCTTGGACTCTTTCCAAAAACATTATAAATCGTTAGAGAACCTTGGCGAAAACATTTCTGATTGGAGCACAATGCTAATTTTTCTTTTAACTTCAAAATTGGATTTAGCTTCACGCAAGGAATGGGAACATTATTCCAAGCACGAGCAATCACCTCATATTAATCAGTATATAACTTGTGTTACTGACAGATGTAAGTTCTTAGAATCTCTCGATTATAAACTAGCTCACACGGGCAGAAGGCCGGAAATTAAGCCAAGATATATTCAACAAGCCAAGAGCTTTTCACATACGCTTTTAGCTGCATACCCCCCCGGTAAGCCTTGCCCGTTATGCAAGGAATTTCATTTTTTGTATTCATGTAAGCCTTTTCATGACATGCCTATAAGCACCCGATTTGCCGAAGCCAAGCGTGCTAATTTATGTACGAATTGTTTGCGTCCGGGACATAAACTAGCTGATTGCAACTCCATCCACTATTGCAGAACATGTAAGGGCAAACACCATTCTGTATTGTATAACCCAGTTTCTAGAGAACCCGCGAGCTCACAATCGCAACAAGCCTCTATATCATTACCTCAAAACGAATCTAAGGTTGCTCCACAAAATGACCGCAGTCTCTACTGCACAAATCAAAATCCAAATTCATATATTTTATGACCCACAGCTCGCATTAAAGTCTACGATGCTAATCGTAGTCTAGTTGCTTGCAGGGCAATTTTGGATAACGGCAGCCAAACCAATTTTATTACTGGCGACTTACGTAGACAACTAAACCTTCCATACGAAAATTTAAATTTGCCAATTTCAGGAATAAGTCAGACTCTTGTCGCAACAACTAAACGTTTAAAATTAGAATTCCAATCCTCAAATGGCGCGTTTATCTTTAAAGTACCTACCTTAGTAATTCATAAAACAACAAACATCATCCCTCAATATGAGATTAACCCAGAAAATATTTCAAGCGATATTCAATTAGCCAACAACTACTTTTACAAGCCTACCGAGGTGCAAATACTCATTGGCTCAGGTCTATTTTTTGATACAGCAGACATAGCAAAAATGTATAGTCAAATATTAATAGCACCTAATCAGCGTGATCTTCTACGCATACTATGGCGGGAAAGCCCGGCTGACGAAATTGCCATTTTTCAACTTCAAACCGTAACTTACGGTATGGCAAGTTCCAGTTATTAAGCAATACGCTGCCTCAAAGAAATATCCATTCAATGTAAAACTGAATACCCCAGGGAGAGTCGAATCCCCAAATTTGATACTTACCGTGACGATGTAATAACTGGCGCTTCCAATCAGGATAAGCTTAAACTTATCCGTCAAAACCTGACTAAGATACTAAAATTCTATGGCTTCGACCTGCGAAAATTCACATCCAATAGTCCTGCTGTATTATCAGACATAGAGGAAACTAATCCACATGTAGAATTTATATTAACTGACCCAGCTCACAGCAAGGCGTTGGGTATAACCTGGAATTCTCGAGAATACGTTTTCGTTTTCACTTCAAGCATCAAATCTAAACCGTGCCAACTTACTAAAAGAAATTTATTGTCTACTATATTTACGATTTGGGCCCGTTAGGTCTTCTTGGGCCAATAATAATTAATATAAAAATTCTTCTGCAAAGGTTATGGTTGCAAAAGACTAATTGGGACGATCCTGTACCTCATGACATATACAGAACTTGGAGAAATTTTATTAATAATTTATCTTTAATTCAATCATATAAAATACCTCGCCAAGTAACCGTCAGGAAACCGCGTTATCTTGAGTTACATAGCTTTTCCGACAGCTCATTAAATGCTTGTGGTGCCACAATTTATGTGCGCTCTATAGACTCTCGAGGCAACATTGGAAGCAATTTCTATTGTGCGAAATTGCGTGTTGCGCCTCTTAGAGCCATCTCTTTGCCCCGTGCAGAGTTATGCGGTGCTTTGATGTAAGCGCGTCTTGCCAAACGCATCTTAGCCGCAATTGATCTGAAATTTGATAAAATGTTTTACTATACTGATTCTACGATAGTTCTATGCTGGCTCGCTTTAGAACCCCGCAACCTAACAACTTTCGTATGTAACCCAATGGCGGAAATTCAAATGTCCACTAATATTGAAAGTTGGCATCACATAAGCTCAGCAGACAATCCTGCCGACCTAATATCCAGAGGAGTGAGCCCTCAAGAGCTTCAAGGTTGTAAATTATGGTGGCGTGTGCTCCAATTTTTAACTGAGCCAGCTGCAAATTGGCCGAGCAATACTCATACATCTAACTTTACATCTCAGTCAGCTACTAACGACATTCTGGAATTTAATGCCAGTGCCTTTGTTTCAACCTCGCAGGAAACAAAACCCCAACAAGAATTTACATTTATTAAAAATTTGTCCAACCTATCTAAATTATTAAATGTCACAGCCTATTGTTTAAGGTTAATAAAAAATTGCAAGGAACATGCAAACTCTAGAATTTCGGGGCCGCATACTCCCGAAGAAATAACGCACAGTAGAAATCTCCTTATACAGTCTGTTCATAGTGCAGCATTTTCAGACGACATCCATTATCTAAAAGCCCACGCCCGAGTGAAAGCTTGCAGCGAACTAAAGGCTTTAAACCTATTTCTGGATAATAATGGCATTCTGAGGGTCGGAGGCCGATTTATGAATTCTGACCTAAATAGTTCAGTCAAGCACCCCGTGGTGCTCCCAGAAAGGCATATAAATACCGATCTCGTCATTTTAAATGAGCATATGCGTAACCTTCACGCTGGTAGTAATGCCACATTATCCTTTGTGTGGCAGAACTTTTGGCTTCTAAATGGTAAACTTACAGTCAAAACTATCCTAAAAAATACGTTCCTTGTTTTAAGGCAAATCCGCAACTGCTGATTAACATAATGGGAGACCTTCCCAGTCCTCGCGTCAATATGTCTCACCCTTTTCTGTCTCCGGCGTCGGTTACGCTGGTTCTATTTTGTTGAAAGAAACTAAATATCGTAATCGCCGTTTCTCTATGGCATATGTCTGCGTTTTTCGTATGCATGGCTGTCAAGACGGTGCATATTGAGTTAGCCACCGAACTAACGGCTGAATGTGTTCTAGTATTTTGCGTCGTTTTATCTCTAGACGCGGTCTATGCAAGGATATATATTCTGACAATGCAACAAATTTTGTTGGCGCCAATAGCGAGCTACGGAATATTCGTGACGTCGTACAACAAGACATAATACAAAACTTTTGTAGGGAAACCAAAATCAATTGGCATTTTATTCCTTTTAAGTCGCCCCATTTCGGGGGAATCTGGGAAAGCTCAGTCAAATCCATCAAGGGTCATTTACGACGTATTGTATCTGACTCAAATTCCTTAACTTTGAGGAATTTTACACATTATTAGTGCAAATCGAAGGTGTCCTAAATTTTCGCCCGTTGTGCCCACTCAGCAACGATCCGCATGATCTGGAACCCCAAACATCCGGCCATTTTTTGATAGGCCATCCTTTAAACATGTTCCCTAACCTCAACATCAAGTACGAGCCTGTCAACCGTTTATCCCGCTACCAACATGTACTGTACATGCTTCAACATTTTTGGACATGATGGAAATCAGAGTATTTACATACATTACAGCAAAGATCCAAATGGCAATTTGCTCCTGCGTCCTCCGAACTGCTAGGAACCATAGTCTTGCTGAAAGAAGACAACGTTCCTCCACTTCGTTGGCCCCTAGGTCGTATCACTGCTGTACATACTGAAAGAGATGGCCGTGTGCGAGTAGTTAGTGTAAAAATTTCCAGTGGTGTGGTACGACGAAGTGTTGTGAAGGTGTGTCTGTTACCAGTGGAATTGAATTCTACTTAATAAGTTGATATTTTTGAAGTTTTATGGCATTAAAATTAACTTAGTATAAAATAGTGATAAGGCATTTTGCGCCATTTGTTTTAGCAATGTTCGCTTCTCATTTATGTTGAACGTCAGGTCATCTGCAGATGGCGTTCTATCTCATTTGTCTTTATTTCTGCTTACCTTAGTTTATCATAATATTTACTAGAATACTTTGAAAGGTATCCCCTAATACTTTAAAGGGGGGGCGGTATGTTAAGGCGTATTTCTCGTTATGATGTAAACCCGCCTTTAGCTATGCAGTGAACGAAGGGTTCGCATCCCTTCCTTAACCTGTTTCGAAGTAGTAGTCGTCAGGCACTCGTGACATGAGCAGTGCGCTCTTAGTATTGATGCACCCTAGCGTGCTTTAACGATATATGTAACACGAGATTCATGTAATCCGCGAATCTTTACTATGCTTTATATATTTGTTTTTGTGTGTTACAATGTTTGTGATTTAACCCGTAAATAAAGGCATAAAATTAGCCGTACATTTCTTTATTTGGAAATGATATCCTACCAGTGCGATACCAAGCAAACCTCTTGTACTTGGTCCACTACAAGTAAGGTCTTCAACCAAGGTTGAAGAATTGTATCAGAGGCCTACGAAGTCACCCCTTGCCATTTTTTGGTCCTTGTAGCACAGGATATACCTATATAAATGGAGAACAGGCACATCTCTAATAGAACAAAAAGTCAGTCCTTTCCAATATATTCTATAATTTAACCTTCAACTTATTTTATTGTCGAAACCACGTGGGCACATCATAAATCTTAGGTGTTATCCCAGTTATCCTATTATTTATCTAAGCGCTTTTGTTGCACATTTATTATCCATGCGTTTATATGCAAACAATCTAAATCGTAAATCTTAAACCCCTTTCTAAAGCTTTTATAAACTGTTTGTTAAAACACCGCAGGCGGTTCTCTCAATTGACTGCTATCTGCATAAAAACCCATACTCGCTCAACCATATACGTTTCTTATCTCAAGGCGTATTGTGCAGCTGCGGGCTAAACCTATTAACATTCCTTAACCTTACGGTCAATTACGTATATAATAGCTATATTTACGGCTATTAACTTAAAATATTTGTCGCTCATCCCAGCTGTTTCCTTTTAAAAGGCTTACATTTCTGTACTTGAATTTTACCGTAATTTACACTCAGAATTTATTTTTCACTTTGTGGGTACACCATAATAAGCTTTAGGTGTATTTCCAATAAGCCTCATACATTCATCAAATTGCTTTCTGACATGCGTTAAGAATTATAAACATCCCAAGTTTAAAGGTTTTAATAACTTCTCCTAAAATTCTCTAGTAACAGTTCTATTCGCACTACCTGTGCTTTAACCCTATAACCATTTGTTATTTTTTCATATTCACATCTTGTTATTTAAGTGCGTTTTTAGCTTCATAAATACAATGGCCGAACTTACGGCTGATAACCCAAAATATTTTCTAGCTCGTCGTGGCATTTTAAAATCCGCTTTAACGCGATTTGATTCATTTATTAGTAAATGCGCGATATCATTGTCAGAAGCGTCCCGCATTGACTTGCGATCTCGCTTAGAGGCATTTAAAAATTTACCAATTGAATTCGAGAAGATCCGAGGAGACATTTCTAGCAAACTTTCTGAACTCGAAAGTCAAGATCGGGAACGGGAAGAATTTGAAACACGATATTATGCCTTAGTTGCACAAGCTAAATTACTTCTTGCAGACAACAAGCAGTCAACTATGATAGCGATGGGTATTCAACAGCAAGAAACATGCTCCACGATGCAATATTTTAATTCGAGCCTACCTCCCATCTCGCTACCTGAATTTTTGGGTTCGTATGAGTCATATATTAATTTTAAAAAAACCTTTGTGTCTCTAATAGACAGCAACCCTCATTTAAAGAACGTAGAAAAACTGTACTATTTGCAATCAACTCTAAAGGGTGGACCATTGAAAATTATCAAATCATTAGCTAGTACTGACGGTAACTACGTCACTGCTTGGCAATTGCTTAAAGACCGGTATGAAAATAAAAGGGCTATTATTCATGCTCATATGAGATCCATGTTTGAGATTCAAGCCGTTAAGGATGGCTCCCATCTACAATTAAGAAATTTCTTGGACTCTTTTTAAAATCATTATAAATCGTTAGAGAACCTTGGCGAAAACATTTCTGATTGGAGCACAATGCTAATTTTTCTTTTAACTTTAAAATTGGATTTAGCTTTACGCAAGGAATGGGAACATTATTCCAAGCACGAGCAATCATCTCATATTAATCAGTATATAACTTGTGTTACTGACAGATGTAAGTTCTTAGAATCTCTCGATTATAAACTAGCTCACACGGGCAGAAGGTCGGAAATTAAGCCAAGATATATTCAACAAGCCAAGAGCGTTTCACATACGCTTTTAGCTGCATACCCCCCGGTAAGCCTTGCCCGTTATGCAAGGAATTTCATTTTTTGTATTCATGTAAGCCTTTTCATGACATGCCTATAAGCACCCGATTTGCCGAAGCCAAGCGTGCTAATTTATGTACGAATTGTTTGCGTCCGGGACATAAACTAGCTGATTGCAACTCCATCCACTATTGCAGAACATGTAAAGGCAAACACCATTCTGTATTGTATAACCCAGTTTATAGAGAACCCGCGAGCTCACAATCGCAACAAGCCCCTATATCATTACCTCAAAACGAATCTAAGGTTGCTCCACAAAATGACCGTAGTCTCTACTGCACAAATCAAAATCCAAATTCATATATTTTATTACCCACAGCTCGCATTAAAGTCTACGATGACAATCGTAGTCTAGTTGCTTGCAGGGCAATTTTGGATAACGGCAGTCAAACCAATTTTATTACTGACGACTTACGTAGATAACTAAACCTTCCATACGAAAACTTAAATTTGTCAATTTCAGGAATAAGTCAGACTGTTGTCGCAACAACTAAACGTTTAAAATTAGAATTTCAATCCTCAAATGGCGCGTTTATCTTTAAAGTACCTACCTTAGTAATTCATAAAATAACAAACATCATCCCTCAATATGAGATTAACCCAGAAAATATAAATATTCCAAGCGATATTCAATTAGCTAACAACTAGTTTTATAAGCCTACCGAGGTGCAAATACTCATTGGCTCAAGTCTATTTTTTGATACAGCAGACATAGCAAAAATGTATAGTCAAATATTAATAGCACCTAATCAGCGTGATCTTCCACGCATACTATGGCGGGAAAGCCCGGCTGACGAAATTGCCATTTTTCAACTTCAAACCGTAATTTACGGTATGGCAAGTTCCAGTTATTAAGCAATACCCTGCCTCAAAGAAATATCCATTCAATGTAAAACTGAATACCCCAGGGAGAGTCGAATCCCCGAATTTGATACTTACATTGACGATGTAATAACTGGCGCTTCCAATCAGGATAAGCTTAAACTTATCCGTCAAAACCTGACTAAGATACTAAAATTCTATGGCTTCGATCTGCGAAAATTCACGTCCAATAGTCCTGCTGTATTATCAGACATAGAGGAAACTAATCCACATGTAGAATTTATATTAACTGACCCAGCTCACAGCAAAGCGTTGGGTATAACCTGGAATTCTCGAGAAAACGTTTTCGTTTTCACTTCAAGCATCAAATCTAAACCGCGCCAACTTACTAAAAGAAATTTGTTGTCTACTATATCTACGATTTGGGCCCGTTAGGTCTTCTTGGGCCAATAATAATTAATATAAAAATTTTTCTGCAAAGGTTATGGTTGCAAAAGACTAATTGGGACGATCCTGCACCTCATGACATATACAGAACTTGGAGAAATTTTATTAATAATTTATCTTTAAATCAATCATATAAAATACCTCTCCAAGTAACCGTCAGGAAACCGTGTTATCTTGAGTTACATAGCTTTTCCGACAGCTCATTAAATGCTTGTGGTGCCACAATTTATGTGCGCTCTATAGACTCTCGAGGCAACATTGGAAGCAATTTCTATTGTGCGAAATTGCGTGTTACGCCTCTTAGAGCCATCTCTTTGCCCCGTACAGAGTTATGCGGTGCTTTGATGTAAGCGCGTCTTGCCAAACATATCTTAGCCGCAATTGATCTGAAATTTGATAAAATGTTTTACTATACTGATTCTACGATAGTTCTATGCTGGCTCGCTTTAGAACCCTGCAGCTTAACAACTTTCGTATGTAACCGAATGGCGGAAATTCAAATGTCCACTAATATTGAAAGTTGGCATCACATAAGCTCAGCAGATAATCCTGCCGACCTAATATCCAGAGGAGTGAGCCCTCAAGAGCTTCAAGGTTGTAAATTATGGTGGCGTGTGCTCCAATTTTTAACTGAGCCAGCTGCAAATTGGCCGAGTAATACTCATATATCTAACTTTACATCCCAGTCAGCTACTAACGACATTCCGGAATTTAATGCCAGTGCCTTTGTTTCAACCTCGCAGGAAACAAAACCCCAACAAGAATTTACATTTATTAAAAATTTGTCCAACCTATCTAAATTATTAAATGTCACAGCCTATTGTTTAAGGTTTATAAAAAATTGCAAGCAACATGCAAACTCTAGAATTTCGGGGCCGAATACTCCCGAAGAAATAACGCACAGTAGAAATCTCCTTATACAGTCTGTTTATGGTGCAGCATTTTCACACGACATCCATTATCTAAAAACCCACGCCCGAGTGTAATCTTGCAGCAAACTAAAGGCTTTAAACCCATTTCTGGATAATAATGGCATTCTGAGGGTCGGAGGCCGATTTATGAATTCTGACCTAAATAGTTTAGTCAAGCACCCCGTGGTGCTCCCAGAAAGGCATATATTTACCGATCTCGTCATTTTAAACGAGCATATGCGTAACCTTCACGCTGGTAGTAATGCCACATTATCCTTTGTGTGGCAGAACTTTTGGCTCCTAAATGGTAAACCTACAGTCAAAACTATCCTAAAAAATACGTTCCTTGTTTTAAGGCGAATCAGCAACCGTTGATTAACATAATGGGAGACCTTCCCAGTCCTCGCGTCAATATGTCTCACCCCTTTTCTGTCTCCGGCATTGGTTACGCTGGTCCTTTTTTGTTGAAAGAAACTAAATATCGTAATCGCCGTTTCTCTATGGCATATGTCTGTGTTTTTCGTATGCATGGCTGTGAAGACGGTGCATATTGAGTTAGCCACCGAACTAACGGCTGAATGTGTTCTAGTATTTTGCGTCGTTTTATCTCTAGACGCGGTCTATGCAAGGATATATATTCTGACAATGCGACAAATTTTGTTGGCGCCAATAGCGAGCTACGGAATATTCGTGACGTTGTACAACAAGACATAATACAAAACTTTTGTAGGGAAACCAAAATCAATTGGCATTTTGTTCCTTCTAAGTCGCCCCATTTCGGGGGAATCTGTGAAAGCTCAGTCAAATCCATCAAGGGTCATTTACGACGTATTGTATCTGACTCAAATTCCTTAACTTTGAGGAATTTTACACATTATTAGTGCAAATCGAAGGTGTCCTAAATTTTCGCCCGTTGTGCCCGCTCAGCAACGATCTACATGATCTGGAACCCCAAACATCCGGCCATTTTTTGATAGGCCATCCTTTAAACATGTTCCCTAACCTCAACATCAAGTACGAGCCTGTCAACCGTTTATCCCGCTACCAACATGTACAATACATGCTTCAACATTTTTGGACACGATGGAAATCAGCGTATTTACATACATTACAGCAGAGATCCAAATGGCAATTTGCTCCTGCGTCCTCCGAACTGCTAGGAACCATGGTCTTGCTGAAAAAAGACAACGTTTCTCCGCTTCGTTGGCCCCTAGGTCGTATCACTGCTGTACATACTGAAAGAGGTGGCAGTGTGGGAGTAGTTAGTGTAAAAACTTCCAGTGGTGTGTTACGACGAAGTGTTGTGAAGGTGTGTCTGTTACCAGTGGAATTGAATTCTACCTAATAAGTTGATATGTTTGAAGTTTTATGGCATTAAAATTAACTTAGTATAGTTTAGTAATAAGGCATTTTGCGCCATTTGTTTTAGCAATGTTCGCTTCTCATTTATGTTGAACGTCAGGTCATCTGCAGATGGCGTTCTATCTCATTTGTCTTTATTTCTGCTTACCTTAGTTTATCATAATATTTACTAGAATACTTTGAAAGGTATCCCCTAATACTTTAAAGGGGGGCGGTATGTTAAGGCGTATTTCTCGTTATGATGTAAACCCGCCTTTAGCTATGCAGTGAACGAAGGATTCGCATCCCTTTCTTAACCTGTTGCGAAGTAGTAGTCGTCAGGCACTCGTGACATGAGCAGTGCGCTCTTAGTATTGATGCACCCTGGCGTGCTTTAACGATATATGTAGCACGAGATTCATGTAATCCGCGAATCTTTACTATGCTTTATATATTTGTTTTTGTGTGTTACAATGTTTGTGATTTAACCCGTAAATAAAGGCATAAAATTAGCCGTACATTTCTTTATTTGGAAATGATATCCTACCAGTGCGATACCAAGCAAACCTCTTGTACTTGGTCCACTACAAGAAGGGTCTCCAACCTAGGCCGAAGAATCATATCGCAGGCCTACAGAGTCACCCCTCGCCAGGTAGTATAACATCAAAGGACGGACATAGCAGAAGGAATATAGTAGGTAAAATAGCTTAAGCTAGAAAAATGTTTTTGAAAAAGAAAGACCTACTAATAGCTAATAGTATTAGTTTAGATAATAGAAAAAGTTTCTTAAAGTCGTACGTATGGAGCGTTCTATTATACGGTAGTGAGACTTGGACAATTAAAGAGATAGATAAGAAGAAGATAGAAGTTTTTGAAACTTGATGTTATAGGAGAACGTTAAAGATTAGTTAGACAGATAGAGTAACAAATGAGGAAGTTTATAGAAGGATAGGTGAGGAATACTGTATGTAGAAATAATTAAAGGTCAGGAGAGATAGAATGATAGGGCACCAGTTAAGACTTGAGGGACTATTTAGTAAGGTCTTCGATTATAGACTAGTAGGAAGACAAAGCTATGTTAGTTAAATTATTAGAGATTTAGGTTGTGATGCGATGCATAAGCCTTACCGTAACATACAATTTAATAAACGTCTCCATAACATAACTCACAATTAGTTAGCAGTCTGGCATGTTGGCAGCTATTCGCTGCTGAAGCCTTACCATAACATATAACTTATTAAACGTCACCTTGACATCTCACAATTAGTTAACGGTCTGGCATGTTGGCAGCGATTTGATGCTTAAGCCTTACCAAAACATATAATTTAATAAACGTCTCCATGGCATAACTCACAATTAGTTAGCGGTCTGGCATGTTGACAGCGATTCGTTGCTTGAACCTTACGATAGAGGCATAAATAAAATACTTCCTAGAGTTTTTGTGTGCATAATTGTTGCAAATGTTTTTTATCGCTGAAAGCACTTTAGTTTGAAAAACTGCTGGATGTTTCTATTTTGAAGAATTGAATGTTGTGCTTCACGATGAAGACCTGGACCTGTGTTGTGCTGAGGGTGATGAACGTGGTTAAGCTGTGAATGCGACACCTAGCGGCTGTGACTGGGATAGGACTTCCATGTTTTGGTACCTTGTGGCTGGTAGGCGGCGAATCTAGCATACGGGCGGCATATTTGGTTCATAGAACTTAAAAAGACCCGATGGCGGATATTTCCGATCATGGCGTGTGTGTTGACGTAATGTGCTCTGGAAAATGGTTCCAATGGCTTCGGAGGTGAAGCGGATTCAAACTTTGTTATGGCAGGCTCCTGCGTCCGTGGTGTTGTTAAAGGGTTTACTTCATTTTATCCCTTTAGATTTGGTGGTCACAACGAGATAATCTGAAGGAATAGTGCACATGGAGTTTGGTTACTCCCGTGTTGTCCTATTCTTAAGTTTTTTTCAAGAGGTTTGGTGACTACTTTATTTAGATAAAGAACAATTAAGAAGTATAATTTGTACTAGCGTATGGAGCTCCACGTGAGCCTTGGGTTTGCGGGTGTTGTATCTTCGGATGGTTCTATTATGTATTTCGAGGGGCGTTGGACGAGTTCATTATTTTATGAGGGGTATTTTAAGCGTGCATGCTATTTATTTGTATGCTGCGTACCTATTGGTCAGTTAGTTAGGAGTACGGTTTGCTACATACTCCTGGTCGTCGACCAACTTCCTCGATTAGCAGTGGGTGTAGTACCTTCTTAGAAGGTCCGCCAGTGCTAGGTAGGTAACAGGTCATTTGTTTATTTAATTTTCATCTTGTCTTTTGACTAGCTATTTAAATTTTGTCTGGCAATGCCATCTACACTATCACGTCGGAGACTGGAAACAGTCTTCGATAGTTAGTTGCTTATTCTCGAGTATAGAGAGCGCATGAGAAATATTTGCACTATAAATACACTTTAATTTATGTATTATTTTAGAACTTTAGTTGGTTGTTTTGCAAAAAAATATGCGTCCGTCTGATGATCTGCAAGAACAGTGAAACCGGTCACGGGCTTGTCTTTTTGCAAAATAACCAATACTTTATATATTGATTTCGATCCTCTATGCTCGAATTACTTTCTCCATGCTAGGCAAAATTATTCATTAATGTTTAATTGGAAACGGATTGGTTTCCGTCGACCAACTTACTCGATTAGCACTGGGTGTAGTACCTTCTTAGAAGGTCCGCCAGTGCTAGGTAGGTAACAGGTCATTTGTTTATTTAATTTTCATCTTGTCTTTTGACTAGCTATTTAAATTTTGTCTGGCAATGCCATCTACACTATCACGTCGGAGACTGGAAACAGTCTTCGATAGTTAGTTGCTCATTCTCGAGTATAGAGAGCCCATGAGAAATATTTGCACTATAAATACACTTTAATTTATGTATTATTTTAGAACTTTAGTTGGTTGTTTGCAAAAAAAATATGCGTCCGTCTGATGATCTGCAAGAACAGTGAAACCGGTCACTGGTTTGTCTTTTTGCAAAATAACCAACACTTTATATATTGATTTCGATCCTCTATACTCGAATTACTTTCTCCATGCTAGGCAAAATTATTCATTAATGTTTAATTGGAAACGGATTGGTTTCCGTCGACCAACTTCCTCGATTAGCACTGGGTGTAGTACCTTATTAGAAGGTCCGCCAGTGCTAGGTAGGTAACA
The DNA here is from genome assembly GCA_036346225.1 of Platerodrilus igneus. Classification (NCBI taxonomy): domain Eukaryota; kingdom Metazoa; phylum Arthropoda; class Insecta; order Coleoptera; family Lycidae; genus Platerodrilus; species Platerodrilus igneus. Next base: position 18,180,538 of record JARFIW010001469.1, read on the forward strand.
GGTCATTTGTTTATTTAAAAATATAGTTATTATCGGAACAAACCTTTCATAAATGTGTTGCGGATAGCTGAATTAAGCTACCATAAAACCGATTTTGTAATAAAATATTTACTTAATTTGTTCAGTGACTCCGGTGTGTTGAAACCCGTCCCTGCATACCAACAAATAGACCTAAATTAAACACAACGCTACCGAGAACCACTGGAAGAGAGTATTATTAATCAAGTAGAATATATACTGACCAAACAGCTGGTAACAAATAATTAGTTTGATTAAAAGATTAAAATTATATTGTAAGATGGTCAAGGACTATTCCGCATGTTTTTTGAAACGTGATTATCAATAATACACTAGCAACCATACTGCATTTTTTTATTTATAAGCGTTTTAAAATCAGCCATAAAAATGGTTAACTTCAGGTTTATTGTAGTTACCTTTGAATACAATTCAAATCCGTTTTTCTTACAGGTGTAGCTAAAAATGTTATCATGTTCCTCGGTGATGGAATGTCAATCGCTACATTAACGGCTACTAGAGTATACGTGGCTCATCAATCTGGAAGCAGTACTGGGGAAGAGTTTCAACTATCTTTTGAAAAATTTCCTCATATTGGATTGGCTAAGGTACGTTATTAATTTATATACAAGTACTATAGTATAAAGAAATTTGTTAATAGACCTATTGCGTTAACTACCAAGTACCAGATTCCGCGTGTACCGCTACTGCTTATTTGGGAGGAGTCAAGGCTAATGTCTTTACAGTTGGTGTTACTGCAGCAGTACCATTAAACGGATGTGAGGAGATGAATGATCCGGCAAACCATGTGGATTCATTAACACGTTTGTCGCAACTGGCAGGGAAACGGACAGGAGTGGTTACAACAACAAGATTAACACATGCTTCTCCTGCAGGTAAGCTATGCAAAACATTATTTTGCCTGAATTTGTAGTAGAATAGAGAAAGAAGACTCTAAACAGAACATTTAATATACAACTATCTATCAGTCACTAAATTTGAGACAAAGTTTAACGTGATTAACACCTATAGTTACAGTCCGTACCGCGCTTGTTTTCTACGACCAAATCTTGAGATATAAAATTTAGATCAACAGATCTTTATGGCTAGAATTATACAGGGTGTCTGGAAAATACGTGTACAACGTAAAAACAGAGATTCTTTGGCTCGAAATAGATCGATTTGAGCCAACTTCAAAAATCGTGAAATATATTTGATATTTTAAAATAACTCGAAAACGCGTCGATAGATTTTGACCATTTTTGCGGTGCAAGTTTCTACTTTTAATTGACATCTTTTGATTTTGTACGCAATAATTTTAAAAGCATACGAGTGTCCCAAAAATGATGTATTGTATAAATATTCGACCATTACCTTTTTTCTGTTTATGCAATGAAAACCAATTTTTTTGTGAGTAGCCGACTTAATTTGTAAACTTTTTTGTCTCTTGTAAAATTTTGATTAGACGAGCGGTTTGACAGAAAAAAATAATTTCAAATGTCTGCATACTTTCGTCATCATTGTTGCATTAAGTATAAAACGGGGCAAATCAAAAAGCATAGTTTAGTAGTTGGCTTTGCTTTTTATTTATTATTTAATTTGTCTGCCATTTAACCTCAGTTTACCTGTCAAGTCGTGAACTTCTGCTTAATTCGATAAAAGTTTGCATCTTTCATCATACATTACGAGTACTTACACAAACAACGAACAGGTGGATATGCTTTTGGTTTTCGGATTTTGTCAAGGCAATGGTCGTGAAAGCGTCAGAGTCTATAGGGAACGATTTCCTAATCGCCGAATGCCAAACCACCAAACATTCGCAAATATTGAAAAACGTCTTCGTGAAAATGGTAGCTTTTAGTCAAGAAATGCGGATCGAGGACTTTAACGTACCACAAGAACTGCGGATCTGGAGGAACAAATTTTGGATAGAGTTGAAGAAGACTTAAAAATAAGCACCAGACGCTTAGGACTTGAACTACAAGTTCCTAAAAGTATTGTTCATGACGTTTTAAAGGAACAGTTATTACACCCACACCACGTTCAACAGGTAAAAGACCTTTTGCCTATCGATCCTGAGAGGCGTCTAGCTTTCTGTCAATTTATTCAAGATCAAAGAATTCAAAATGCAAATTTCAGTCGCAAAATTTTATTTACAGATGAAGCTTCTTTTACAAGATCTGGTATTACTAACATACATAATGAACATGTTTACGCTGCAGAAAATCCTCATGCAACTAAAGTGACTCACTATCAACATGAATTTAAGATTAATGTCTGGGCTGGAATTATTGATAATTTTATTATCGGTCCTGTTGTGATACCAAATCGATTAAACGAAGACAATTACTTCAACTTTCTACAACAAACATTGCCGAATTTATTGGAAGATCTGCCATTGTTACTTCGCCAAGACATGTGGTTCATGCACGATGGTTCTCCTCCCCACTTTACTCTAGCTGTTCGACAACATTTACACGAAAAATATCCGGATCGATGGATCGGAAGGGGATATGATGCTCCTACAAATTGGCCAGCACGATCGCCGGACTTGACGCCCTGTGATTATTTTTGTGGGGTACCTTAAAATCTAAGGTTTATTCGTCTCCACTTGATAGCGAAGAATAATTGTATAGACGAATTTTAAATGCAGCCAACTCTTTAAAAAACAATGCACAACAATGCAGAGGGTTTAGTTAAACTTCTTACGAAGAGTTAGTTTGTGCATTGAAGAAAATGGCGGCCATTTTGAAAATTTATTGTAATGGTCCAACATTTGTACCGCGCTGTTAATTTTCAATAATAGTAATAAAAAATAAACAAAACAATGAAATAAAAATAAAAAAACAAACATTTGAAATTATTTTTTTCTGTCAAACCGCTCGTCTAATAAAAATTTTACAAGAGACAAAAAAGTTTCCAAATTAAGTCGGCTACTAATAAAAAAAAATTGATAATCATTGCATAAACAGGAAAAAAGGTAATGGTGGGATATTTATACAATACATCATTTTTGAGACACTCGTATGCTTTTAAAATTATTGCGTACACCACCAATAGATGTCAATTGAAAGTAGAAACTCACACTCCAAAAATGGTCAAAATCTATCGACGCGTTTTCGAGTTATTTTAAAATATCAAATATTTTTCACGATTTTTGAAGCCCTCTAACGGCTAAATGAAGCAACTAGTATAATAGGTAAGTTGGCTCAAATCGATCTATTTTGAGCCAAAGAATCTCTGTTTTTACGTTGTACACGTATTTTCCGGACACCCTGTATATTACCATTTTCCATGCTGCAAAACACTTGGTTCAGTGGCGTGCCGAACCATTGGAGGGGGTGGAGATAGCTATCTTGGGGGCGCAACTTGTATTCATAGTGCGTCAATATAAAAAATGATCTTCAGTTAAACATTCTTTAGTATCGACATAATAAAAACATACTACTAACAGAACTGCAAAACAAAAACGCATACATTTATCACAATTGAGCTGATAATGTCTATCCTAGTAGCACTCTTCTTGTTTTTATACTTTTGAACCTATCCAAAACTATTTCTAGGTATATATTTTTAACGTAATCAGATTAAATTAATAGCAAAGCTAAGTTATTCAGCCTCTCCTTACACACAGTTGTCCGGCTATAAGTTTTAATGAGCTTAGCTTACCGAATATTCTTTCTGCAGAAGCGCTACTAATAGCTATAGTCAGGTAAATCCTAAAAAGAGTGGTCGGGTTCGGGAATACCGTAATAAAAAATTCTTTCTTGCTTGATTTTTTATTATTAACTTTATTCTCGTGACTATCAGCTAAAAAATTACACCTTTAAATTTCCTAAACCCTAACCTGATATCACAAGGTCGAGAATTTCTTCTTATCAATGTAAGCCCAAGGTAAAGTTGGATGGAGAATGGCTTGAGATAAAGAAAAACTCTTAAGACATAAACGGCTAGTCGAGTGTTAGCTCTGCGTAGATCATGAGCTTGGGTCATGGGTTGTTAAAAGATCAAAAATATTTTTAATGAGCGCCACCGTATTTTTCAATACTATAACCAACAAAATTTAACTGTGCTTGTATTAGGGGAATGCGGAAACCTAATGTCAACACCTCTAACATAGCCATAAAACCTGAATTTCACGTTTAAAACACACTTTCCAAGACCTCAAACACCAGATGTCATACAGATGTCTCGGCTTGACCTGTGAACAAACAAAGGTACAACATGGACACCATTTGTGTCCTCAAAAATATTTGCCAAAAGTAAAATAATAGAATTTAGGCTTCTAAAATATATACCCAGGGAATTTGTTTTCATTACACACAATTTCTAATCGGGGATGACTTGTAAATTTTTTTTTTGAATTCTAAATAATAAAAAGTCATTCAAAAACAAAATAGATTCTATTCGGATAAATTTCTGGATTCAAGTAATTATAATATTTAAATTCGTATCTCTATAAAATTTTCTCTAAATTATTTTTCTAGAACAGAAACATACTAGCAAAGTCCTGCATTCAAAATTAGGAAGATCTCTGAATGGATCTTTTCTATAAAATTTAAATATATTGACTTGGAGTTGCTCATAATACATAAATTTCTCTAAATCAATGAAGTACTTCATTGACCTTCACAATAAAATTTAATTATCAAAGTGCTGATATTGTAGAATGTAATTACTCTAAGTTATTTTTATTTAACAGTAAGTACGCGAATTTCACATGTCGATGAAAAATGCAAGTTCATGACCTCAAAATGTTTAAACATATTTTAAATTAAATTAAGACGACATGTGACGTCTAGATAGGACAACTGAATCTATGTTTTTTATATATCTGACATAAAATGTCATTTGCAGCTTTACCAAATGTACACTTTGTGTACGTGTAAACATTCTGACACACAATAGATTTGTTATTTAATTTGGTGTTTCATTAAAAGCTTTTTACGTTACTCAAATTCCTAATGTTATATTCTTTATAGCAATTTAATTAATGTTCAAAGTGATTAAATCCTAAGGTACACTCACGTGCTACGAAACTGTTTTGAACGAAAGATATGGGACCTTGACCTTGGCTGTCGGAAATTTCCTTAACCATCGAATATCAAAGTTCTTCGTAATACAGCGATTACAAAAAGAAACCAACCTCAGCTTGATTGAATTTAATTCTCCAACAAAATTATAGCTCCAAGGTTTACTTGTCTGATGTTATTTATTGGTGAAGTTGAAATATACGGAACACATGTAATTGCCTTCCTAAAATATTGCCTTAAGATACTGCGTCAGGATATTGCGTTACGATATTATACAAGATATGTCCTTAAGATATTGTATTACGGTATTGCATGTTTTAATGGTGTCAAAAGGGGCTTCCATCTCAATCAATTAATCTTCTTTTTTTGTAACACTGTTAGAAACCACGTGTTTACACACGGCCATCTCGACTCCACTTATTCTGCAGAGCAGTTTGCTCGTTCGAACGCTGATAATAAAGTGAACAAATTGACAACTCGACAGAGCTTAGTAACGAACTTTAGAGCATAAACGTAAAAAAATCTATGTGTTATTATTAATTTTATGTATTAATTTCTATTGGACGGTAATTCACAAATTAAATATTTTAAATTATAGCTGTTTTATTTTTATTTTAAAGAACGAAGTGTAACTAGAAAAAAATACGTTACAATACAGTCTTTAAATCATTTTCTATAATAAATGACAGTACCTCTTCTAAATCAATGCCATTTTCCTTTTTAAGTTCTCCTATAAAGCCGACAAATGATTAATACTCTTCTGTTATATTTGATTTCAAATCTCCTGAATAGAAAGCATGTAGATCTATTGAGCATTTGGTATTTTCCTCTGACAAATGATTCACACTCTTCTATTATGTATGATTTCAAATCTCGTGAATAGAAAGCATGTACGATCCATTAAGCATTTGATATTTTCCTCTGACACTGCAAACTTTTCTACACCGAACTTGTGCACCACGGTCAAAAATCCCAAAATCTGCGCTCCAGTGTTTGGATAAATATGTCGGGATTGTATAATAAACAATGAAACGAAATTGATTTCTAGGATTCTCGTGAACTATGTTTTCTGCAACTTCATCGTGAAATATTTTTTATCTGTTTCATCATCAATAGGTCTTCAGTTCTGGAACTGGTTAGACGCGTACCCTAATTGTTTCCTATTCTGAACTAACCTACACATTTCCCTGAAATTTGCACAGTCTGCATCTGTCACTATTTAATCTAAGTCTACATCTCTACATCTCTCTGGTAGAATTGTTTCCATTTTATTAAGAGCAGCTTCTAACTCTTCCTTGCTAGATGCTATTACCGCTACATCATCTGCAAATTTAAGGATATCAATCTTTTGTCCCTGCATAGTAACTCCGAATTCGATAGTATATGCATTGCCTCCTCAGTGTACAAGTTAAAAATTAATGGGGACAGGGCACATCCCTGTCTCACCCCTTTCCTAATATTTACTTCTCTACGTTCCTGCTCTAATTCTATTACTGCTGTTTGCTCTTTGTATAAGCTATGTACTATTCGTCTATCCCTATATCTCATTCCAATCTTTTTGAGTATTTTGAACATTCTTGTCTATTTTACATTGTCGAATGCTTTTTCTAGATTTACAAACCCTATATACACGCTTTCCCTTATTTCTATTTTCTCCATTACTACTCTCAGAGCTAAAATGGCCTCCCGTGTTCCCATGTTTCGCCTAAACCAAAATTGATCTTCCCCTAGTATTTCTTTAGCTTGTTTTTCCATTCGTCTTTGTACAATTCTAGTTAATATTTTTGACACATGTGCTGTTAAACTTATTGTTCAAAAATTTTCACATCTATCCACGCCTTTCTTTTTTGGTATAGTTAGTATGATATTACGTTTGAAATTTTTGGATATCTCGCTTACAAGTTGGAAGAGAGTTGTGTTACTGCTTGTCCAGCGACTTTTAGTGTTTCTGCTTGCAGCTTATTTGTACCCGGCGCCTTACTATTTTTCATACCCTTTAGTACTTATTCAAACTCAGATCTAACTATACTATATCCCAAGTCATCTTTTTCAATCTCTGATTCCTGTTCTAATGCTATTAGTTCCTCTCCTGCATATAAATTCCCTGTATATTCTTACCATTTACCCACTTTGTCTATATCTTTTATAATGACGTTTCCTCCCTCGTCCCATATATTTTATGCTATTTGATTTTATATCCCTCAAATTCATTTTAATTATTTTGTATGCTTTGTCTGGCTTTTCTATTTCCATCTTAGTTTGTAACTCTTTGCACTTTTCATCAATCCATTGTTCTGTAGCTTTCCTGCATTGGCGAATAATTTTCCATTTTATGGCTTTGTATCTCTGTTTTCCTGTTTCGTCGGATTTATTTTTGTATTCTCGACTTTCTTGTATTAAATTCAGGATATCATTTGTTATTTATGGTTTCTTATTTTCTTTTTGTGTATACCCCAGAGTATCTGGATTTAATGTTATTCCATTCTGTTTCTACTTCCTTACATAAGGAAATTTTTTCGAATCTTTCAGCAATTCATTTGACTTTTCTCAAATCTTTCTTAGATATCTTTATCTTTTAGTTTCTCAAAGTCAACATGCCTTTTTTCGTTTTTTTTCTTCAAATTTTTAAATTTAAGTGCAGTTTTTATAATTACGATGTTGTGGTCAGTGTCTATATCTGCTTTTGGGTAGCTTCTACAGTCTTTTACTTGATTGCTAAACCGTTGTCTAACAAGAAAGCAATCTATTTGATATCTTTCTATATGTCCTGGCATTTTCCACGTATATCGTCTTCTAGCACGATGTTGAAATAATGTATTTGTGATGATTAAATTGTTCTTGTCACAAAAGCCTACCAGTCTATTTCCCCTGTCGTTTCAAGTGCCTAAACCAAATAAACCCACTACCGCTCCTTGCATACACTCGCCTACCGCTGCATTAAAATCCCCCGTAACTATTAAATTTTCATGTCCTTTTACGTATCTTAGTATGTCTTCGATGTCTTTGTAGATCGCTTCTCCCTCTTCGTCAATATAGCTTGAAATGGGCATGTATACTTGTATTATTACTGTGTTTACCGATTTAGATTTTAATCTAACCATGAGTACTCTTTCGTTCTTCTGTAAGTAATTTTCTACACAGTGTCCTATCTTTTTTCGCATAAATATCTCCACACCCGAATTTCCTTCTGCTGCTTCTGTATGAATTACCCTGAAGTCTCCACTACAAATTCTCCGCCTCTTGCCACCGAACTTTGCTGATCCCTAGTATGTTTAGTGCTATCCCAAATCCCATTCATTTCAATTTTTAGGTTCTCTAGCTTACCTACTTGCTTCATACTTCTAACATTCCACACTCTGACTCGCAAAGTGTTCCCGACTCTTATTCTGAACTTTTTTATCGCATCCTCCAAAGTAGTCCCCTTCCGGAGATTCGAATGGAGGACTATTTTAATTCCGAAATCTTTTACCCACAAAATGTCATCATGTTTATTACAATTTAAGTACGTTGTGTACTTGGGAGGTAATGTGCTAGTTTCCCAGTGCCCTCCACATCGCGGTAGTGTGTCTTAGACTGCCATACCGACCCCTATGGTCTCTGCCAATTCAAGTACCGAAAGAGCCGCTGTCCTCTTTGAGGAACCTGTCTTAGTCTGGTGCCTCACTAACGACCCTTCTACTTCGGTTGAAGTTGTAGGTTGGCTTCTTAGCTCAATAGAACACGCAAGCCATTCCACCTGTTTTAGTAATCTGGAACTCCGGCAAGGTGCAGGTCCATTCGAAACGTTTATTCTTTTTATTTTAAATGTGTGGTGCTACAATCTTCGGAAATCACTCTAGCCCGTGTTTCATAGTTTTAGTAGTTCGCAATGCCTTTAAATCTTTTATGGTCGATGTTATTATGGTGGAAGCGGCACCTAAATGAGTTTTTGATTGTTGTAAATAACTTGATAATGAAAATATTTTTCTGAGAATATTGTTGCAAAATATGCTGCGTACAATGGCGTAGCCGGAGGAAAACGTAAATATACCAGGCTATCTACCAATGCGGTGAGGGGGGGGGCTAGCAACACAAAAATATGACATCGCCAACAATTTTTACAATACAAAACGCAAGTATAGAAGATTCGATCAAAACAGCAAAACAAAATTAACTAAGGATACTATTTAATAAAACAATTTTTCTCTATGGACAAAAAGAATAACGCTGATACTTTCGTATGAGCGGATGGGTTAATTAAAAAAACATTAAATTTAGAAACCCTTCTAGTAAGGATTTTACCTACGAAGCATTTGTTATAACTCTAATCAGTAAAAAAAAATGCTATTGATACTTTTGTATAAGCAGATAGGTTAAGTACAAGAAACAAAAGCATTAACGTTCGAAACTTTTCTAGTAAGAATTTTACCAGAACCAACATTAGCATATCTAATTTCAAATTGGGTTAATCCTGCGTATGTTAGAAAAGGAAAACAAGTCTCATACATGTGTCGGGATACTTATCTATTCAGTCCTCGGAAGTGAATTGACACAGCATCGCTGCGGTAGTTAGCAACAAACATGCTACTACCGTAATTGTTACGGCGGTTTACATGCAAGAGCAGTTAATCTACATCAAGGAATAATCGGGCTATGTAACAAGCAATTTAACCTCCAGTAAAAAACAGGAAAATATTACTAATATTCACAACTCAGGAGCGCTTACCGATACACACCAAATCTACACATTTGATAGCGGAGAAACGTGGATCGCTCTTCGAGTAACAAAACGAGTAGTTTTTACAAGTGCATCAACACACCAGCTGCAGAATCAAAGTTCTAAAAGGAGTTCAAAATAACACGAACTCAAAAAGCAAACGTCCGCGTTATCTAAACGCGATTGAAACTGGAAAACATGGTTTTACCGGAAAGTAGTAGGATATATTATTTCGACGAATCTTTAGATGGGAAACTCACTAGAACGCAAGTATACGTTATCAGAAGGTAAAACGCCCTCACGGATACCTAACAGAACCTTGACTAACTAATTGTAGCATAAACTTGTCGTTTCAAAACAACTAAATTTACGTTGAAAAATTCTTAGAAAGAGTATTTATTATTAATTATGCGGAAGGATTTAACAATATACATGGAATTTATACGAACGTATAATGAATTAACAAGGGATTTGAGTTAAAAATTATGGTAAAGCGAGCTTATCTGAATAGGTACAATATATCGAGTAGTGTTGGGGGAATATAATACTAGAAAAGGAATTTGTGTAAATAAAGTAACCAATTATCGCTGAAAATAAACGTATCAAATATTAATAATAATTTGAACTAAAAAGTATTAAAGTTATACTACCGATAGCTTCTGCCAACTGTCTTGCTGGTAATTTAGTAATTCAGCCCCACATTTTTTTGTAATTTAATAAATTTCGGTTACCGGTAAAATGAGCGTTTCCTGAAAAATTTAGACTTGCCCAGAATGGGTGGGAACCCCGTAATAATTTAAAGGTATTTCTAACTACATTGGTGCGCGAGTGGGTTTCTATAGATGAAATACCTAAAGTAAATAGAAAAATTAAAAATAAAAATAAGAGATTAGCTGAATACAAATAAACTACGTTACTGAATTTATTTACCCTAAAAGACTATTACTCTTTGTTATAATTAAGGGGCGCCAAACCGTCTATCGCAGCAATCCTCTTGATATTGTTCCTACGTAGAAGACAGTTATCGCGCATAGGTATCCTTTGCTTCTCATTTCCTAAATTAATCATATTATATTTTATCTTTCTCTAAAGTACCTTAAAAACGCTTATCAAATTTTGCTACCATTAAAGAAATTTTCACAATAAAATGTCTGTCGCACATCCAACTGATTCTATTACAGGGGTAGCTGGATATCGTTTTGCAAATTTACTTACCTTGGCCTATATTATAAATAAATTTAAAATACAATTTTACCTAAACTTAAATTTTATTAACAACAAATTCCTGAAACATAACTACACATACCTTAATTTTAAATGAAAACAAACCTAATGTATCATTCAACTGGGCAGATATTATTAACAATGATCCTGAAAGAAAACATTAATCCTTAACCACTACTATCATACCATTGGTTTCCAACAATTGATTTATACATCTGAAATCTCATTTCTGGATATGCTCGTGGTAACAATACATTGAAAAACAGAGCAATACCCACTTTTCACTAACCATTTCAAAATCTAATAATATTACTAAATTGTCACTTTTCTATCAACAATTCTTTCACTAATACAGTCCACATTTAAAATCCATACACACTAATTTCGTCTTTCACTTCAGCAGTATAATTACCGTCACTGATTAATTTTCTGTAACATAAACGCAAAACATCTATATTTCACTAATACCTAATTCAGTCCACATTTAAAGATCCATACACACTACTTCGTCTCTCACTTCAGCAATATAATTACTTTCACTTTGATTAATTTCCTGTTATATAAACGCAAACCGTCTATATTTTCAATTCATGTCATAATTCATAAATATAAATATAAAAACCGATTTTACTCACTGTCTAATTTCAAAATGTGTAACAACGCCAATTTTTCTCTTGCAACAGTTACTTAGGTTATCCAATAACACCAGCTCCCTTAACACAACAAAACAAATTTAAATTATTGGCGGGATGAACTTTCCGGGTTCTAACTCTTTTAATTTTGGCTGTCATGACATTATATATATATATATATATATATATATATATATATATTCCCCTTCCCCGCGTGTGTACACCTACCCTGCATTACAAGCGTATTTCAACTTCATGTTGCCCAACGCGTATTTCTCTGTGAAAATCCACCATCTCATTTTGAAGCTCTGTACTTCCAACTTAATCTGCAACTTGTCATTATACCAACGTCAACGGCGCCTTCTGTCTTATTACTTTTCGAATGACTACATTTTGACCCTTTTAATTACTTGCTTCCAAATAATAAATTAATTTATGTCTTTTCCGTCGGGTGTCTAACTATCGTCGTTTCTACAACTATAAAATGCTATTAATTGTGGTCAGTATCTGGTAATACAATGTACTAATTTTAATCTACGCTTATCTACAGCGTTATTGACACTTTACTTTTTATGTAATTTGTAGTAGTGTTGTAATATGGCAATATTTTCACGTCCTTGGCCGTCGGACAAACGATATTTGACTATTAAATTATATTTTCATGGGCAATACATACGTCGTATTTTGCAATATTGAGATACGTTTTCATTTGCGGTTTTAAATTAAGTCATCGTCCTGAACCATTACGATACAATGTATGTAAAAGAAATAATGTTATTTTTGCAGTTAAAAGTTTGTTACCTAAGTTATCTGTATAGAAACAAAATTTGAAATATACTTAATTAAGATTGATAACTTCTGAAATCTATTTTACAAGGTGCGTCCATATTTTGTTGGTACATTTAAATTTACTACATTTTCCTTCCCTATCTAATTTATAGCTAGTGCATTTTCTGAAAGAACCATATATTTACCTAATTTTTTAATATCTGTGTTTTCAAGAAACTATTCAAGCTAGGTTTTTCCAAACCCACAACGCACCATTTTTGTTTTGGTTTAAATCCTTCTTTTGGAGTTTTAGATCCTAAAATAAATACAAATCTCTCAAAAAATATCAAGTGCAGTTTTTTATCTTTTGATGAATTTGATAATAAAAATTAAAGTGAAGGATTCATAGACTGCACTTATAGCAGTTACCACAGCATCGCAACAGCAATTCCAATCTTACCACAAGCTCAAATTTTTTTGGCATGGGTGCATAGTAAAATTTCAACGTACTTCAATAGATATATGTTTCACGTAATCCTTTACAAATTTTTAGAAAGATAGTTTCTAATAGCTTTTGCTATAGCTACAGTACGGTGGTCGGAAGTCATTTCAGCAAAGCATCTCATACGAAAATTTTCCCATTAACAGATCAACATGGGGAACAAATTTAGGAGAGTTACCGATAAACCGATCAACTCCTTGGGCATTTATCACCACCGCGCAACATTAGATTACCTCGGATAATTACATATCTATTGCATAATCTCGTACTCATGTAAGTGAAGATTGCCCAACATCTTTGGCTTGTTCGTGAGTCCAAAATTTGTCTCAGTGATTAGTCGGTATGTTAGAAAACAGGCATAGAATGGTTTGCTGAAGTCGCCCCCGACTACCGTACTGTAACTACCATCTAAATCCCCACACAACTCGAGCGAAAAATACTAAAACGCATGGTAGAGTAATCTGACCCTATATGAGCGCTGATCTGGGTTAAGATTACGAGCAAAGCAATCTATCAAAACTAACCTATGCACTGTATATTGCAGGTACATATGGACATACAGCTCAGCGCAAGTGGGAATGTGACACTGACGTTGCTGCAGCCAACAAAGACCCAGCAGTATGTCACGATTTGGCACTCCAACTTGTCCACGGTGAAACTGGTTCAGAAGTCAACGTTTACCTAGGAGGTGGTTATGGAAAGTTTGTAGGAAATCTCATAGTGGCTTGCACGGTGAATCAGGATTACGTTCGGATGAGAGAAACTTAATTAAAGAATGGCAGGATTCGAAGGAAAATAAAGAAGCATCAAACAAAGTGGTCACCAACAGAGACGAGCTACTGTCCGTTCCTTCAGACACTGAGTACGTTTTGGGTGTTTTTGATAACAGTCATTTGCCTTATAATTTAGAAAGAAATGCCACAGAAGTTCCATCGCTGACTGAAATGACTGAAACGGCAATTAAATTGCTTTCATCTAATGAAAAAGGATATTTTTTGTTTGTAGAAGGAGGACTGATCGATACGGCACATCACTTGTCTAAAGCTCGTCTGGCTCTTGATGAAGCCTCTGAATTTCATAAAGCGGTTGAAGCAGCTGTGCGCCTTACTAACTCTAAAGATACACTAATTGTTGTTACATCAGATCATGCTCATGCAATGGGTATAAACGGTTACCCTGTTAGAGGCAATGATATTTTAGGCTTGGCTATGGTATCATCCATTGATAAGTTACCATTTACTACTTTAAGCTATACAACTGGACCTGGGTATCGCAAAGAGGTGAACGGAAAAAGAAGAGACCTGACAAATGAAGATTTGTGTAAGTCTGTATTTATAAATCCTTTCTCCATTAAATCGATTACATTTCAGCTGATTATAATATGGAGTATCCTGGATTATTCCCGTTAGGCACTTCAGCGCATGGAGGAGATGATGTTGGAATATTTGCAGATGGTCCGCATTCCCATTTATTTAATGGAGTAAATGAACAAAGTTATATAGCGCATGCAATAAAGTACGCATCATGTTTGGGAGATAAAAATACAGCTTGCACTAAGGCATAATACACGTCTGTAACTATGTAAGAAACTGACTAATAAACTCAACTTTTATTTGACAAACATGTGTTTAGATGTTTTTCCAAGAAGTGCAATCTTTGTGACAGAATGTTTGAGCATGGGTAATGCATGTCGATTGGTGTGATACTTTGCGCTTTATCGCATGTCGCTGGTTTTGGAATAGGTCTTGTCTCCGCCCCTTATGATAGTTTTGTTATGTGGCATGTTTTGCTGGTTTCCTTGCTATATCTTGATCGATTGAGTTGTGTATGTTTTTATTGACTTGGGAAGACTAGTTGCCGCTGCAAGAACTTACGCCCCAAAATAGGCTCGTGGTGCCTTTCTTGCACTAGTATGGTCCTCCCTCGATCAGCCATCCAACTTGACTGGTGAATTGGAGCATGTAGATTACGCAGTGCCGCTGATTCATGCCGGGTCAAGTTAAAATTCCGCAACATGGATCTCGTGAGAATGAGTTCCGAACAGATGCTCAAGTTGTGCGCCGCCGTCTCTTGCTCCTGTTGACAACCGCGATAGAGTCACCTGTCAGACCCAACCTGTGCAGGTGATTTTTTAGTTTGCAGTGCTTAGACTGAATATCTACTAATTGCTGTAGTGTCTGTCTTGACAGGCAAAAACAGAATTTCGCAATTTTAACCAAGAGAAGCTTGATAAACATTTTTGGCTGTCGGCAGCCTGGCCTACAATCCCATCTGCCTTTATGGAGACGGTGGATAGTTTGACTTATCATGGTGAACATTTCCGATGGCGATATAGAAACGGACGCTCAGCATCTGGCCTATCCTGTTTCACCAATGTATTAGCCTGCTAATTGTCATGTACCTCTGAATGTCCTTTTAATCGAGAGTAACTCAAGAACATTAGTACTAGAAGCAAGTTCAAGAGTCCGATGGCACTGAAGTACCACCACTGCGAGGAGCTTCTGCTAGGTTAGGGCCATTAGTGCCGTCTTACTGTTACGCAGAATACGTATGATTTTATTCTGGATTTTACGTTCCATAGTAGCATTTGCAGTATGTATGATAGCTAATACCTCCGCTTGAAAGACAATAGCTAGCATGCCCGATCAAACGCTTCGCAAAGGTAAAGTTTGAGAAGATGTCTGTCTATGTGCCTTCGTTTGTTTTGATCCATCTGTGAAGATGGAAATCTCCACGGGGGGAAGGGGGAGTTTTCAGTACAGATACTGAAGCGTTTACAGGATATCATAACTGGAGCGATCGAACCTGTTCAGCCAAGAGTGTCATAGTACGCACCGCCTCTTGTAAGATCTGGCGGTGTATTTTTCGCACCCTTTATCAATCCACAGACCCTTAAATTGCAACCTCAGCACCGCCCCTTAGTGCCATCTCCTCCACATGCACATCCAGTGGAGTGAGGCCAAGAGTGGCTTTTAAGACTGTAGTGGGTGTAGATCGCAATGCGTCCGTGGCATTTAGACAAGACAGTCTTTGAATATGCGTGAGTTTCTTAGTTGCGTAAGCCAGTCTGTTCTTGGGACACCAGACCACGGCACTGTAACAAAGAATGGTTTTATCTATCACAGAGTTAAGTCACAGAACAGCTTTTCGGAGAAGTCCTCAAAGTTTGTCGATGGCACGTTTGCCGGAATAGTGTACTGACTTTCATAGTTACCATACGAAGGTGTTTCGCCTATTTCAACATCTTGTCAGGTATGATTCCCAGTTGATTAATCTCTTCCGAAAGCAGTAGTAGGGTTTGAAAGAATAATGGCAACCTAATTATCATTCGTTTCCTTTTGTTTGTGAACAATATCAGCCTCGCTTTGTTTGGGTTGATTATCAATGAATTTCCGCGAACCAGTGTGCAGGTTAACTTTAGTGCTGATTGCAACATGTTGCACAGCACCTGTTCGAATTTGCCGACGACCAGTGGGCCTATGTCGTATGCATATCCTATTGTGTAGATATCTGCTTCGTTAAGATGTTGGAGAAGACTGTCGGCTACCAGATTCCATAAGAGTGGAGACAATACTCTGCCCTGAGGACAGTTTCTACTTACCGTTCTACTTATCAAGGTGTTTACAATACTAACATGTACTCGGCGGTATCACAAAAACGGTCTGATTAATTGACGAAGGTATTCTCCGTCCCATTTTCTCACGGTGCTTTGTCACGGTTTCTTTGAATGGACTCGATGTCTATAAACACGCCCTAAGCTGACATGTTGTTAATATGGGATTTTTAAGTCTGTCCCACCGCAGCATGGAAGACAGACTCGGTTGATTTGAATGAAATGGATAAATGTGTATTATCCTCTCACTCATATAGATGTCGCACACTCTTTCCAAGGTCTTTAACAGAAAAGACGTTAGGCTGATCGGACGATATAAATTGGAATAGGAATAATCCGTTCCGCCTGATTTGGAAATAAAAACCACTCTTACCCCTCCCAGATTCCTGGAGATGTATCTGAACATAATACAGCCGCAAGCAAGCTCCACAAATAACGCAATCAGTATCTCTAAACAATACTGTAGTAGAGCGTAAAAGATACGATCTAGTCAAAAGGAGTTGGAGGGTTAGGAGGTTAAGATGGCCCATTTTGCGTTCTTCTCGTACTCGACCCGATTCGATGCTGCCATGTCAGCTCTATCTGGGTTTAAAAAACGGTGGTCCGACTCGGTTGTGGGTAGTGGAGCTGCCCTTCCCGGGTAATGTGTGTGTGTGCGTCCACAAGCAATTCTGCTGTCTCTGTTTCGTTGTTGGTGTACGTACCATCCAAATGTTTCAGGCAGCATGGATGATAGCAGAGACCTTTGGACAAGATTTTGTTCATTCGAGAGTTTTCTTTAGGTGACTGCTAAGTTATAAAAAGTCTTCCAAGAGCCTCCTGCCATTTTCTGATATTTGCTTTGTATAGTCCCAAGGAGCTATTATAAACTCCTTAACTAACTATATATCTAATGGTTTTGTCTTGTTGAGCAATTTGCCTCTGAAGCTCATTGCACCACCAAGGAGTGATGGAGTGAGTAGAAGTTGTCATTACAGGGCACGCCTACTCAAATGATTCAGAGATTTGAAAAAAATCAGAAAATCCTTAAAGTTCGCCTTTTGATGTTGGGTTGCTTATGCTTTGGAGTGCCAGAAACTGCTCAGTAAGACAGTATATACAGAACGACCTGTTGATCGCTTTAGGATTCCTATATCCTTGAAGACAACTTCCACAGCCTTTATCTTGAAGCTCAACAACCAAAGTTCTAACAGGGTTGCTTCAGACGACACCTGCCAGTTCAAAATATGTTTAGAAATGCCTTCCAAAGTTAAGGTGAGATCGATTATTGTTTGACAGCGGGATGTCACAGATGTAGGTTTGCTGTCCCAGTTTGCGATCACCATTTTTCCCAAGTAGTGCATTATCACGAGGATTAACGTTAGCACTTCCCCAAACTGTGAGGTGTGCGATAGAACCACATCCAATGAGCTGCTTTTTGTGATTGTCGCAGTCGTCGGTGACTGCTATCAATTCCATAGGGGAGGTCCAACTCTATTGGAAAGTAGTCTAAAACCAAAATTGTCAATAATTGCTCCAATGCTGCAACTGATTTGAATGGCTAATATAACGGCCACTTGGTCGTGGTAAGAAAGGGACAATAATGTGCCAAGCTACGTAAATTTATGCACAAGACGTAAACTGATTGCTAGCACAAGGCGGTTCCGTTTAAGCAACCCAGAGCAAAACTCCGGAGTTTACCACATAGGGTTCCTGTATGAGCGCATTGTCCTGCTTTGTGTTCAAATATCTGCAAAAAGTTCTTGAAGTCGTCTGCCAGTGCTGCAGGTTCATCTGGATTATATACAGCCCAGCAATTGTGACTGCAAGGCCTAACTTTTAACCACCACTTGTAAGACTGCGCAGTGCTAAATTATTTTACCCTTAACTCCACTAGAAGGAGGTAGGAGTTTGCTATTTACATGTGACTACATTGGGCTGTTTGGAGCTGCTACTGAAGCGAAGATCGCTGCTGCTGTTGAGAATGCGTAGGTTGCTGCTGCTGTTGTCCATTAGTTGGTTGGACTGCCACTGCAACAGGTTGTGGTTTTTGGATTCTTAGGTTCGGGGAGTAGAGCATGTTTTGCCTACCTTGCTTCTTAATACCTTGTAATTTGAAATATTACCTACCGCGTGAGGGTATCCAATTAACAATAAATAATAAATGGGAAGGACCTCTACCACTATCGTACCCTCACGTTTCGGGACGTTGCCTCGCAAGCTGCAGCAGTCGGTGAAAGGGGAGGTTCATTAAACAAACACACTGAGACGAAATTCCGATTGTTTTATTAAATGGCTACTAACTAAAACTTCAACTAATTACATATGCATAACAAAAATATACAGTAAATAACTTTATTTACAATAGGGCGCCACCATGGGAATTAAACGGCCCATGGGCCAATCGCGGTAATAGCTCTCGTCGCACTTTGTTCGTGGGCGATAAACCGAAATTGCAGGACAGAAAATAAGTCACTTTCACGGGGGTTTTTAAAGTCTCCGGCTAGCACAAACACAACTTAACTAAACTTAACTAACAAACATCTTTTTGAATAGTAATACAGTTCTAGGTGTAAACACCCCAATAACAAAAATTTATTAATGCTACCCTAGTCTACCTAACTTGCATAGTGCGACGACCCTTTTTTAACCACGGGGTCATCTACACCAGGAAAAATACGACCTTCTCAAGGGTCAAATAGTACCGTAACGTGACTTCGGACCTGAGCTTTGCATTCTCAGGTAGTCTCGTGGATTAGAGATTAACGGCCTCTGACACCGTCGAAACACAAAATAATAGAAGACCCTTCTAAAACGATGCGGTCTCCAAAGCAATAATCTAACGGATCAACTTACTTGAACTGGGCTTTCACCCGGAGTTGTATTTTATGGAAGTCGACAAATACGGTATGTAAACAAATAACTGACTTATGCTGCATAACACAGCCTTGAGTTCATGGTAATATCACATATACTAATTACTTACTCAGAGAAATAAATAACTTAGAACATAACGGCACGCACTTGACTTCAGAGAAATAAAACACTTCACTCAATCTGGCAAATAACAGCCCTGTAACCTCTAACGCGTCTGGAAATAAACAACCTTGATTACCATCGGCTAGCATCCTTATATACATTTAAGTTAATTGAAAAATAACCCCTTGCCTAGCTCTCATACTCGACAAGGGATACGCCGGTCGTAAATCTTTAAGATTAATTAAACTGCCAATGCCTAAGATAGCCACACAAGTAGCTCTCCGAACTAATTTTTAGTTGAGTGTTCCGTTAATTGAAAAATTCCTTCCGACCACCCAGACATAAATAGGGTCCTAGAACATGATTGACATCTAATCATAGATAGCAACTAATCTGACATGTTTAGTGCCTTTGAAGTTAAGTGCCTTTAGAAAACTGATTGACTCTTGGATTAGATCTTCCTGGAAACTTCGCTAGGACGCTACTTGGGTAGTCTTGAAGCCGTTCGCTCCAAGACCTTCATTCTAATAATTAGAATGCTAAAATTAAACTAGAAAATAACTATTTTTAAAATTCATAGAACTAATTAGAGCGATATTAAAACAGTATGTTACAACCTCTCTCCCCTCCTTTCCAACGCCAAAGACTGACAGATTCCTTTAAAGTTGCTCCATAAAAGCGGTTTAAAAAGTACACTACTTGGATGTGTCAGCGCAAGGGTTTTGCACCCACAGACGTATTTGAACGACTTCTATGTCTTTCGTCTTTCGGAAAACTCGGAATCCACAGTGCCGTCTTTAAAAGCTTAGGTAGCAATTTCACCTGGACGACTGCAAGGTGTGCGGCGCCCTACGTTGGTGGGAGCTTGCTAACCGCCTATATTAGAAAATTTAGGCAGTGTTCGTCCTCACACTATATCTCATAGATCGTGTCCGAGTATACTCACTTTTTAATGGGTGAGAACTGTCTTCGGGAAGGAACAACAAATGTTCGTCCAGCATCTTCCCTATGTTTAATTGCAAGATCTCAACTTGAACCGTGTTAATTTTACCCCAAGTGTTGTTTCTGTCGTTTATGGCTACTTGAGGGTGTCTAGCGGTTGCCTCCCGTAGCTGCCACCGACAGCCCGAGTGGTGTTAACTCAACATACATTTACTTGCACAGTCCGGTCTTGGCCTCTACGGTTCTTGGCAAATAGGTGATAGATTTGAAGGTGGAAGGTGTTTGGCGAACAGTCGACTGTACCGTGGGTTGGTTAGTCATTGTGCCGGCCTTTTATCCGGCAAGTATGCGTCGCCCGATGAGCATTTCTCTTCTCTTCTGTTTAACCCCACTGATGCGCTTCTTATGTAGATGCTGTTGTTACCATTCGCAGGGTTTATCCTTCTCCCCAGTTTAAAGTTGCTTTTGAAGTCATTGCAGTTATGGTGAGACCTGCAACGCAACTACTTTCAAAACTACGTTGTGATTTCAATCTATGATAAAGAAAGACGTTCACCTTTTAAGCTGTTCACACGCCACGGGGCCCAAGTTGGGATGCTGAAGACGACACCAGCGCCACCAGGAAAATATTGCTTCCACAACGGCAAACAATATGAGCCTACATACCACTTTGTAACAGCGCATATGTAAAATTTGCTGCTCGCCCGCAGTACAACACGTTTCTCAGTCATACAGTGCAGTGACCCAAAGATATGCTTTCAGTCGTTCCTTGTTACAATATTTGTTGTTTTTTCTTGTTAAGTACAGCACAGCCTCTAATTGGTATCTATTTTACACATTTCCTCTTCTATTGTTTTCTAAAAATATGCATTATTTCACCGATATTCAATGATATGCGAAGGGGTTTAAGCAAGCTGAGGCTACCAAGAACCTCCACCACTTAGATACATACTGAATCAATAGTTTCCAATTACTCCTTTAAGGCAATTAACATTTATTGTGAATATTGCAAAGCCAACAACACCTGTAGTTTTTGTCATCCTTAAGTTTTCCGTTCTGGAACTGGTTGGACGCGTATCTTCATTAATTTCTGTTCTGAGCTAACCTATACGTTTCCTTGAAATTTCAACATTCACTATCTGTGTGCAATGACCTAATCTAGGTCTAAATCTACCTCTCTTTTTCCCTTCTCTGCCTCTAATATATTCCGCACTCTGCTCTAGTGCCTATAATGTGTCATCATCCTGTCTCTCCTATTTTTTACTGTTTCCCACATATTTTTTCCTTCTACCATTTTGAGAACCTCTTTGATCTTAACTTTGTCTACCCATGATATCTTCATCCTACGTCTGTAGAACCATACTTCAAAGGCTTCTTCTTCTTCTGTCCGCTTCTCCTGCTTTTTACGTTTTACAACCGTACATTGCTATGCTCCACACGTTTCCTTTCGGCAATCTTTTTTTGTTTCTATGTTTATTGTCTTTGAACACAGTAGTTGCTTTTTCTTAATAAATGCAATCCGGCTTTATGCTAGTATGCGATATCTAATATAAAGTCTAATTTTTTGAAACATAGCGAGCAGTTTAAAGTCAGAAGAAGGTCTGCTTCAGTTTCAGCCAGACATCGTCACGTCTATTTTAAGGAATTGTCAGTGGCTATACAAGTCTGGTGCAGAAGAGACCCAGGTACAAAATACCTAAACAAGAATTTGTTGTGTTAACCGTGTGGTTGGGAACGACCTACTTCTAATTTTATTATTTTCCCCTCTTTTGCATATTAGTGTTATAGTTTTATTTTTGTTAGTTTTCATACCGTATTTCTCTGTTAGAACTGTTATAACTGCTTATAACTCTTCCATGCTAGATGCTAATACCGCTATATCAACTGCAAATCTAAGTAGTAGTAGTAGTGTACTTTTTAAACCGCTTTTATAGATCAACTTTAAAGGAATCTGTCAGTCTTTGGCGTTGGAAAGGAGGCGAGAGAGGTATTAAGAAGTAAGGTAGGCAAAACAAGCTCTACTCCCCGAACCTAAGAATCCAAAAACCACAACCTGTTGCAGTGGCAGTCCAACCAACAAATGGACAACAGCAGCAGCAACCTACGCATTCTCAACAGCAGCAGCGATCTTCGCTTCAGTAACAGCTCCAAACAGCCCAATGTAGTCACATGTAAATAGCAAACTCCTACCTTCTTCTAGTGGAGTTAAGGGCAAAATAATTTAGCACTGTGCAGTCTTACAAGTGGTGGTTAAAAGTTAGGCCTTGCAGTCAGAATTGCTGGGCTGTATATAATCCAGGTGAACTTGCAGCACTGGCAGACGACTTCAAAAACTTTTGCAGAAATCTGAACACAAAGCAGGACATTGCTCTCATACAGGAACCCTATGTGGTAAACTCCGGAGTTTTGCTTTCGGTTGCTTAAACGGAACCGCCTTGTGTTAGCAATCAGTTTACGTCTTGTGCATAAATTTACGTAGCTAGGCACATTATTGTCCCTTTCCTACCACGACCAAGTGGCCGTTATATTAGCCATTCAAATCAGTTGCAGCATTGGAGCAATTATTGACAATTTTGGTTTCAGACTACTTTCCAATAGAGTTGGACCTCCCCTATGGAATTGATATCAGTCACCGACGCCTGCGACAATCACAAAAAGCAGCTCATTGGATGTGGTTCTAACGCACACCTCACAGCTTGGTGAAGTGCTAACGTTTAACCCTTGTGGTAATGCACTACTTGGGAAAAATGGTGATCGCAAACTGGGACAGCAAACCTACATCTGTGACATCCCGCTGTCAAACAATAATCGATCTCACCTTAGCTTTGGAAGGCATTTCTAAACATATTTTGAACTGGCAGGTGTCGTCTGAAGCAACCCTGTCAGAACTTTGGTTGTTGAGCTTCAAGATAAAGGCTGTGGAAGTTGTCTGCAAGGATATAAAAATCATAAAGCGATCAACAGGTCGTTCTGTATATACTGTTTTACTGAGCAGTTTCTGGCACTCCAAAGCATCAGCAACCCAATATCAATAGGCGAACTTTAAGGATTTTCTGATTTTCTTCAAACCTCTGAATCATTTGAGTAGGCGTGCCCTGTAATGACAATTTCTACTCACTTCATCGCTCCTTGGTGGTGCAACGAGCTTCAGAGGCAAGTTGCTTAACAAGACAAAACCCTTAGATATATAGTTAGTTAAGGAGTTTATAATAGCCCCTTGGGACTATACAAAGCAAACATCAGAAAATGGCTGGAGGCTCTTGGAAGACTTTTTATAACTTAGCAGTCAGCTATAGAAACATCTCGAATGAACAAAATCTTGTCCAAAGGTCTCTGCTATCAACCATGCTGCCTGAAACATTTGGATGGTACGTACACCAACAACGAAACAGAAACAGCAGAATTGCTTGTGGACACACATTTCCCAGGAAGGGCACCTCCACTACCCACAACCGAGCCGGACCACCCCTTTTTAACTCCAGATAGAGCTGACATGGCAGCATCGAATCGGTTCGCGTACGAGAAGAACGCAAAATGGACCATCTTAACCTCCTAACCCTCTAACTCCTTTTGACTAGATCGTATCTTTTACGTTCTACTACAGTATTGTTTAGAGATACTGATTGCGTTATTTGTGGAGATTGTTTGCGGCTGTATTATGTTCAGATACATCTCCAGGAATCTGGGAGGGGTAAAAGTGGTTTTTATTTCCAAATCAGGCGGAACGGATTATTCCTATTCCAATTTAAATCGTCCGATCAGCCTAACGTCTTTTCTGTTAAAGACCTTGGAAAGAGTGAAAATCCAGGACAGTACAAAAATAGGATTTGTTGAGGTGTAACTTGATCTTTGAAATGTGGATAATCTTGAATTTTATTTGTAAATAGTGTTTAATAAATATTGTATGATGGTTGTATTATTTTGTGGTTTTATTGAGAGTGTGCGTGAACGATACAGAGTATAATAGTGAATCTAGGTATCCAAGAGGAGACCCAACTGAGCTAGCCTGGGAACTGAAGAAGAATTAAGGTGTTGAAGAGAGGAATCGGGGTAAGAGATTATTTTTATTAAATTTTTCTATTGTGTGAAATATATTTTCGATTTTTCGAAAATAAAATTTTCGAATATTTTTGTTATTGAGGCGATTAGATAGGGTTCCACGGCAATATATTTTTAATTATTTCTTATTTATATTTATGTAAATACTTTATATACAAATTTTGACTCTATTTTTCGTGCTTTAATTATGTCTGGTCTGTCTACAAAACAAAACTTATATAAGTGTGCCTCGACTATTTTGAACCTCTCTGTCTCTCATGGTATCTACACCTACCTACCGTGGGTTCGGTGATAGGTAGATGGTCACGACACCCTAATTTTAGTATACGTAACCTTTTTTTATGCGTATATGCCAAATCTAACAAACAGATCTGCGTAGCCTTGTGCCAATTTAAATACACTTACCAAAATGACTTTGACGTTCCGAAAAACACAGTACTCACCCGATTTATCCTTAGCTGTAGGCCTTTCTCTTTACTCTGGCTAACGATCTCGGCACCGGCTGTGTCTTCACACTGAGCTCCACTATCACAAGGACTACTTGGCTTTCCAGACACCAGGTTTTTGATATATTTGCTTTTACTTTCCACCCAAATCTATAAATAATTACTGAATTTAGAATTTAGAATACCTTAAATTTTAACTTCCCCGCGCTAATTTTCTTCGACTTATACCGTCGTTCTTTTTAACCACTCCTTCGAATCCAGCAATATACGATCCAATACCAATCTTTACCCTGCTCTTTCAAATTCTGTGCTGCTTTATACTTTCCACTCAATACCTTTCAATCGCATTGTAATATCCAAATCACTTCCAATTCGTCTTCCTTCGGCCTACTAAATCCACTCCAATCTTACGTACCTCAATCCAAATCACTCTAAATACCATCTCTTATATACACCTGTCTCGGTGCCGCTCCAATATCTAATCTTTTAACTTTCCATCTTCTTAACTCTGATGGTTGTTTAGGATAGAAAATTATTTGAATTTTGTACCGAGTTCAGTAACGAAGGTTTGTCCAGTGACGTTAATGAAAGGGGTGGTACCAGCTAGACCCTGGCGAGATCAGAACGAGGTGGAGGACATTGACAGTTTATTAGAACAGGCCAGAGCTAGGGCAGAGACTAGACAACGTAGGGAGGTCGAGAAACGATGCAGACGAATTAAGAAACAGACAAATTTTCAGATTGGGGATTTAGTTATCGTTAAGAGGTTGAGAGTTTCGAACTGGAGTAGGAACATTTGTGCAAAATTATTATTTCCATATGAAGGACCCTATCAAATAAGGAAAATTTTCGCTAATGGCAATACGTTTGAGCTTGAGAATGAAAGGGGTGAATGTCGGGGACGATTTCACTTGGAACATTTATACCCATTCATACAATAAATACACATACACATTATATATCACAAAGTGTTAGTAAATTACAGGCATTAGTAATCAAGTCTACACATTTCTACAAAAGTTAAACTTAGTGTTAGTATTCATATTAAAATTTGATATTTGTTGAACTAAAGTTAGTATTTTAAAACGTAAGGTTAGCAGTGGTTTAATAAAATAAAAATAAGCTTATTACAATCGTTGACACTGTTTAGAGGAAAGAGAATCTTATATTTATTTTATGAAACCAGGTGGGGCTTCTTTAGTATTTGACATTATTAAAGGATTTAAAAAGATAGTTGTTAGTACTAAGGATAAAAACATCAATTTACCAATTTTATCAAGCTATTCTAAAATTTAAAAACACTACGGTAAACAAAGATTGATGAATAATTACTTGTTAAACGCAGATATAGAATATTATGTACTAGTGATGCAGCGTTTGAGGTTTAAAAAGCATTTTTCCATTGTTTTTCGATACGAAGGGTATCTAATGTAACTTCAATTGAATCTGTATAGGTTTTGTCTATAAAATTATTATTTGTAAATTGTTCAGGATACTTTATGCCATTTATAAATTTGATGTACCTGAAATGAAAGTAGTTTAATGCATTTTAATTAAAAGTGAAAAAAAAGTTATGAAATGTCAAAATGAAATTTAATAATACCAAAGCTGTTCTAAAATAGCAATTAAGTAGATTTAAGGGTAATATGATGAATGCATCCCTTGTAATTATTAGTTAGTAGGCTAGATGTAATTGTTTTAGTTTTCCTAGGTGATGGTTGTTTAGAATAGAATTAATTGATTATAAAATTTGTATACTGAATAGATGTTTTTGGCTTAAGAGCCTGTAAAATTAAAATTTATCAAAATTAATATATGTGTTTTTAAGTGCATGCATTATAATTGAATTGTAATACAAAATAAGTGAAAAGGTTATACGACCAAAAAAATTCCAAAAGAGGACTTCCAATTATACCAACATCGGGGCATCTTTTGTGTATTGAAGAGTTGCACCTGTGATAGTGAAATATTTTGCAGCAGGGTCCAGTCTTCTAGGATTACAGATCAGTTTATTTGGTGAAGTATTGAAGTAATAGAGCCAATAAAGCATATAGTTGGTGAAGTAGTAGTTATTTGTAGAACCTAAAACTAAAGTAAAATCCATTTTGCACATAAACTAAAAACGTATTTTTAATAGGTAGTCAAGGCAAGTATTCAAGGCGATCTTGTTGTATCCTGTATCACAGCCCATGTACAACCCAAACACATTCAACGGAGTTGCAGGTATTTTAAGTTATCTTTATATACACTTCATTTAAAGTAATTTGTGAATAATTTAAATTTCAAACGCTTAACTAAATTAAATATTTGTTGAATAGATTTATCAATCTTTGTATAATCACGATACGCAAGCACTAAAAAGAGGTTAAGTGGTTTTGATCTAACAACGCTTTATGCGCCTGTGTTTTCTATACCTGTAAGGGGACAAAGAACCCACGTCTTCTTACAGAGTTTAAATAATAGATTCAGTTTCCCTGAGCGAGATTAAAAGCCGTGGCATAATTAAATTTGAAAATTTGTTTATTTAAATCATTTTAAAGGCCAACACCATATTAAAGGTTGCACTTATTACTTTTTAACTCATATTTTGAAGCATAAATTTTATTTAATATCACCATACATAATATATATATATATATATATATATATATATATATATATATATATTATATATATATATTGTAGTGGTTATAAAAGGCTAAATTTAGGAATAAACAAAGCAATTTCAAACACCCTGTATAGAAAAAACAACCAGAATTTACGTGCGAAATTTATTTCATTTAGTGAATTTAAAGTAACAAGTATTAACAAAAGTTTACAATTAGTGATTAAAATTTAGTTAGGTTCGTAAAGAAAATAAATTGTAGAAGCCAATACAAATTATTAAATAATTTAATTGAGTTTAGTTGAAAGGGTTATAACGTCTAATACGCATAAGAGCTTGAAAAATTGATAATACCAAGGTGAAACGCCTTGCTAACAAACGAACAGCCGTTGAATATAAAATACCTTGAAACGCAAACTCCTAGAAATGTTGTTTTAAAACGTTTGTTAATTGAACACCTGCATGTTTTCGAAATATCATGTTCCCCTTATTTGTGTAGATAAAAGACAGTATTCGAAGTATATCGGGTAAACAGTCGGACGATTCGCATAAATGCTAACTAAAAGTTTCCTTAAAGCGCACAAGGGATGGACAATCAATGGAATGCTTCGGAATGAGACAGGCATAATAGCAGGTCATTTTGAAACGCACGTATTCAGTCCACATGGATTAAATAAAACGCTGACAGTAATATCGATTTTCTACCACTCAAACAAGGTTAGAAGGGAACAGAATATGCATAAGAAAGGAATAGCGTTAATACAGGCGGGGTTTCAAGACATCACGAAATATCTCATTGGTCTATATAGTTAGTTGTAAAACAGACAAACACGAGAATATTGAATGCGGGTTTTTCGGAAAAGATAATAACGACGAGCTAAATTACAAAGATTTCAAAAATGGTTGAACCAAAATTTGAGGAAGCATTATTTTAAATGAAGGATTTCGCGTGAAGAGTGGCCGAGAGGTGGCATTTCGAAGTGTATAAGTACTTTAAGAAAATTAATAGGGCTCTCTTAGTATTTTCATCGCTTCAGTCTACGTATAGAAATTTATCACGAGCTTGTAAGTATATATAATTTTTTAAATTAATAGTACAGTGTCGGCCTCATAATTTGATACGCGGAAAGTGTCGAGACTAAATTTTATTGAGATGCAACATATAATTTAACAAGCTCGTGAAGTGACGTAATGTAACGTAAATTAAATTAAGCAACTATAAAAGAAGTGTAATATACGTGGATTTGGATTTGGTGTGCCTCGACTATTTTGAACCTCTCTGTCTCTCATGGTATCTACACCTACCTACCGTGGGTTCGGTGATAGGTAGATGGTCACGACACCCTAATTTTAGTATACGTAACCTTTTTTATGCGTATATGCCAAATCTAACAAACAGATCTGCGTAGCCTTGTGCCAATTTAAATACACTTACCAAAATGACTTTGACGTTCCGAAAACACAGTACTCACCGATTTATCCTTAGCTGTAGGCCTTTCTCTTTACTCTGGCTAACGATCTCGGCACCGGCTGTGTCTTCACACTGAGCTCCACTATCACAAGGACTACTTGGCTTTCCAGACACCAGGTTTTGATATATTTGCTTTTACTTTCCACCCAAATCTATAAATAATTACTGAATTTAGAATTTAGAATACCTTAAATTTTAACTTCCCGCGCTAATTTTCTTCGACTTATACCGTCGTTCTTTTTAACCACTCCTTCGAATCCAGCAATATACGATCCAATACCAATCTTTACCCTGCTCTTTCAAATTCTGTGCTGCTTTATACTTTCCACTCAATACCTTTCAATCGCATTGTAATATCCAAATCACTTCCAATTCGTCTTCCTTCGGCCTACTAAATCCACTCCAATCTTACGTACCTCAATCCAAATCACTCTAAATACCATCTCTTATATACACCTGTCTCGGTGCCGCTCCAATATCTAATCTTTTAACTTTCCACTCTTCTTAACTCGTACTGTTCCCTCTGACTCTCTATACTCTTCTCTAATTTAATCAAAAGCTTTAACTTCCAAAAGATTTTATTTCGACTTTAAAATATTCAACTTAGTACATTTATACCAAAACACGTCTTTTTACCAAAATTATTCAAATCGTTCTTGTTTATTATTTTACCTAGCTGATACCGCCACCTTCAAAATTATTATGCCTACTCTTTATACATTTCTAAAATCCCAACACCCAATTATATCGTCACCACTAGTGTTGTGTCACTAATACCTATCAGTTATCTTTTTACACTTTACGATTATATAAATAACTGTTCGATCATTTGTACATATGATCGGGTCGCACTTAAATCATTTTGATATTGTAATTTCACATATAATTTCGATAATACAAGTTTGTCCAAAGGTTGATTCTACTAAATACATGCCAAAATATTTCACATATAATCCTGGGCCTGTGTTGTGAACAGTGGAACTTACACAGACGCAACCGGCTTTTAGACCAGCAAATTTACACTCTATGGATTGTCAACGTACAACTTAGTATAAATCCTGGAATACTGAGTTTTCTCACGTCATCAAGTCATTCTTTCACGTATTGGCACTTTTACTCTGACCAATTTACTTTAAATACTTTACCATTTGTAAAGTACGGCAAACACAAAAATTACAATTACGTGATCTGGTCATTGGCTTTTTTGGCATATACACAACCTTAAAGCAATAAAGTACTCTTTATACCCTTTTAGCTCTTACGTACACTTCAATATATATATATATATATATAAATATATATATATATATATATATATTGATTTGGGAAATATGTAACTCCACCCGACGCAGATGAAAATGAAGGGTTTTACTTAATTTTTAAAACTTATTGTTTCTAAGGGATCCTTTGTGATTCCTTTATTTACCTTTGTTTTTTGTTTATATTACTAAACTTCGCTTCTTTGTTCCTATATCTAAGATACATTTTGTACAATAAATACATATTTAGGAAAATTATTACAATGATCAATAAAATTGTCTAAACACCGATATTATCATAATGTATTTTTGGCACTTTCACTTCGTTTAAATGTCCTTTATAACTGTCCATTAACTTTACGGCTTGGTCGAGGTGGTCTAGATCTAGATGTTCTAGTTGTATTGGCTTTGTGATAATTTTGTCTTCTTCGGTTTGTGTAATCCTGAACTGTAGTTTGGGTAGATTTGCGAATTTCTTCGTTATTGCTGGGTTTTGGTATACTCGAATAATTTCGTTTTTCAATTTTAAATAGCAATCTTATTTTATTGTGACTACCTTGCTTGCAATTAAAGCTAGACTGTTTTTGTCTTGGTTGCAATGGGTGGTTGCTATTACTTCTTGTGGAGATACAGCAATCCGTTTGTTGTCTGTAACTTTTTGAATTTTCAGATTGTTAATTTGTACCGGTTTTGGATCATAATTCTCATAGTGGATTAGAGAATCTTAATAGCTGTACTTTACAAGGGCTGTCCGTTTGAATAGCTGTCGTCGTTAAGGAGTGACATAAATATTGACTAGGTGCCACTTTTTTGCACATTTTATTTGTGAAGCCATACCTACGTTCATTTAGGGAAAGAAACTTGGTTTTAGGAATAATAACTTGATACTGGCTAGCAACTTTTATGGCGAAAGCAAATAAATGATAATAATTATAAGGGTTAATTTCTACTCTGGGGATTTCAATTAAAAACGTAGTTTCATGATTCTTTGCATAACCTCTTACTATGGCTATTTTTTCAAATATGAGTACGTTAGATTCTGTTACTTCCAAAGATAGTTTACTGTTATCTAGGAGTGATCTAATTCCTAATAATTCATTTAATAAACCAATTGGTTCTATTATACTAGCATGTAATGTGTTTAATTTAGCAAATGTTGCAGCTTTCTCTAACGTGACTAAAATTTGTTGAATTATGGTAATGGTTGATATCATCTGATTGAATATCGTGTTGAATCTTATTAAGTCTCGCATTCCTAGCATTGTGGTTTGCATGTTACTTTCAAGGGTTAGTATTCTGTTAGTTATACTGTCTTGGTTTGTTATTAATTTACTTAATGTATCGTTGAATTTTATTATGGTTGACTGGGTTAGGGTTATTTGATTTCTAACAATAGTCTTCATGTCATTCTGGTTTTCAATTAGTTGTTGTATTGCTCTGTTATATCGTTCAGCATCTTGGTTGTCTAAATTACCTGTGATCGCTTTTATAATATTACATAGTCCGTTAATAAATCTTCTTTTCTGTCTTGCGATTTGAGCTGTTGGTATTAGTCGAATGAATTTATCGTTTTGTGTTTTTTGAGATGTTGTCTATTATGTTTTTGTAATTAAGCAATTTTATCGTGTATTCTTTTCTGAATTTGGCTGTGTTCATTGATTGTTTCAGTCTGTAGTAATTATCTCTAATTATATAAAATTCTTGTTTTAGTTCTATTAAATCAAATTTCTGTGCGAATTTCCAGTAATATATTGTATTTTGCATACTTCCCAATTTTACTGGAAGTGTACCGGGGTTGTTTTTAATGTCTTCCACATTTATGTCACTGTCGTCCGTTCTACCTAAGTGAATGTAATTTACAATTTTTCCGTTGTCTACTACGGCTACATTTTTATCTTAGATCTTTTTGATTTTAAACGGACCTAACTTTCTGGGGTGCCGCTTTGTGTCTTTTACCTTTAAAGTTTTTTTTATACACAGTTTGTCTTACTAAAAATTTATTTATATTGGCGTTTTTGTTGCGGGTTTTTGTAATACGTTCTTCATCGTTATCTAATCTATTTTTTACAGTATCATAAGTTATTTTTAATTTTTATTTGTGATTTTTTGCATACTGTTGGTATACTTCTTTGTTATAGTGTACATCGTAAGGGTTGCGGGAATCTGAATGTCCTAATGTTATTTTGAGGGGTGTAAAATTAGTTGATAAGTGGCCGTGTTGTTGTAGGCAATTAGTGCGTATGACACTAAATTAGCGGTATGTTCTTTTTTATGTTAGTCTTAATAGGCTGATTTGTTCTAATAATGTTAGGTGTAATCTTTCAATTAGTCCATTTGACTCTGGGTGATTTACGGTTATAAAATGAATTTTTATTTTGTGATGTTCGAGGGTATTTTGTGTTGTTTCGTTTCTGGATTCGCTTCCATTGTCTAAAGTTATTGATTCGGGTGTTCTATAAAATGTAAAGTATTGTAAGAATCCTTGAGTTACATCGATACTATTTTTTTAAATAATGGGTATCGCTTGGCCTATTTTCGTGAATGCGTCTACAATTGTCAAAAAGTTGTGCGCTTTAACTACCAAAGTGTGTGCATGTAGTTTTTGAAAAAGGTTTAGCGGGTGTTTTAGTTAGCATTAAAGATACTTTTGGGGGTGACCTGTCGTATTTCGCTTTGTCGCATAATTTGCATTGGTTGATAAGACCCGTGATTAATTCTTTCATGTCCTTAAAGTAATTTCTTCTAATGGGTTGTTTTAATGTTTCGTTGATTTCACGATAGTTGTTGATTTTGAATTACGTCGTTTATTTCGTCGGGGTCATCTAGAGTTATTAATTCCCGTGTACGTCTGATAGTCTCGGGTCCTGAGTTATTAAGTAATCTTATGTATAATTTTGAAAATCTCTTGTATAAATGTTCGGTGTTGAAATAAAAATAAAAACTTTTTCTCTGGGTATATTCTTTTAAAATTTTATTATCTGCACTTCGTTGTCGTCTTTTGTTATTTGAATTTGGTGTATTTTTCAATTATACAATTTTGTATATTTTACTGGATTGGGTTGGTTAATACTTAGGTAACTATGAATTGATGTGGTTTCGTGTCATTCGCTTTATTTAAAATTTTAATTGCGGTTTGTGGTTCTTCGTTTTGTGTTGAGTGTATGGTCTCTATTATTTCTGGATCTTTTCTTATCTCTGTTTCATCTACATTACATATAATTAATTTCGTTTGTATTGCGTTAAGTTGGATTCTGCTTAGTACATCTGCGTTCTTATTATAAATTCCCTTTTTGTATATAATTTTGTAGTCATATTCCTCTAGTTTAAAACTCCATCTTTGTAAAAGCATTTTAAAAATGTCTCGCACGCGCTGATGAAGATACCGGCGGCTCCGTGGCGTAATTAGTATGTGTGTGACTACTACGCCCAAGGTCCCGGGTTCGAATCCCTACATGGTCCGCTTGAAAAATGCTAGGCAGTCATTTTTCACAAAAATATACCCTCGGTCGGATGAGAAGTAAAATGGAGGTCCCGTGTGTAAGTGTTGTCACGCACGTTAAAGATCTCTACCCTGCTTGAAACAGCAAAGGTGTGGCAAAATTCTAAATTTTTCAGCTAAATAGCTCGCTTCCTGGCCAATGTAGAACCTTCGGGTGGAGCATTGGAAAACCACATGTAAGGTGATGAAGATTCCTAATATTGCTTGGTTTCCATTGTATACCGGGATTAAGTCGAGATACAACCGCATATTTTCTATGTTCATTGTTTTTGATTCTATAGTTGTTCTTCAGTTGATTTTGCGTTGTGTTTAGATTGTATTAAAGTCGGTATCTAGTTATTTAAAGAATCACTTATCTTTTACGTATATCTGATGTGTAATTATCAAGTGCTATAATTACATTGAAGAGTTCTGCTGATTAATTGTCTCGGCAGTGTGTTTATAATTTTTATAGAACTTGCAAATTGATGCAAAATAGTTTTATTTTAGTAAATAGTTTTCTGTAATAAATTGTATAAGGTCTGTGTTATAATTACACGCTTTTTGTTTCAGACTTTTCGCTTAGTAAATCGTTTCAATAATAAAGTACATAAAATGCTTCTATAATTATACACTTTTTTTAATTTATTGCACTGAAGGTGTTTAATTATAAAATGTCATAAGACTCAAGGTTTGAATTAATCGTTTTCGTAATATTTACTGTAATAAGCTGTACATAGCTTGCATTCTAAATATACTCTAGGCTCATACTTTGCTGAAATTGTTTCTTTTATTTAAATCGTAATAAATTGTAATCCTCGTGCATAAATGCGTAAATATAAATTCCTTTGTTAAGAATGAGTTTGCTTTCGTTAATAATTGAGATAAAATGTAATAATAAATTGTGCAAAAAATGCGTATATAATTCTTTTGTTGCTTTCTAGCTAATATCAATAATTGAAAAGGGTTAGGATAAATGAACTTACATTACTTTCATCGCCAGTTCCATCAGTTTTTTTTCCTTGCGCTTGGTCGATTTTGTACATTGTCCAACTTTTTGTTTGTTCTTCCAGATGAGGAATAAAAATTCAAGACTACCAGTTTCCTCAATTTTGGATTCGCTAGTGCTTTTCTGGAAAACTACCGACTGCGCCAGTTAGATGTTGGGCCTCTTGGAGCGGCTTTTTAAGACTTCTTTCAAAAACTCTTCTAACAAATTTGTTTAAAACAGACAGTATATCACTCTTTTGTTCCTGCATAATAATTCCAAACGTCTTCCTTCATTTTACAGTATTCAGTGGCTCTTCAATGTACAAGTTAAAACTCGCGGAATGTATTCTTTTTCTAAATTTTCCGATCACATCCTCCGAAGTAGTCCCCTTCCGGAGATCCAAACGGAGGACTGTTATAACTTTGTAATCTTTTACCCTCAGAGGATGTCATCATCTGAATTACAATTTAAGTACGCTGTGCACTTGAGAGGTAATGTGGTGGTTTTCCGTCGTCTTCCATATTGCTATAGTGTATCTTAGAATGTCATACCGACCCCTATGGTTTCTGCCAATTTAAGTACTGAAAGATCTGCTGCCTTTTTTCGGCGACCTGTCTGGTTTCTCGCTAAAAGCCGTACTACTTTGGTTGAACCTGTAGTTTGACTCTTTAGGTTACTGAAATGCGGAAGCCATTCCACCCGTTCTAGTAATCTAAAACTTCTTCAAGGTGCATGTCCATTCGGAACGATAACATGCTTACAAAATTTTAAATTGGAGTAAGTGAACACCCGGTTCGTTTAAGTTAGGGTTATGGTATAGAAGTTTCTTGAGGAGGTGCACTTCACAAAGCAGACTGTATAGATTATGTCTACTTCTCTCCTTGTAGGTAGAATTACTGTAAATTTTATGGCTAATTTTCTTTTCCATATATTTAGGGTTTGAAGTGTACAGTAAGTACATATGTACATATTATTTAGATTCTAAGATTTGATATTTGCTTATAAATTTAAATTTTTATATTATGTAATAAGCAAACTGACGCTTTGTTCACATCACGTTACAACAAGACGATTACGTAGGTGTGCGTTTTGGCTTTTGTAAATATTCCAGTCTGGGACGATATATTCTACTAAAAGTTTAAAATATAACTATTTACCGAGGTTTACAATTTTCTTTTTGTATGACCCAACCCACTTGAATATTTTGGGCTAGCCCGAAATCTAATTCTTTGAGCTTGCTATTCTACGCTTCTCTCCCGGTTTTGTTGCGGTATTTTTAGGTGATTTTCTTTACAGACTTTGCTTGTTTCTTTCGTGTCTGCACAAGTTACATATTCCCCAAATCAATATATATATTATATATATAATATATATATATATATATATATATATATATATATATATATAAACTTCTTTATAAAGATAACGACCTTAATTTCAATATAAAATGGTATTCTTTTGTACAAAAGAATACCATTTTATATTGAAATTAAGGTCGTTATCTTTATAAAGAAGTTTATAAGAAATATGGGTTTTATCAAAGAATATCTAAAACTTATGGAGCTAATATCACTATACTCCTAAAACGCTGGTCTAAAATTAACATCAAATTGGCATCATTTAACAATAGGAAGATATTTCTGCTACAATGTAGAAGCAAATGTATCTTGCCAAGACATATTCAGAAGCTTTAAAAACTTATATTCATTGTTGGAAAGTAATGGTAAAATTATTGCCCCGATTGTTCAACGCTTTAATGACAGGCTAAAAGAAAATTCTAAATTTAGAGATTAAAATAACCCACTACTTACTCAATAAGATGTACAAAGAACTAACGGCTATTAAAGAAAAGATTTCAACCACTTTACCACTTTATATTTATACTGAATACGAACATAGACAAACTATAAATTACAATAAAATGTTTCACAAAATTAAGACAGCTAACCTAAAAAGATTACTAACCTAATAAATTCTAACCACACTCTTAGTTTTAATAATCTTGACAAATGGTTCAAAAACATAAGTGACTTTGAGATTCCAGATGACATTAAGTCTTTTCTATCTCTTGGTCCAAAATTCAGTATACCACCAAAAATCAATAACAAGACAATTATCAATGTTTTAGCTGATTTAGAAACCATTATAGATAATATTGAT
This sequence comes from Platerodrilus igneus, assembly GCA_036346225.1. NCBI lineage: Eukaryota > Metazoa > Arthropoda > Insecta > Coleoptera > Lycidae > Platerodrilus > Platerodrilus igneus. The sequence goes on from JARFIW010001469.1 coordinate 18,217,390, forward strand.
AATAAAAGAGATTTATGTAGAGCTCAGACTACCAATATAATTACTAACTTTATACATGAATCTTCGAACGTTAAATCAAAATTTATGTTAGACTTCAACAAATGTCGTAAATACTTAAAAGAAAATAGTGATTTACTAATATTAAAAGCTGATAAAGGAAACTTAAGTGTAGCCATTTCAAAAACTGACTATATTCAGAAGATAGATACCTTACTCAATGATCCTTTAACTTACAAAGAAATCCGTGTAGACCCGACATCTCGCTTTCAAGCACAAACCTTAAAATTAATACAAGAGCTAAAAAACAAAAAATTCATTACTAATGAAGAAGCTAAATTACTTAATAATTATAGCAGCTCAACTCCAAAATTATATGGTCTACCAAAAATCCATAAATTAGATAACCCAATTCGACCAATTGTAGCTTCATACAATAATCCAACTGAAAAGCTCTCTAAATTCGTTGCTGTTATTTTATAAAAATCAACAAATCTAAACGAATACAATGTAAAAGATTCTTTTAAATTTGCAACCTTTATAAACAACTTCCAACTACCAAACAATTATATATTAAAAGTTTAGATGTAATTTCACTCTTCACAAACATTTCAAAAGAGTTAGTATTACAAAATATTGATAACTTATGGTTAAACATCACAAACAATTGTAATTATCTCAAAACCGGTTTTTATAGAAATTATTAATTTTCTTTTTGAAACAAGTTATTTTAAATTTAATAATAAATTTTATCTTCAGATATTTGGCTGTCCAATGGGCTCCAATTTAAGTCCTATATTAGCCAAAATTGTCATGGACACCCTACTAGATAATGTGATCCCTAAACTACCTTTCAGTTTACCATTCATAGAGAAATTTGTAGACGACATAGTAACAGCTATTCCTAAAGATAAACTCAATGAAACCTTACAAATTTTCAATAGTTATAACAACAAAATACAATTTACCATAGAAAACGAAAATAATCGCTCGATTCCTTTTTTAGACACTCTACTAATTAGAAATTCAGAAAACAACATTATTTTAGATTGGTACCAAAAACCTATTAATTCTTCTAAATTTTCAAACCACTAACAAATAAATTAAAAATATTCAGTAATCTACACAACAGCTGCTAACATACACACACACACACACACAACATGCTATTTAAAATTTAAATAAACATATAAAAAACAGAGGGGGAGCTTTCAGTCAAAAATAAAACACCTGTCAAATGTCAAACTTTACCTAACTTCCAACAAGTTTATATCTTTAATGTTTGTATTGCTAAACAAATGTATTTTTAATTTATATCTGTAGCCTCGCTTTAGTAAGTAACAACATACCTTTATAATTTTACAGTATTATTATTTCTGTATATTTTAGTATCTTTGACAAAGGATTGAATATATCCAGCTTAGATTTATAAAAAGAGTACTGATTATTTAAGAAGACCTGAAACCTACAAAAGAATACCATTTTATATATATATATATATATATATATTTATATAAAATATATATATATATATTTATATAAAATATATATATATATATATATATATATATATATATATATGTATAATTAAATAGAATCATTAAAACTTAAGTTAGATGCAGCAATGTATAATTGAAGGACAGATTACAAAAGGTTAATGAAAGTTCATAAACCGGACATGAAAACGGATGTAAATACATTGTATTCCTGACGTAACTTGACACTGCAGGTGCAGGTCACAAAGATTGTAAGAAACTTATTGTTAGAATTAAGATTGTTACTTTGTATTGTATAAAAATAAAGAAAATAGCAGACATGAGCTCTGCAGTTCCTGCAAGGAATGTGAGGGGCAGGGACAGCATAAATACCCTCAGGAGCCCAAGGTGGCCAGTCAGTCTAGAGCTTTACAACTTTAACATTCTTGGTTGTTCAAGCTACTCAAATTCGGTTTAATTAATTCAGTTAATGAAAAGTAATTTTGATTGTTAAAAAAGTTACTGACTATAACGCAGCCATTTGTTAATTTCCATTGTAATTTCTGTTTTAAACAAATTTGTTAGAAGAGTTTTTGAAAGTAGTCTTAAAAAGCCGCTCCAAGAAGCACAACATCTAACTAGCGCAGTTGGTAGTTTTTCAGAAAAGCACTAGCGAATCCAAAATCGAGGAAACTGGTAGTCTTGAATTGTTATTCCTCATCTGGAAGAACAAACAAAAAGTTGAACAATGTACAAAATCGACCAAGCGCAAGGAAAAAAAACTATTTACTAAAATAAAACTATTTTGCATCAATTTACAAGTTCTATAAAAATTATAAACACACTGCCGAGACTATTAATCAGCAGAACTCTTCAATGTAATTATAGCACTTGATAATTACACATCAGATATACGTAAAAAATTAATGATTCTTTAAATAACTAGATACCAACTTTAATACAATCTAAACATAATGCAAAATCAACTGAAGAATAACTATAGAATTAAAAACAGTGAACATGGAAAATATGCGGTTATATCTCGACTTAATCCCGGTATACAACGGAAACCAAGCAATATTAGGAATCTTCATCACCTTACATGTGGTTTTCCAATGCTCCACCCGAAGGTTCTACATTGGCCAGGAAGCAAATTTTTTTAGCTGAAGAATTTGGTATTTTGCCGAACCCTTGCTGTTCCAAGCAATAAAGAGATCTTTAGCTTGCGTGACAACACTCACACACGGGACCTTTATTTTACTTCTCATCCGAACGAGGGTGTATTTGTCCGCCTAGCATTTTTCAAGCGGACCATGTCGGGATTCGAACCCGGGACCTTGGGCGTAGTAGTCACACACATACTAATTGCGCCACGGAGCCGCCGGTATTTTTATCACCGCGTGCGAGACATTTTAAAATCCTTTTACAAAGATGGAGTTTTAAACTAGAGGAATATGACTGCAAAATTATATACAAAAGGAATTTATAATAATAACGCAGATGTACTAAGCAGAATCCAACTTAACGCAATAGAAACAAAATCAATTACAGGTAATGTATTCGAAACAGAGATGAGAGAAGATACAGACGAAATAGAGACCATACACTCAACACAAAATGAAGAACCACAAACCGCAATTAAAAATTTAAATGAAGCGAATTACACGAATCCACATCAATTCATAGTTACCGAAGTATTATCCAACCCAATACAGTAAAATATACAAAATTGTATAATTGAAAAATATACCAAATTCAAATAACGAAAGACGACAACGAAGTGCAGATAATAAAATTTTAAAAAGATATACCCAGAGAAAATGTTTTTATTTTTATTTCAACACCGAACACTTATACAGGAGATTTTCAAAATTATACATATTATATTATACATATTATTTAATAACTCAGAACCCGAGACTATCAGACGTACACGGAAATTAATAACTCTAGATGACCCCGACGAAATAAACGACGTAATTCAAAATCAACGACTATCGTGGAATCAACGAAACATTAAAACAACCCATTAAAAAAATTACTTTAAGGACATGAAAGAATTAGTCACGGATCTTATCAACCAATGCAAATTATGCGACAAAGCGAAATACGACAGGTCACCCCCAAAAGTATCTTTAGTGCTAACTAAAACACCCGATAAACCTTTTTCAAAAACTACATGCACACACTTTGGTAGTAAAAGCGCAAAACTTTTTAACAATTGTAGACGCATTCACGAAAGTAGGCCAAGCGATACCCATTATTTAAAAAAATAGTATCGATGTAACTCAAGGATTCTTACAATACTTTACATTTTATGGAACACCCGAATCAATAACTTTAGACAATGGAAGCAAATCCAGAAACGAAACAACACAAAATACCTTCGAACATCACAAAATAAAAATTCATTTTATAACCGTAAATCACCCAGAGTCAAATGGACTAATTGAAAGATTACACCTAACATTATTAGAACAAATCAGCCTATTAAGACTAACATATAAAAAAGAACATACCGCTAATTTAGTATCATAGGCACTAATTGCCTACAACAACACAGCCACTTATCAACTAATTTTACACACCTCAAAATAACATTAGGACATTCAGATTCCCGCAACCCTTACGATGTACACTATAACAAAGAAGTATACCAACAGTAGGCAAAAAATCACAAATAAAAATTAAAAATAACTTATGATACTGTAAAAAATAGATTAGATAACGATGAAGAACGTATTACAAAAACCCGCAACAAAAACGCCAATATAAATAAATTTTTAGTAAGACAAACTGTGTATAAGAAAAACTTTAAAGGTAAAAGACACAAAGCGGCACCCCAGAAAGTTAGGTCCGTTTAAAATCAAAAAAATCTAAGATAAAAATGTAGCCGTAGTAGACAACGGAAAAATTGTAAATTACATTCACTTAAAGAATCTAAAACACCCTGTAATTTCAACCTCCACCCAGGTAGAACGGACGACAGTGACATAAATGTGGAAGACATTAAAAACAACCCCGGTACACTTCCAGTAAAATTGGGAAGTATGCAAAATACAATAAATTACTGGAAATTCGCACAGAAATTTTATTTAACAGAACTACAGACTGAAACAATCAATGAACACAGCCAAATTCAGAAAAGAATACACGATAAAAATGCTTAATTACAAAAACATAATAGACAACATCTCAAAAACACAAAACGATAAATTCATTCGACTAATACCAACAGCTCAAATCACAAGACAGAAAAGAAGATTTATTAACAGACTATGTAATATTATAAAAGCGATCACAGGTAATTTAGACAACCAAGATGCTGAACGATATAACAGAGCAATACAACAACTAATTGAAAACCAGAATGACATGAAGACTATTGTTAGAAATCAAATATCCTTAACCCAGTCAACCATAATAAAATTCAACGATACATTAAGTAAATTAATAACAAACCAAGACAGTATAACTAACAGAATACTAACCCTTGAAAGTAACATGCAAACCACAATGCTAGGAATGCGAGACTTAATAAGATTCAACACGATATTCAATCAGATGATATCAACCATTACCATAATTCAACAAATTTTAGCCACGTTAGAGAACGCTGCAACATTTGCTAAATTAAACACATTACATGCTAGTATAATAGAACCAATTGGTTTATTAAATGAATTATTAGGAATTAGATCACTCCTAGCTAACAGTAAACTATCTTTGGAAGTAACAGAATACTCATATTTGAAAAAATAGCCATAGTAAGAGGTTATGCAAAGAATCATGAAACTACGTTTTTAATTGAAATCCCCAGAGTAGAAATTAACCCTTATAATTATTATCATTTATTTGCTTTCGTCATAAAAGTTGCTAGCCAGTATCAAGTTATTATTCCTAAAACCAAGTTTCTTTCCCTAAATGAACGTAGGTATGGCTTCACAAATAAAATGTGCAAAAAAGTGGCACCTAGTCAATATTTATGTCACTCGTTAACGACGACAGCTATTATGATCCAAAACCGGTACAAATTAACAATCTGAAAATTCAAAAAGTTACAGACAACAAACGGATTGCTGTATCTCCACAAGAAGTAATAGCAACCACCCATTGCAACCAAGACAAAAACAGTCTAGCTTTAATTGCAAGCAAGGTAGTCACAATAAAATAAGATTGCTATTTAAAATTGAAAAACGAAATTATTCGAGTATACCAAAACCCAGCAATAACGAAGAAATTCGCAAATCTACCCAAATTACAGTTCAGGATTACACAAACCGAAGAAGACAAAATCATCACAAAACCAATGCAACTAGAACATCTAGATCTAGACCACCTCAACCAAGCCGTAAAGATAATGGACAGTTATAAAGAACATTTAAACGAAGTGAAAGTGCCAAAAATACATTATGATAATATCGGTGTTTGGACAATTTTATTGATCATTGTAATAATTTTCCTAAATATGTATTTATTGTACAAAATGTATCTTAGATATAGGAACAAAGAAGCGAAGTTTAGTAATATAAACAAAAAACAAAGGTAAATAAAGGAATCACAAAGGATCCCTTAGAAACAATAATTTTAAAAATTAAATAAAACCCTTTATTTTCATCTGCGTCGGGTGGAGTTACATATTTCCCAAATCAATATATATATATATATATATATATATATATATATATATATATTGAAGTGTACGTAAGAGCTAAAAGGGTATAAAGAGTACTTTATTGCTTTAAGGTTGTGTATATGCCAAAAAGCCAATGTCCAGATCACGTAATTGTAATTTTTGTGTTTGCCGTACTTTACAAATGGTAAAGTATTTAAAGTAAATTGGTCAGAGTAAAAGTGCCAATACGTGAAAGAATGACTTGATGACGTGAGAAAACTCAGTATTCCAGGATTTATACTAAGTTGTACGTTGACAATCCATAGAGTGTAAATTTGCTGGTCTAAAAGCCGGTTGCGTCTGTGTAAGTTCCACTGTTCACAACACAGGCCCAGGATTATATGTGAAATATTTTGGCATGTATTTAGTAGAATCAACCTTTGGACAAACTTGTATTATCGAAATTATATGTGAAATTACAATATCAAAAATGATTTAAGTGCGACGCGATCATATGTACAAATGATCGAACGGTTATTTATATAATCGTAAAGTGTAAAAAGATAACTGATAGGTATTAGTGACACAACACTAGTGGTGACGATATAATTGGGTGTTGGGATTTTAGAAATGTATAAAGAGTAGGCATAATAATTTTGAAGGTGGCGGTATCACCTAGGTAAAATAATAAACAAGAACGATTTGAATAATTTTGGTAAAAAGACGTGTTTTGGTATAAATGTACTAAGTTGAATATTTTAAAGTCGAAATAAAATCTTTTGGAAGTTAAAGCTTTTGATTAAATTAGAGAAGAGTATAGAGAGTCAGAGGGAACAGTACGAGTTAAGAAGAGTGGAAAGTTAAAAGATTAGATATTGGAGCGGCACCGAGACAGGTGTATATAAGAGTTGGTATTTAGAGTGATTTGGATTGAGGTACGTAAGATTGGAGTGGATTTAGTAGGCCGAAGGAAGAAGAATTGGAAGTGATTAAAAGAATTGGAAGTGGTTAAAAAGAACTACGGTATAAGTCGAAGAAAATTAGCGCGGGGAAGTTAAAATTTAAGGTATTCTAAATTCAGTAATTATTTATAGATTTGGGTGGAAAATAAAAGCAAATATATCAAAAACCTGGTGTCTGGAAAGCCAAGTAGTCCTTGTGATAGTGGAGCTCAGTGTGAAGACACAGCCGGTGCCGAGATCGTTAGCCAGAGTAAAGAGAAAGGCCTACAGCTAAGGATAAATCGGGTGAGTACTGTGTTTTTCGGAATGTCAAAGTCATTTTGGTAAGTGTATTTAAATTGGCACAAGGCTACGCAGATGTGTTTGTTAGATTTGGCATATACGCATAAAAAAAGGTTACGTATACTAAAATTAGGGTAGTGCTGTTTGGTCGGTGTCGTGACCATCTACCTATCACCGAACCCACGGTAGGTAGGTGTAGATACCATGAGAGACAGAGAGGTTCAAAATAGTCGAGGCACACTTATATAAGTTTTGTTTTGTAGACAGACCAGACATAATTAAAGCACGAAAAATAGAGTCAAAATTTGTATATAAAGTATTTACATAAATATAAATAAGAAATAATTAAAATATATTGCCGTGGAACCCTATCTAATCGCCTCAATAACAAAATATTCGAAAATTTTATTTTCGAAAAATCGAAAATATATTTCACACAATAGAAAAATTTAATAAAAATAATCTCTTACCCCGATTCCTCTCTTCAACACCTTAATTCTTCTTCAGTTCCCAGGCTAGCTCAGTTGGGTCTCCTCTTGGATACCTAGATTCACTATTATACTCTGTATCGTTCACGCACACTCTCAATAAAACCACAAAATAATACAACCATCATACAATATTTATTAAACACTATTTACAAATAAAATTCAAGATTATCCACATTTCAAAGATCAAGTTACACCTCAATAAATCCTATTTTTGTACTGTCCTGGATTTTAATTTAAAATATCAAACACATTGAATATACCCGGAGTAAATGGGCCCTGAATAATACCTTATTTTCTTTCTTTATTTATAATTTATTTTGAATTTTTATACTCTGGAGTATGGTGAGCTTATGATAACCCAGTTAATTATGAATACTGTATGCTTTTGTACTTCGCATACTCTAACAACCAACAAAAAAATAAACCCATGTACTCTTCACAATAAAAATTTTAAATTCCTGATGGAACGTTAATAAGCTTTAAATACACCTTTAGATTTCTATTTAAATACCCTAATAAAGTTAGTCATACGTATCATTTTCAATACGCAAAATAATGCACAATACCTTCAAAATTTACTCTCATACGTCACACAATTTTCATAGTTTCATAGTTTATAACAACAACAATTTTAAAGCGTTACTTGGAATTTCTTGAAAACCTCCAATCCGTTGACGATGCGGTAAAGTTGTTTCGCTTTGCTCTGCTGGCCGCTTCTAGCTATTCGTAGAAGAACCCCATTTAAGTTGTGCTGCTTTCCCGGTGCATCCAATTCCAAATCCAAATTAATTCCACTTCTTTCATACTTGCGTACTTTCGTTTAATTTAATTTTTAAGTTTCCGTTATTTCACGTCGCTTCCCGAGCTTGTTTAAAATAAATGTACCTCAAATTAGAATTTAGACTCGACACTCATTCGCGTATCAAATTATGAGGCCAACACTGTACTATTTAAAATAAAATAATTTTATATACTTACAAGCTCGTTCGTAGTTTGAAGCGATCAAAGTACTAGGAGAACAATGAAATAAGAGAGCGAGCCGTGCTAATTCGTCAAGTATTTATATGCTTCGACTGTAACCTCTCCAGACCCTCTTACCGTGAAAAATCTAATTTAAAATAACACTTTCTTAAAATTTCGTTTCAACCGTTTTTGAAATCTCCGAAATTTAGCGCGTCGTTACGATATTTTCCAATAAACCCGACTTCAAATATCCCCGTGTTTGTCTGTTATAAAACTAACGATATCGACCAATAGTATATGCATTGACGTCTTCAAAATCCCGCCTATCTTAACGCTGTCCCTTTCTTATGCATATTATATGTTTCCTTCTAACCTTGTTTGAGTGGTAGAGAATCGATATTTCTGTCCGCGTTTTATTTACCCCATGTGGACTGAATATGTGCTTTTTGAAATGCACTGTTCGTATGCCTGTCTCATTCCGACGTATTTCATTTACCCTCTATCCTTTCTGCACTTTAGGAAATTTTTAGTTAACATTTACGCGAACCCTCCAACCGTTTTCCCGATATTCTTTGAAACTTGTTTGTTATCTATAAAAATAAGGGGAACCTGACATTTAAAAACATGCAGGTGTTTAATTAACCGACGTTTTAACACAACATTTCTAGGAGCTCCTTTTCATGGTGTTTCAACCCAACCGATTTATATGTTTATTATAACGAACGCTATTCGCCTTGGATTTATTAATTTTCATAGTTGAATACCGTAATAAAGTTATGTACACATATTCTGTTCAATACATAAATAATTCACACTAACCTTGAAAAGCACTCTCATACGCCACCCCAACATTTACAGTTTATAGGAATCACAATGTTAAATCGTTACCTGGAATTTCTAGAAGATCTTCGCCCTGTAGATGATGCCATGTAATTTTACACGTATTTTAACCCTCCTGATATATTTGTACGCTAGCCACGCGTCTCACCTTGGTATTTTTCGGTTTTTAAATGCTTTTATGCATATTATACACCAATAATTGTTCAATTAAATTCAAATTAATTAATACATTAATGGCATTGGCTTCTACCATCTACTTTCTTTGGAAACCTACTTAAATTTCATTAATTATTTATAAAATTTCGTTAATACCAGATACTTAAAAATGAATTATCTAATATAATTTTCGCACGTAATTTCTGGTTGTTTCTTTATACAGGGTGTTCTGAAATTGCTTTGTTTATATTTATTTTTGATCTTTTAAAACCACTATATAATCCCCCTATTTCAATTCTAAGAAAAACTATCCCCGGTTTTTCTGAATTTAAATACCTGCATTCTACTTTAATTTTAACTCCTATTTCTATACACCTATTTCTACATCTTCTACTTATTTCTATCTATCTACACCTATCTTTATTTCTATTTACCTATTCACACCTATCACTATCTTGTACCTAACTATTTTTATCTATTATTAGCTCTTCACCCTCTTATTTCCTTGTCTTTCTTCTTTCATTTGCCTTTTTAGTCCTTTATTGACTCTTTATATACATCATTTTGTACTTTTGTCTTTATTTTCAGTCTTCCTAACCTTTAACCTCACCTGGAATCCCTATCTATTCTTATCCTAACTCAACCTAACTAATTGTATACCTATATCTAACTATCTCCCATATTTATCCCATACCTAATCTTCTATATACACCCATTTCTATCCTTATCTATTTAAATTTTACTGTATTATACACCTATCTCTACTTTTCTATATACACCTAACCATATTTATTCTATTTCTACTTCTATTTTTCTATTTACCTATTTCTATCTCTAACTTTTCTATATACAGCTATCGCTATCTCTCTATTCTATATCTATACTAAAATTCATCTATCTCTATCTTTTTGTCATTACACTTCCTCTTGTTATTTAAACCTAACTCTCTTCTTGACCCTCCAAGTCTTCCTTCTAACCATCCTAATACTCTTCATTCCTATTTCTCCTGCTTCTGTTTCTATACTTATCATCCTTGTTACTTCACATAAAATCAACTTATCCCTATTATCTTGACTCTTAAATATCTATTCTTCATTCCCTATACTTGTCTGTTTCTCATTTATTATACTTCCTTTTTCTGCGGACAAACCAAACGATACTACCTCAACATCTTTATCTTTCCCTTTTATACAAAACTTTTCATCTCTTCTATACCCTTCATGTACAATATTCATTTTATAAAAATTATTTAAATTCAAATTCAAATTATCAAAATCATCTTTGCTCTTTACCTCACTTATGCCTATATTTATCTCTCGTGTGTCACATAACGCTATTTTTACTTCTATCTTTCTTAATTCTGACTCGTTATCCACTATTAACGCTGCGCCTGACTCTACTTCTACTTGTTCAGCCTCTTCTTTCACTATCCATTGTACCTCGTCTAACCTTTCCTCACTATATTCCCCTGAGTCGATCTCTCTCACTTCTTTATCATCTCCCTCTATACTATTAATACATAACCCCATGTCATCTTCCGTGACATCATAACTTGCCTTCCAAGGCTATCCTATCCCCAATCCTAACTATTTTCCTCTCCATATCTATTATAACCCCTAACTTCATCATGCAATCGACTCCTAATATCCCTTTAAACTTTAACCCAGGTACAACTATAAATTCTTGTTCACAGCTTACTGAACCTAACTCTACTTTCAAACTAACTACGCTATTTACAACAGCAAATCGTTTTTTATTCGGCGCAACCAGGTGACTTCTTTTTATTGGCATTATCCTATCACACACTTTATTTTTAATTTTATTGACGAATTCCTCCGATACCAAACTCGCTTCAGCTCCTGAATCTAATAAAACTCTTAAATTTTTCTCAAAAATTTTAATTTCAATTATGGGCAAACAAAATTTTTCTACTTGTTCTGGCTCAATTTCTTCTTCAATTTTTAAAAATTCCTTCGGATGTTCATACTTGTACACCGTGATGTCTAGTGGTTTGTCCGTCTTTAAAAATCATGTCCAGGTCTGTTTTCCCTACTCGGTCCTGATCTAGCCGTCCCCTCAGCGTATGTCCTAGGCGTTTCCACTCGTTCTATGTCTGTATTAGCAGTCCCCTTCATGTCCGGTGAACTGTTCTGTCGGGTAGGTCCCGGTCTCGGTGCAGGTCCCCTTCCTAAACTATTACTTCTAAAGTATGGCCGTCGGTGTTCCCAATTCTGTCGCTGGTATCCGTAACTATTCCCCCGTCTAGCGTAGTTGTCCCGTCTATTGTCGAACCTAACCGTGTTGATTTGTCTTTCCCTATGTTTCCGAGGTCGTCCATTACTTACGTCGTCGTACCTCTGCAGGTATTCTAAAAACATTTCTCTGTCCACTATGTTCTGTAGTGCAACGTGTTGTCTAACTTCTACCTCGAAGTGTCGCGACAAGTACTTGATAATTTGTCGGTCCGTCAGTGGTGGGTTCAGTTGCTTTGCTATGCTATACTTGCGTATAGCATATTGCTCCCTACTTCCTGAAAATTCTCCCTTAAATTTCCCCGTGATTAAGTCGTCCCGTACCTGGTCTTGTCTGAGGTCACTCCAGTAGTGTTTTAAAAATCTGTCTTCAAAGTCCGTGTATGTGTCAATTTCCTGTCCTATTAAATTATACCAAGCTTCAGCATGGTCTTTTAGTAAAGTTTTTACAATACTCAATTTTGCCAGTTCGTCGTATACATTATTTATTAACCCTTTAACATTATTAATAAATATTTGCGGGTTTACTCTACTATCCCCATAAAATTTCATTTGTTGTTCTAAAGAAACATTACCTCTTACAAACCTTGGACCATCCCCCATTAAAGTCGCTACATTATGCTTAATCCCGGTTACTTCTCTCTCAACTCGACCTAACTGATCCTTACACGAGTCCGTTACCTCAGTCATTTTCGCATTAATCTCATCCTCACAGAAAATCCTTACATCGGTCCTTAATTGTCCCATTTCCAAATTTAAACCTCTAATATCACGCTCATTTTTATCTACCCTATTTTCAACTTCCCCCATCTTTACCGTCAGACTATTTTTGAAATCTGAAAATTCTCTCGTCGATTTTTCTATTTTATCCCCTAGTACCTGGCTCAATTGGTCAAATTTCTTATTTGACTCTGCACTCATCTGATCAAATTTCCTGTTTGATTCTTCATTCATCCTCTCTAGCATTCTCAAAATTGCTTCATTTCCAGCTTCTCCTGATTCCGTCCTCGACTGATCCCTACTACCTCCAGCTTCCTCCATTTTTGAATTTTTATCACACAAGGCACTATCGTCACTTCCAATTTCCACTCTTTGGCTCCTTAACCACTCCTTTCTCTGCATACGTTCAAATCACTCCCACATACTCTGAAATACTCTGAAATTTATACACAAAGAAAAACTGAAACTCTCTCTCAGATCGCCAGTTTCCTGGAATAAAATCACTAAGATTTTACTTGGAACTCGAGCCTCACTTTTGGGTCGCCAAAATTACTGTGTAACCTTATAAGAATCAAGCCTCACGAATTGGGCGTCAAAATTATGCCGTGGAACTCGGGTAAAATCCTCACCAACAAACAATATTTTTGAAAATTACATTAAATTTTCAAATTCGAAAATAGAAAACAAATTTCCAAAAATTTAAATAAGTCAAAAAAGATATTGGTTACCCGTTTTCCTCTCTTCCTCGGTTGAATGGCCTTCTTCAACTGCTTCCGGCTAGCTAATTAGGACCTCTTTTTGAATAGCTATATTCATTCATAAATCCTATCATTCACGCACACGCCCAATAAAACCACAAAATACAACAAACATACAATCTTTTATTTATTCCTATTTACAAATGTAATTCATTATTATTTTATTGTTCACGTTACACTTCAGTAAATTTTATTTTGTAATGTCCTTTATTTAATTTTAAAATCATCAAACACATAAAAAGTACTCGGAGTAAATGGACCTTCAATAATACCTTCTCTAAAATTCCTTCATTATAATTTATTTATTTATTTTAATACTCTACGTAAACTGTGGGATATGGTGAGCTCATAATAACCCAATTAATGTATGCCCTTCTACTTTTGCATACTCTAAAACTAAAAAAACAAAGCCATGTACTTTTCACAAAATTTCACGTTCTGATGGAACGTTTAAAAGCTTTCTAGACACCTTCAATTTCTAGTTGAATGCCGTAATAAAGTTATGTACACATATTCTGTTCAATACGTAAATAATTCACACTAACCTTGAAAAACACTCTCATACGCCACCCCAATATTTACAGTTTATAGGAATCACAATGTTAAATCGTTACCTGGAATTTCTAGAAGATCTTCGCCCTGTAAATGATGCCATGTAAATTTCTATCTGATCGGCAGGATGTATCTCTCAATTACTAGACGACTTCCATTTCAGTTGATCCGCCAACGCCTGCTCCTCAGTGTAACCAAATTTCAAATTTCATTTCACAGTAATCTACGTTACTTAATGTCCCGACACGATTTGATTAAAAATTATAGGTGATACCTCAATAAAATAATCTCAGCACATTAACCGTGTTTTAATTAATTTAGAGGCTATCACTAAGCAATACACGTTAAATTATTTGTTAATACTTACAACTCATGTTTAACTTTCATATGTGCTTTCGGGACAATCGAAATAATAAGGCACGCAGTTAAAAGACAAGAGAGCGAGTCCTAGTTGTCCAGAGTATTTATGTCGTTCGACTGTAACCTCTCCAGGCCCCCCTTTTATCCGAAATCCCGCTCGCAACAACACATTCTCACAATTTTGCACTCAACCCCAATTTCAAATCTGCAAATTTCCGTACCTCGTTATAAAATTTCACGAAAATCACGCTACACTATCCTCGCGTCTATGCCAAGTTGAACTAACATATCGACCAATCGTAGACTTAATTACGTTTCTCAAATCCCTCCTCTACTATTGTGGTCGCATGCTTATACGTTTTCTCCGTCTCAGTTTAACCTTGCTTGAGGGGTTGAAAAATCAATATTCTCGTTTGTTCACTGTTTACACACGTGGACTCTGTACGTGAGTTAAATAACCCCCTTGTTAGCATTTCCCGTGAATATAAGCGACGGTTTTACAATATACGTAGAATTTTTGTTGGTTATCTACAGAAATTATTGGAACGCGACATTTAAAAATATGCAGGTGTTCAAATCGTAACATTTTAAAATAACACTTCTACGATTTGGATTTTCCACGTATTTTAACCCTCCTGATATATTTGTACGCTAGCCACGCGTCTCACCTTGGTATTCTTGGGTTTTTAAATGCTTTTATGCATATTATACACCAATAATCGTTCAATTAAATTCAAATTAATTAATACATTAATGGCATTGGCTTCTACCATCTACTTTCTTTGCAAACCTACTTAAATTTCATTAATTATTTATAAAATTTCGTTAATACCAGATACTTAAAAATGAATTAACTAATATAATTTTTGCACGTAATTTCTGGTTGTTTCTTTATACAGGGTGTTCTGAAATTGCTCTGTCTATATTTATTTTTGATCTTTTAAAACCACTATAATATATGTATAACTAAATAGAATCATTAAAACTTAACTCAGATGCAACAATGTATAATTGAAAGACAAATTACAAAAGGTTAATAGAAGTTCATAAACTAGACATGAGAACGGATGTGAATACATTGTATTCCAGACGTAACTTGACATTGCAGGTGCAGGTCACAATAGATTGTAAGAAACTTATTGTTGGAATTAAGATTGTTACTTTGTATAAATGAATAAAGAAAATAGTAGATATGGGCTCTGCAGTTCCCACAAGCAATGTGAGGGCAGGGACAGCATAAATACCCTCAGGAGCCCAAGATGGCCAGTCAATTTAGAGCTTCACAACTTTAACATTGTTGGTTGTTCAAGTTACTCAAATTTAGTTTAATTAATTTAATTAGTGGAAAGTAATTTTGATTGTTAAAAGCGTTACTGAATATAACGCAGCTATTTGTTAATTTCCATTGTAATTTCTGTTTTAAATAAATTTGTTAGAAGAGTTTTTGGAACAAGCCTTTTTAAAAAGCCGCTCCAAGAGGCTCAAAATCTAACTCACGGAATACGGTAACGTGCTTTATGATTATTTGTAGTTTCTTGTAATGAACTATTGTGCAAAACAGAAAATAACTGTTCTGCCAAATTTTTTGTTATTTTTTTGCTGTAACTAGTGACTACAAAAGGCAATTTCGTAAGTTAGAAAAGTTCATTTGGCAATTTAACGAGAAATGATTAGCTGGCGAGTTAACACCTGAAAAAATTGATCTCACCAATTACGTTTCTTTTGTCATAAATTTTAGACCAATATGGAATTTCAGGATTTGACACCGTAAATTTTAATTTCAGTGTGGGTAAAAATAGGTTATGGTATTTTTGGAAATTGACTGCTATTTTTACCGTTTTATTTAAATAAACTTTATGTTATCTTTTTTAACTAGTTATTTGTGAACAAAGAGCTTCAAATGGCAATTGTCCTATCAATTCTTTTAACATAGTCTTATTTGTCTAGAATGAGCAATCAAGTTGTAGAACTACTGTCTATAGGTTAGAACAATTGTCAAGAAAAGATATATGGCCATCTAAAAATAGAAGCTATTTGTACAGCAAATAAAACTAAGTAAACTAGTCATAGCGTGTGTCACTCGAATGATACCGGTTGTAACTACGATAACGGGAATCAAATATTACAGATAATAACCTTTAGTGTGCGTAGGATTTACCATTACAAAACCATATGCTTTTATAGGTCGTACATTTTTAATTTACTATACTTACATAAGCACAATGACGATATAAAACCTTGCTATATATAATAGAATTTTATAACATCGTTGAGAATACGAATGCGTATAGGTATACATTACCTAGATACTAAAATTATCTTTGTCATGGATGGTCATGAAACAGAAAACGACATGCTAAATATTTTAACTTTATGACATACCTTATTGGGTTACCAAAAATAGGTTAAAGGAAATAAAAGCTCTACGAGTTTCAATCAATTAAGGTTAATATTGTTTTTATTAGCAAAGACTGACGTAAAATAATCCATCCCCACTCACTATACGATTTTGTTTGTCCTCATCCTGTCGAAATCATTCTGAAGAATTTATGGTAATATGCAAGCAAACAGAATTTTAGGTTACAGTTCTTGCAAACGATTTAATAAACTGATTATCCTATTTGGCAGGTAAAGGAACACAAGGTAGTCCATAATAGACAATGTGTAGAAAGCTTAAGTCTGCATGCATACGAAATAACGCACAATAACGCTGTTGCACCGTACTGTTGAACATTGCCAGGTCGAAGTTCGTCATTCTGCTGTTTAACGGATAGTTCAGAAAATCTTCCATTAACATAATATAGCTCAAAATTTCCAGAAAAAACTCGCTTTCTGGGCAATGTAGTCCCTTAGAAAATCGAACATAAGTGCTACTCCTCTATTAGACAGATTCGCGGATACCTGTTACTCCCTAGGTACAGAGGTCGATTCCCAACACGGACCGCTTGAAAAATGTTAAGTGAGCACTTTTTCAAAAAAATACACTCTCGTTAGGTTGATAGGTAAAATGTAAGTCCTGTGTGCGAGTGTTGTCACGCACGTTCTGCCTTGCTTGAAACAGCAAGGGTTCGGCAAAATTCAAAATTTTCAGATAAAAAAACTCACTTCCTGGCCAACGCAGTACATACGGGCGGAGCGTTGGAAAGTTAAATGTTAGGTTGATCCACTCTTAATCGACGCAGGGGTGCAGAATCTGCAACGACATTCCTACTTGGTTTTTTATACCGTTTTCATAAACGGGTGCTGTTTTTGGACTTTTTGGAAGGTTTGAGGTAAAACCCAAAAAGGTAGAGTGATCTTTTCAGATCGTTAAAATAGATTTTTGCACAAACCCTTCGGCAGGAGGTCATATTGCATTAGACTTACGTTAAATTTCTAAAACGGATGATTTTTGCACAAATCTCCAACTACATTAAATAGGCGCCTCCTAAAATGTATAAAAGTCATTTCAAATTATACGAACGGTCGTATAAGAAGTTGGTTTACCTTCCAATTAAAATAAATAAGTATTAAAATTTCTTGATGTACAGACGTAAGTAGAATATGTCCTAAAACAGTTTCTAAAATTCGCTGAAATGTTTGCGTATCGTTAAAATACTATGAATAATTTAATTCTTGGTTTAAAACATATTAAAGTTACATCATTAAAGCAGTTAGTCTTAAGGCATGAAAAAGTTGTTAATGAACCCATGTTCTAGAAAACGACAAAATATTTAGATGACAGCATATCTAAACGACATCGTCTAATTATGATATAACCCGGAGTGGTAATAAAAGATAGATTTTGCGTCTTGGAACCCGTACCTCCATAGACTTCTATTCTGAGCTAGTCTACACATTTCTCGAAAGCTCCCACAGCTTACATCTTTGACTATCTGTGTGCAACAGTCTAACGCAGGTCTACCTCTACCTCTTTTATTTCCTAACTCTACTTCTAATACATTCCGTCCAATTCCCTCATGCCTCAGTATGTGCCCTATCATCCTATCTTGCATATTTCTTACTGTTTTCTACATATTTTTTCCCTACCATTTCAAAAACTTCCTTACGCTTCACCTTGTGTGTCCATGATATCTTTATCATGCGTCTGTAGCATCATATTTCAAAAGATATTTTTCCCGTCGGCTTCTCTACTGTCCAAGTTTCACAGCCGTACAGAGCTGTGCTCCACACATGTTACAAGCAATCTTTTTCTTCTTTCTATGTTTGTTGTCTTTAAACATAGTAGTTGCTTCTTTTTTGTTAAATACAGCACGTCCTTGTGCTAATCTTTGTTTTATATCTTTTGTACTTTTTCCATCTTGCGTTAATTAGCTTCCTAGGTTGTAACGAATATATATTCTGTAGCACTATTTTTGGAAGAATCACATCTGTGCAATTTTAGTCTGTGGTATTTGATTCTTGTATTTGATACTGTTATATCTGAAAGAAACAATTCCACAATAGAACAGGAAATCATGACCGTTTAATTAGCTTGAATGCTTTACCCAGAAATATTTAATAATAATATACACTCAGAAAACATATTTAAAAGGGAACTAGTCGTTTGTGTTGTCTAACCTACAGGCGGATTATACCCTTTCAGTCATTAAAATTAGGATAGCGCTTGCGTGAATACGGTCACGAGATGACGCGCTACGCAGATAAGCCGTTCCGTACTTGCTCGGAATGGACAACCAAGTCAGCCATTTGTATTTAAGAATGTAGTCCAGACTGCATCGTATACAGATGGGCTCCCAAACTTTACATAAGTGGGGTCTCAGAATAGGCGTGCTGAGATAGAGACAGGAGGGCTGGTCGTCTTGGGACACGGAAGATTCATTCCTGTAACTCCAGCAAGGCACTTGATCACGTTTCTTCTTGAAATGGTTCGAGTCGGTATTTGTTATTTGTTAACGCGCATGAAGTAACTAGAAATACATATAAAGAGATTGGGACAATGTTCGTTTATTAAGAAATTAGAGCTTTTGTTCGATGTTTTGTTGTTACAAGTTAGTAAGCGGATTCCAGAAAATGTGCATCGCTGTTCGATAACTAGGGGTAACAGCTTCATTGAAAACAGGTATCAAACCTTTCTTTTGTTATGTTTGTGAGACCTTGAATGTGCTCACATAAATTGTAGTCGAAAATAGTTTAATTATACTAAATTTTGTGCATGAAGAACAACGTGGAATATAATTGTTAAGAAATACTATTAAAATAATTTTGCAAGACACGCGGAGCATTCACATGTTAAAATGTTGAGATTCTAAAGTCCATTTCCTGTTTTTTAAAAAGTTTATTACAGATGTCAAATTTTAATAAGGTCATTATACTTGAATAAGTTGAAATGTTATTTATCCAAGTTAGCTGCACGTGATTTACATTCTTTTAAGAAATAAATTAAACTTATGTGAAACATATGTAAACCAATAAACAGATCTGAGTATTTGGTATCGGAAATTTTGTTATAAAATATTATTAAAATTAAGGTCTTGCTATGTCGAGACAGATTTATAAAGAATTTAATTTTATTATTTCATTTTTGTAATCATATTTTAAAAGAAACGAAAAGAGAGAAACTACATTAAATTTTATTTTTGCACTCAAGTTTTTTATTCCAAGCACAATTAATTTTACTAAATTTTTTTTAAAGAAAATAAGTTTTTTGAATAATAAAATTAGACGAATGCTGAAGTAATTTAAAAAACACAGTTATGCTACAACTGATTTGTTCTAGGTATTCATTTTTGATTTAAATATCTTTGGTGTGGTAATTTCAAGATTATCCACTCGTAATTATTGGTATGTTTTTTTATTAAAAAGCACAAACAGTGTCTTTTTAATAGAGAATTTGTTGTGTACTTTTTCTTTCAGGGTCATCGAGATCGAAGAGGTTGTAAGAATGTTCCATAGCTTTCCAGATATGTTAGTTCATTAAGTTGTAAGTTTTTTATGGTGCTTATATCCCATGAGTTTCTGTATCTTCTCATAGGAGTATAGAGTTTCTAGTATTGCCCATATAGATACAGTGGCGCTCAATCCCCTTTTCTTTTATATTAGCTTATTGTAGAGTTTATACCATCCCCACGCCCTTTCTCATTGCTCACCCTTGGGGTAATTCCCAGACTTAGCCGCGAACAAGTAAAGCTTCACTTGTATCCAACGAGTGGAAGCAAGAAATCGTACACTGACGCCACCAACGTGAGGCTCGATGGTCATTTAAAAAGGGTTTGCTCGATTAGTAATAGTAAGTTGTTACAATATCGTTTAACTATTGGCTTGTGATAAACTCAAAATAGTTTGGTTACAAATTTTTTCATAGTACTCATGTCGTGTCTGGAACCTCAAAGTTTTATTCGATAGTTGTCTAAATGTTGTAACAAGTATAAATTTGTATTAAAGTAAAATTTTCGTTATTTCAGAGTTGAACTGGTTAAAAAAAAAGGCAAAATACTTTTAAATTGACATAACAATTTTTTTGAAAATGGCAGAAACATTTCAAATTGTGCATTTACTCAAAGAAGAGCTTGAATATGAATTGAAAATCCGTGGAATAAAAAGTGTCAGGCCTGTAGTAGAAAAGAGGAAAATTTTAGGTAGATTGTTAGCTAAGGAAGTAGGGAAACCTGATTGTTTGGTTGATCTGTCGGTATACAAAGTAGAGTTCGATGAAGAGTATAAAGAAATAAACGCTACCATAGAGTCGATAAAACATCTGGTGTTAGAATTCGAAGGTGATTCAGGAGATTCTATTTTTAAAAGAGTACTTTCAAGGCTTGTTCATGTATCAGGTCGAGTTAAACGTTTAAGGCTTCCGTCTGACAAGTCGAAGCAGGCAGAATTATCAAAAAAAGAATTATTAGCAACTATTCTTACTATAGAAGCAGAATTGTATGAAAAAGTGAAAGCAAGTGCAGGATCAAACAGCTCAGGTGATGCAAGTCACACAACTCCACTAGCAGTAGCTGCACCTGTACAAACTCTTTCATATCTTCCTCCACCAATCCCCATTAGTACTTGGTCAGTTAAATTTTCAGTTGTATTCCTTTGTTGTATTTCTTTTTAGACAGGGTAAAGGAGTTGGCTCAATCGCGTAAGGTATCGAATAAAGATTTGTTTGAGTCATCAGTCGAATTATTTGTTGGGAATGCTTTGGTGTGGTTTAGGAGTGTAAGAGATTCCTTAAAAGATTGGGAATCCCTGGTAAATCGTTTGAAAGAAGATTTCCTACCAGCTCATTCAGAGGATGAGATCTGGGAAACTATAAAGAATCGTCGTCAAAGGAGAGACGAACCAATTGTTTTATTTGTAGCTCATGTGGGAGGTTTATTTAGTCGACTACCCAATGCTCCAGCAGAGATTACAAAAGTTAGGATACTTAGAAATAATTTGTTACCGGAATTTATATCGCAACTTGCTCTTTTTGATATAGAAGATATGCCTACGTTAATAAAATTATGCAAAAAATTAGAGGAAGCCATGTTGTTAAAACAAAAATCAGTTTCCATTCAGTCGAGTAATTCATCTAACTTTCGCAACAATGTTAAGTTACCAGTAAGAAATAGACAACAGGTTTATGTAAAAAATTTTTCTACATCGGGAAGTCGTGTCGATATTCAAAAGACATCTGCTCCACAAGTTCAAATTATAGGTAATGATAAGTCTTTACCAGTACCTGCTTCTGCTAGTTCTACGGGCTCATCAAAAATTATTCCAGGATGTTGGAATTGTTCGAGGCATGGTCATTCATTTCGGTATTGTAGATTCCCTAAAAGAATTTTTTGTTTTGGTTGCGGTCATAGAGGAGTTACGCGTGATAGATGCCCATCGTGTTCAAAAAACGAGTGAGATGGATGTTGCGCGGCCGACATTCCATTCCTTCTCAAAAGGCAGCAATTATGATTTGTGAGCAGAAGAATTATTTTAGTAAAAAGGAGTGGTCAGATTGGTTAAGTGTAGTAAAAAATTTTTGTCATACTAATTCACAACCCAAGACTGATTCGTTATTTATTGAAAAATCTGGTGATAATCGACCATATGTATTGGTAAATTGTTTGGTATTGATGTCACTGGTCTTTTAGATTCAGGGTGTACTACTTCGGTGGTAGGGTCGCTTGCTATTCCTTTAATCGATAAATTGAAGTTAAAAATTTTTAAGTCACAAAAGAAAGGTATATTTACGGCAGATGGGGCGTTGAAACCAGTAGAAGGAATCGTGGATTTGCCCATTTCCATAGGAAAGCAATGTCGCATCCTCAGTGCTGTAGTTGTGTCATCTTTACCACATGCTTTCATATTCGGTAGTGATTTTGCCAAGTTATTCGGATTGATAGCTGATTTTAGAAATAATTCGTGGCATGTACAAAGCGATAGTGAGAATATTATTCCGTATGTAGGCCCATCATCAGTCCCATTGAAATACAGTGACTGTCTACTCCACTTAGATGATTTGTCAATGGATCAGCGGTCTCAAGCACAAGCTGCCATCGATTCATTTCAAGAAATTTCTAGTGCTGATAAATTAGGACGTACAGATATGATGGAGATGAATATCGATACAGGCGATGCAAAACCTTTCAGGCAAAGACCTTATGTTATGTCCCCTTATATTAGTAAAGAGTTAGATAAAGAACTAGATGAAATGATTCGTTTAAAAGTCGTAGAACCGTGTCAAAGTCCGTGGAATTTGCCCGTGTTGTTGGTCAAGAGGAAGGATAGTAAGGAATATAGATTTTGCTTTGATGGTAGAGCATTAAACGATGTTACAGTTCATGACAGCTACCCTCTTCCAAATATAGACACTTGATCACGCTTCTTCATGAAATGGTTTGAGTCGGTATTTGTTATTTGTTAACGCGCATGAAGTAACTAGAAATACATATAAAGAGATTGGGACAATGTTCGTTTATTAAAAAATTAGAGCTTTTGTTCGATGTTTTGTTGCTACAAGTTAGTAAGCGGATTCCAGAAAATGTGCATCGCTGTTCGATAACTAGGGGTAACAGCTTCATTGAAAACAGGTATATAACCTTTCTTTTGTTATGTTTGTGAGACCTTGAATGTGCTCACATAAATTGTAGTCGAAAATAGTTTAATTATACTAAATTTTGTGCATGAAGAACAACGTGGAATATAATTGTTAAGAAATACTATTAAAATAATTTTGCAAGACACGCGGAGCATTCACATGTTAAAATGTTGAGATTCTAAAGTCCATTTCCTGTTTTTTAAAAAGTTCATTACAGATGTCAAATTTTAATAAGGTCATTATACTTGAATAAGTTGAAATGTTATATATCCAAGTTAGCTGCACGTGATTTACATTCTTTTAAGAAATAAATTAAACTTATGTGAAACATATGTAAACCAATAAACAGATCTGAGTATTTGGTATCGGAAATTTTGTTATAAAATATTATTAAAATTAAGGTCTTGCTATGTCGAGACAGATTTATAAAGAATCCAATTTTATTATTTCATTTTTGTAATCATATTTTAAAAGAAACGAAAAGAGAGAAACTATATTATTTTTTATTTTTGGACTCAAGTTTTTTATTCCATGCACAATTAATTTTATTAAATTTTTTTTAAAGAAAATAAGTTTTTTGAATAATGAAATTAGACGAATGCTGAAGTAATTTAAAAAACACAGTTATGCTACAACTGATTTGTTCTAGGTATTCATTTTTGATTTAAATATCTTTGGTGTGGTAATTTCAAGATTATCCACTCGTAATTATTGGTATGCTTTTTTATTAAAAAGCACAAACAGTGTTTTTTTAATAGAGAATTTGTTGTGTACTTTTTCTTTCAGGGTCATCGAGATCGAAGAGGTTGTAAGTATGTTCCATAGGTTTCCAGATATGTTAGTTCATAAAGTTGTAAGTTTTTTATGGTGCTTATATCCCATGAGTTTCTGTATCTTCTCATAGGAGTATAGAGTTTCTAGTATTGCCTATATAGATACAGCGGCGCTCAATCCCCCTTTTTCTTTTTATATTAGCTTATTGTAGAGTTTATACCATCCCCACGCCCTTTCTCATTGCTCACCCTTGGGGTAATTCCAAGACTTAGCCGCGAACAAGTAAAGCTTCACTTGTATCCAACGAGTGGAAGCAAAAAATCGTACAAGGTAGCAGAAATCCTTAATCTTTTGTAAGTACTCGTTTTCTATTTGTATTCTATCTTTTGATTTTCCCCCTCCTTTACATGCTAGTACCTTAGTTTTATTTTAGTTAATTCTCACACAGTATCTTTCTGTTAGAACCGTTTCCATTTCATTAAGAGCTGCTTCTATCTTTTCCTTGCTAGATGCTAATACAGCTACATCATCTGCGAATCTAAGCAAATCAATCTTTTGTCTCGGCATATTAATTCCAAATGTCCTCCTGCATTTGATAGTATTCATTGCCTTTTTGTTGTACAAGTTAAAAATTAATGGGGATACTATCCGTCTATTCCTAACGCTTGTTCCATTTTTTGAGTATTTCGAATATATTTTGAATTTTACATTGCCGAATACTTTTTCCAGGTCTATGGATCCTTTTCCATTATCACCTGCACAGCTGAAATTGCCTCGTGTGTTCCCCTCTTTCGCCTAAACCCAAATTGATCTTCTCCTAGTACTTCTTCAGTCCGTTTTTCCAACCGTCTTTGTACAATTCTTGTCAATACTTGTGACACGGATATCCCAAGTCATCCTCTACAATGTTTGATTCCCGTTCTAGTGCTGATAGTTCCTGTGCTGCATATAAGTTCCCTATATAGTCTTTACATCCAACCGCTTTTTGTACATTCTATAAATTGATATCTCCTTTCGCACCTCTTATATTGTTCCTATACGATTTTATATTTTCGAAATTCATTCTAATTAGTATGTATGTTTCTCCTGACTTTCCTACATCCATATTAGCTTGTACCTTTTTGCATTTTTCATCAATCCATTGTTCTTTAGCTTTCATGCATGTGCAAATTATTTCCCATTTTATGGCTTTCAATTACTGTTTTACTGCTTCGTTCGGTCTGTTTTTGAATTTGGTATCTTTCTATTAAATTCAGGATCTTTTGTAACCCATGTTCTTAAGTTTTTTTGTTTATACCCCAGAATATCTTAGACTTCATATCTAAGCTGGATTTAATGTTAATCTATTCTGTTTCTACTTCCTCAGTATCCGAAATTTTCCCGATGTCTTTCAGCATTTCATTTGACTTTTTTCAAAATATTCATCGATACCTCTATCTTTTAGTTTTTCAAAGTCAAAGTGTCTTTTTTTGTTCCCCTTTTTCAAATTTTTAAAATTAAGGGTGTCAATATCTGCTTCTGGGTAGCTTCTACATTCTTTTATTTGATTCCTAAACCGTTGTCTAACGAGAATTAATCTATTTAATATTTTCCTATATCTCCTGGTATTTTTCACGTGTATCGTCTCTAGCATGATGTTGAAATAATGTGCTAGTGATGGTTAAATTCTTTTTGTCACAAAAAAATAAAACCTGTTTGTTTCTCCTTTTCTCCTGTGATTTCTCGTGCCTAAACCAAATAAACCTACTTCTGCTCCTTCCCTTCCCTCATCTACCACTGTATTAAAATCCCACGTAATTACTAAATTTCCATGTCCCTTTACGCATCTTAGTATGTCTTCGATATTTTAGTCGATCGCTTCTGCCTCTTCCTTACTTTAAGCTAGAGGTGAGCATGTATACTTGTATTATTGCTGTATTTATCGGTTCAGATTTTAATCTAACCAAGGGCGCTCTTTGGTTTTTGTGTAAGTAGTTTCCTACACAGTGTTCTGCCTTTTTCGCACAACTATCTCCAAGCTTGAATTTCCTTCCTCTGATCCTGTCCCACTCTGAAAATCTCCCGTTTCTTGGCACTGAACTTCGCTAATCCCTACTATATCTAATGATAACCTATCTATTTCAATTTTTAAGTTGTCTAGCTTACCTACTTGCTTTATGTTTCTGACATTTCACGTTTCAACTCGCAACATGTTCCTAGCTCTTTTTTCAGAACGGTTGCTATGGTCGAAATTTGTTTACATTGCAAATAGTTGTAATTTAGTTCTTTAGATATTTACATACTCTTCTAGAGCTATTTTAATAAAAATATGTTTGATTTAACAAAAAAATTTATTTGGAGTCTTCTAGTACCCCAGTAGATAGTAGGTATAAGAAATTTATTGCTTCTAGGTCTAATATTTACTTAAGTTACTTATTATTATTTATTAAGTGACTTATTAATAATGAAACCCAAATGTAAAATTAATAACCAAACTCGCAGGCCTTTTGCACCATCGCAGTAACGCAATGCTTAAGATGCTTAAGAAAGTGCAAAAAGGTCATGGCTACATATAACCTTACCTTGTATATTGTTTAGACGAGCATTGCCTCTAATTAAATGTTGTGCAAACTGCAAAGAGTATAATATATAATTTGATAAAACTGTCATAATTCACTCAAAACCTACACCTTCCAAAACCTTGAACTAATACTAGAATCAAATTTCTTTACTAATATAAAGACGAATTAAAACAAGTAATGACTGTACGTGCATTCTTTTCGACATATGTTGTTTTTTACACAATTCACTCCCTACAAAAATGCTACTTTACGTACTATTTGTAACCGGGTGTGTATTGCAATTTGTGCACAGTTCACCATATTCAGCGCGTGGTACTAACGAAGCATAAATAAGTTGTTTTATCATGATACATATTTTTAGCTGACGATGAACATAAGGATATCTTACAAAGGATGCCGACCAAAACCCGTTGTTGTGACATTTATGAAAATTCAAAAGAATACTGGTACGAACAAGGAAAATCGACTCTTAAGAAAAGATTAACTGCCATAAATAATGGTAAGAGTAAGATTGTATCTTCTATTCGCGAGAACTCCTATCTGGAAGACAGCACACTTTTTGCGCATGGCAAACTAATATTTTTTTTAATATTTATCAATTATGAAATGATTTACATACGCCAATGCTAGATTAAAATTTTGTAAGTCAAATGCTTAAAGCATTTCTTAGTATTGGAAATACAAAACCCTAAAAAAACCGTTCTTAAATTTGTTAACATTTGAAGCTATTCTTCTACCTTTTTGGTTAAACTCAAACTCACTCTGAATTCATTTACTTTTAACCATACCCAAGCTTGTTGCGCATCCTGCTTGTACATGCTGCATTATAACACTTTATGTAGCAGTACATTCAATCATTTAATCAATATAATCAAAATCAGTTGAACTTTAGTTAATAGTTTCTTGAGGTCCAGATGTGAGGTAAAGTGCCCCCACCGTTGTCGCCGAAGATGTATGCGTTAAGGGCTAACGGTAGTAAGTGCCTTACATGTGATTTTCCAATGCTCCACCCGACGGTACTACATTGGCCAGGAAGCGAGTTTTTTTACCTGGAAAATTTGGAATTTTGTCAAACCCTTGCTGTTCCAAGCAAGGTAGGGATCTTTAACGTGCGTGACAACATTCACACACGGAACCTCCATTTTACCTCTCATCCGAACGAGAGTGTATTTTTGTGAAAAATGCTTGCCTAACATTTTTCAAGCGGACCGTGTCGGGAGTCGAAACCGGGGCCTTGGGCGTAGTAGTAGGTGCTTTCCTTTCACAGAAAAGAACAGCTCCGAACAGCCAGGGCTTTAAAGCTAATTTTCCCTTCATTTAGATCGCCAATCCCTGAGCCCTAAAATTACGTTTTTCCCTTACCCCTTGAGCACCAGAATATTAGCTGAGGCGCGAAGCCCTGATGTCAGGATGTTGGATAATAAGACATATATAAAAACGTAAAGCGTACATACTACTAATTTGAGGTTATGTGTTGCTACGGATGATAAGTCCGTATTTCTTAAATGCGTGTTCCTTTCAGGAGAGCTCCGAAGTGTCCCAGATCATTAAGTTTCGGATCTCTATAAACCTGAAAGGAAAGCTAGTATTGACACACATACCAACTACGCCACGTAGCCTCATAGTAGTAAGTGCCACAGGTGTGTGTAAGTGTGTGAAGCAATTAAGGTATTCGGTATCTGTCTCTAGAAGAATTAGTCTAGTTGTTAGGGAAAGTGTGTGACAAGGTAGTTCAAGGTTGGGATAAGAGAGTAAAGATCTAGGTTTATTTTGGAGTTTAATGTTGTCTCTAGAGGATTGTCGAGCGGACAGGAATATATTAGGTGAATTGGGGTGCTGAGGTTATGTTGTCATAGGGTCAGTATGGAGAAAGAGTTAGTTGAAATCGATGGAGTTTCCATGGCCGGTTAGGAATTGCATTGTGGCAGAATTTGCGAAAGCGGTGTGAATAGACATATCTGTTGTGCGGGAGAATGTTAAAGGAATAGCGGCCGGTTGGGGTGAGAGGTCTTGCCATAAACGACGGAGAGAATTATGGATTTGAGCTTTAATTTCTGATTTCGATAAGGTGCGGTAATTTTCAGAGAATAGTGTTGTATCGTGGAGCGTGATAGGGAATTATGTTTAAGGTTGCGAATTTGGATGGCTGCATATTGGT
This sequence comes from Platerodrilus igneus, assembly GCA_036346225.1. Taxonomy (NCBI): domain Eukaryota; kingdom Metazoa; phylum Arthropoda; class Insecta; order Coleoptera; family Lycidae; genus Platerodrilus; species Platerodrilus igneus. The sequence goes on from JARFIW010001469.1 coordinate 18,246,316, forward strand.
GGGATGTAGAGTTAAGTGTATAGGCGGTGGACATAGTTTGGTATGCTCGGTAGTTGTATAGTAGGAAAAGTCTTATTATAGTGTCTAGCTTGCGTCTGGATCAAGGAAGCAAGGAGTCGTTGTGTCGGGATGGTAAGGTGAATTAAGTGGGGCAGTATTGTAGGAGATTTTGCATGATAAACTTGATTTCGTTACGGAGTTTGGAAAGGTGAGTGTACATCTTAAGTCTCATGTCTATGTTGAGTCCTAAATCTTGTGGGTGTTATTGATTGGGAGTTGAGGTGTTGAATAGTCGGATTGTGGGAGGTAGGTTTAGGTCCGATGAATTCTTTCAGTAAGAGTATTTATGTTTTGAGAGGGAAGAGCGGTTATTTGTTCAAAGAGGACCAAGCTTCCACGAAGTGTATAAAGACAGTATAATGTAAGTAAGGGCCGCTATACTTAAAGTCACGTCACCAATGCTTCACCCGAGGGTACTACAACGCGAAAAAATTAGGTGCTTCAAATTAACGGCTGCAAATATGATAAGCCTAAATAAAGTTTATAAACTAAAACTAAGGATGGGTATAAGTAAAGATACTAATAACGTTGACTTTGGAGAGTGTCTGATCAAAAAAAGTGCTAGCAACAACTAAAAGATGAAGTATTTTTAATACCGCTTTGCATTGCGTCTGCAACACCACTAACTTATACACAAGATATTTTAACACAAAAAAATTCCTACTACAAGGACGGACCAGTACAAACCTTTGAAAAAAATTACAATTTTTAGTTTTTTCAAAAAAAGTTGAGCATTTCGGTGGGCTTTAAAAAAGCATCATACTATTCATTAATTTCTGCTCAACTTTGCTAAATTAACTAAATTTATACATTCTTTAATAAAAAAGTTACCTATATATGGAGATAGTATGTAGGCACTGTATAGTCAAAATTTATGAATTAGGACGAACTCACTGAAGATGGTTTTTGCCGAAACCACTTTGCGATTTCATTATTTCTTTTGTAGTGAATTTTACACGTTAATAGATTTAAGATTTTGATTTCCTCTTCGTTAATAGACATCTAGTACCTTAAGAAATTTATAACATCACATATTTCCAGGAGTGGCCAAGAATGTTATAATGTTCCTCGGTGATGGAATGTCCTTACCTACACTAGCTGCCACCAGGGTATACTTAGCACACAAAACGGGAATTAGAACCGGCGAAGAACTCCAACTCTCATTTGAAAAGTTTCCACATGTTGGCTTATCGAAGGTATGATTCAAAGCGTTAAAAGACGATTAGAAGTGCAATTTCAGACATATTGTGTAAACGTGCAAGTGGCAGATTCGGCATGTTCTGCAACTGCTTATTTAGGTGGAGTTAAAGCAAACACAGGAACTATAGGAGTAACGGCAGCAGTACCTTTGGGAGGATGTGAAGAAATGAATGACCCGGTTAATCATGTGGATTCATTAACGCGTTTATCTCAACTAGCAGGAAAACGAACTGGGGTTGTTACCACTACCAGGTTAACGCACGCATCGCCAGCAGGTAAGTTGCTTGCTATAATTTACGCTATTTTTCTCTAATCTTTTTACGTTAGTCTATGTTTAAACACTGAGAAATCAAAAAATTACACACTTTATAGTAAACGTACCAATAAGCAGTATAATAGTTGAATGAGTTCTATGGCTTACTTCAAGATGGCATCTTAGATATAAAAACAAACCCAGCGTTATTTTAACTATATTTTATTACGTATGAAATTGAGTTTCACTACCCGAATGAAATTTACTCTACCACAGAGACGTAAAAGTGATAATGCATCGGTAGCTAGCTTATTATCTATATTTTTTCTGTCAATCTATACCACAACAATTGTGGTAGATTAACATTACCTATCGAGAATTCTTATGTATTTGTATTAAGCCCAGGGTACGGTTTGGATGGAAATTGGCTTATAGTAAAAGAACACTAAAGATATTGAGCTAACTGGGTGTTTTGGCCCACGGTCGCATGAGACTGGGTCAGTGGGTATATTTGAATTGAAACAAACAGTATAAAGGACGCCACCTAAATATTTTATAAAGCAAGTGACTAAGTGAATTTGCTTAAAGGAAAATTTGGAAACCTATATTACCATCAACCACTTTGAATACAAAGTTTGATAGTCACACATCATACTTACATCTGTTGGTCTTCTTCAAAGATCTAATGTTGAGTGGGGTGACTCTGAAACATAGTTTCTACCAACATAGACACCCTATATATATTTCACGGATCAATATGAATATAGTATCTTTAAATTAATTTCAATTGTGTCTACTATCTTGATACCTTTTCGGATAAGTTTACTTTATAAACACCGTACCAATTTTTGGAGAATTTAGTATTATTGAAAAATGAACTAAAGTCCTTTAAATTAATTCTGTATTCTCTTTAAAGAAAAGTAAATAACATCTTCATAAATAACATCGTTAAAAAAATTTAATTCTTATAAAAATGATTTGTAAGTGAGAAATTTAATTATTGACATTTTATATTTTATAAATTAGTCATTGTAGCGCTACGCGACCTCACAATGTTTAAATATTGCTTAATAAACGTTTGGCAAAAATCAACAATTATCAGATTACTCTAAATTCCAATTTACATGATATAGCTTTCAAGTGTTATAATTTAACATATTAATATTTCAATTTGTCAAAACAAGATAACTGAGGAGGTATATCCACACCTGTACAATCGGTGAGATATGATATAAAAGTTGAACACGCTATTAATAAGAAATATAAGTTATGGTATTCATTGTACTTTATAGTTAACAAAGGGATTTAAAATTCAATTGACAAAACATTTATACAAGTGATATTAGTTGCATAAAGCATGTAATGCAAAACAAGTTTCATAAGCATATTATTACATGCACAATTTACGCAGTGGACTTTATAACGTCCGCCTTATGTAATAAACTAATACATTCTTACCGACCGCGGGAATGACCTGCAATCTTGAATAGTCCTGTGCATCAGTAAACATGCTGGTTACAAGCGACATCGGCCACATGTGGAATACAGTAGTCTACAGCTTTGCCTGCTAAACGGGTTCCATAAATCAAAGTGAAGTCTGCTCAAAAATTATTACAAGACCATCCTTATTTGGGTATTAAAGTTGTACGGGATCAAAGTTTCCTTTTTCGTGATTGTAAAATTACCCGGCATCAAAGCCTTATGTCCAAAGTTATACGTTAAAAGTTGTACATTAAAAGTTGTACGTTAAGAGTTGCACGTTCGCTAAGGGATTTGTACGCTACATTATTACTTTAGTTATCATGGACCACTTCAACACACTGCTCGTCTGTTACGACGTGGTCGCCAGGAAAACTTAGTTTTCCTGCACATGTTGAACATTTCCAACACGGAGCGACCTTTCAGTTCAACTACAAAATGAAAAGTGATCAACTATCGCCAATCGTCGGAACAATTTTAAAATCTTAGATACTTTAAGATGTAAAAACACGTTAACAAGTTTGTGTATATAAATGTTATCAAAAGAAATATGTAGTTTGTATATTTTACTTGTAATTAGGATTAAAATGTGCTTTTTGAGTTTATTGATTATTAAATATGCAATAATGACTGAATGAATTATATAAATGTTGTTAGATAATAACTAAAATAACAGCTACACCGCGCTAAGGTTAATAGACAAAGTTTACCGAAAATTTATGTCACAAGCTTGCAGGTACACGAGGTGAATGAAAACAAATGCATATATTTTACAAGTATACTAAAATTAACACTTTTATCTACATGGAAAAGTTCCTAAATTCCCGTCTAGTGCAATAGAGCTGAGCGCCAACCCACCTGGAATTTTCAGTCTCGCTAGACGATGGGTGGTTTAAAAGATAACTTTAAACTGTTCTTAAATTCGTTACCCTACAGATTGGTAAAGCCTTGTTTACACTTGTTCTTCCTCACCTACTAACTCAATGTTCAAGTCGTGAAGAGTAGAAGTGCGGTTTACTGTTCTGGCTTATTTCCACATTCACAATTATTTGGTAGTTGCAAGTTATTCGGTATTAATAATTGTCTTACTGGATAATATAAATATATAATAATGCCTTTTACCCGTGAGCAGAAAAGTGAGATTGGTAATATTATAGAACAAGCTATACACACATTTTTAGAGGATAAAACTTTTATAACAAAATTAGAAGATGCTATGTCGAACAAAATAGAAATAAAAATTGATGCTAAGCTATTGGCAATAGAAACACAAGTGGGGTTCTTAAAGAAAGAAAATGCAGTTCTAACCTCCAACATTGATAGTTTACAACAATGCAGTAGAAGAAATAATTTAAAAATCTTTGGAATTCCTGAGCGTGTGCACGAAGACACTCAACAGCTCTTAATTTCTACATTAAGTGAAAAAATATGTATTAGCATTTCTAAGGATTAATTCGACCGATGCCACAGAGTGGGAAAACAGATGGTAAACAAATCGCGTCCTGTTATTATAAAATTTATAAGTTATAAAATAAGAGAACATGTTTTTGAAAACAAACGTAATTTTAAAAACACAAATATTAGTCAGAGAGGCTCTAACAAGAAGTCGCGTTGATATTTTTAAGGCAGTATGTAATAAATTTGGAAACAGATGTGTATGAACAGCAGATGGCGTAGTAAAGGTTAAGCATAATGATAAAGACATATCTGTAAACAGTAGCCAAGATTTGGGAACAATATTATGACTGGTCATATTTACTAAACATGTATGCCGGCGATGAAGCAATTCCTATCATGGATAGCAAATTTTGAATTAATTGTTTATATAATTAGAATGATGACTCTTTCACCACCGTATGTATTATTGGGTGTTATTATTGTGTATAATATTATTAAATTGCACTACATAATAAATTTTATGTTAAATAATTAATAGAAATCTATACTTTTAATTTTTGGACGTAAGAATCATCGTATAGTGACAGCACAAAATTTATATTAAAGTCAATGACATAATTATTCCGCACTGTGTTGAGGCAAAAAACCTGGGGTTATTCATTGATGTCGACCTAAGATTCAAATGCCACGTTAATCTGTATCTTAACAAGGGATGCTTCAATGAAGTTTCTTTATATGAAAGACCCTATTCCTTTTACGATGAGGAATCACCTCCTAAAATGTTTTACACTTATTTCATTACACTCTGTATATACATTTTTTTTGTTTTGATGTACGGGTGTTCATCTCTGCGCTTCTTTTTTTTTTTTAATAACCTCTATTTCAGATTTTAAAGATACCTGTTTTTATATGCCTTGACTAGCTCAGTTAAATTTACACAGAGCGCACGCCAAAACGATAACAAAGACTGGTTAATCCTTCTTTTACTTTAGCTCCTTTCTATTTGAATGATATAAACCTAACAAACCAAAATTTGTATAATGACCAAGAATATGTACACTTTATATTTTAATACCTCTGATACTTTGATCTGTTATTCGTAAATTAACCCCTGAATCAAAATAATAATGTCTATCTGATTATGGCCATCTCATAACTCCCTTAAACTCAGCAAAAATACCACTGTCTGTTACTAAAAGCACTTTTGAACGTTCAAATGACTTCTTTCAAATTTTTAAAATATTTTTTATGACTTCTCACAAATTAAATACTTCAATATATAAATATTGTAAGTGTTAAAAATTAAAATAAAGCCTTATATTAATAAATAATACTTTTATATCAGACCTGCGTTCTCCCTACTTGAAACTGCCTCTGCACTTGGTTGTGACTTCTGGATTGTTTTCATTCAAGTTCTCTTGCTTATTGCGTAGTACAGCTTTGCCCAGTATAACCCTTTGTTGATTAATTTTCCTTTCAATGCTCAGCTACCAATGCTTGACTTAAATTTGTTTCCTAAATTCGTTCACCTTGGAGTTTATGTAGATTTAGCCAGAGTATATTTATAATAGATTTAGAATTTACTTTAGAATATGCATAGAGTATATCTAGAGTATACTTACACTATGCTTCGAGTGTATTTAGAAGATACTTACAGGATATTTAGAACCCTTAAATTATTAAAACATTAAAATTAGGTTTAATTAATAATTATTACTTACGTTTTTCACAGTAAACGGCAACTTCTATTATATTTATTGGCACCTGAATTATCACGACTTTTAAAATCTTTCAATCACTAAATAAAATATTTAAATTTTTCTATTTTTACTCGCGTAATATTCGGCTTTCAATTGTAATAGTTTGTGCCTTGGTCGAAATGTACTGATTGTGTATTACTTATGTGTTCTATATAAAGACTCCTCCTTCTACCTGTGTTATTGGTTTTGCTCGCGCATTTTTGTTAATTGAAGCGTTGTATTTTGCCTTTATCATTGCAGCCTTCGGACTTTCTATAAATTTAACATTCAGACGCACGTAGACATATTTTTTGCTTAGCGTATTTCTTTGAAAATTTAACTTTGAACTTCGTTTAAGTCACGTTCTCTTATTTGTGTTTGCTATTATTCAAATTTTATCATGTAACCAAAGATTTGTTATTTGTTATTAGTACTCCAAAATTTGTTGAATTTTATGAAAATACAATGTTGTTGGTCACGTTATAAAGTTTTTATGATGGCGTATTTGAATGCGTTTATTTTGAATGGGATTTTTTTATAGTTAGCATGCCAGGTAATTTTCTTTCAACAATTACGTATTTATTTCAATAAAACTCGTTGCGTTTAAACGTTATTCCTGCGTATTTCTTTTCAGTTTTATGCTTGTATATTTAATTTAGAATGCATTATACAACCTACAGGTTATTTATCTAACTAAATATGAAGTGATTTTTAAAGAATGAACTTATTTCATGAATTAAAGTTAGTTGTGATTTATATACAGTGTGCTCGCTATTGGCTTTTTGCTTTTTGTTGAGTTACTCCAATTTTATGATGAAATTGTTTGGTTTTCTAAACTTTAATGATATTTACATGTATCGCGCAACCATTATGACTCAATACACCCCGAAATCACTCTATTATCATAGCATTTTATATACATATATTGCTGTGATAAGGGGTTGTTTAGGGTGTATTGAGTAGTAAGGGTCGCATAGTAACTGTAAATAGCAATGGGAATCAGAAAACTGCATTTATTTAGTAGGAAAATAAGTGATTCGTACATTATGTAAATAGCAAGCATTTAACATCCTGTATATAGACCGTAATTAACTTTAATCAATGCCAGTAAACATATCTTTTAATAATAGAACGCGTATTCAGCAGAGAAATAATCGTACATGTAATTAAACTACGTTGAGAAGGGTTGACTAAGTTTATAAAACAAATACGCAGAAGATAAGAGAAAACCTAATAAATCCTCATGCAATTACGCTTGTAACAAAGAAGGAACAATTTACGCTTTGATAAAAAAACGCACTTTCAAATATCAGTTTTTGCAAATACATAAATGAAAACAGCGATCGTGTTACATCATTTATTTTGTACAATTCTCCAAAAGCTTTATCTAAACAAAACAACAGACATAAGTTAAAAGTCCGCCCACGATAACAATAGCAAATAACAGCATGATATGAGAATCCAAAAGAGTTTCATCAGAAAACAGCTTGAAAATACGGGGAACATTAAAGACAAACGTGGTTGGTTGCAACAATCTGTAAAACTGCTTGGAAAACCAATCCAAAAGTAGTGGGAGAAAGTTATATAACACTCGCCGGTAATAAAGCAACTCAGTCTCAACTTGAAGCACGTCGAATCCACAACGCTTTTAATCAAAAATCTACCCGTCAGATAAATAAATTTTATATTATAGTAAAAAAGTGCTGTACAACAATTGCGTTAAGAATATATGAAGAGTTTTTGCCGTTTTTTTTTAGAAAACGTAAGTAGAAATTGGGTAAGTAATTAAATTAAATATTCATAATGATTAGGGCTTCTAATCTGCGTCGAAAACAATTCAATTCTAACCTGCGTCGAAAACAACTCTAATCTGCGTCGAAAACGATTCTAATTCTGATTCTAATTCGAATTCATGACTATAAGAAATTCATAATTGAAAAGAAACACGAATTCCAATTGGTATTTAAGACGTATCCAGAGAAATATTGAATAAAGCTCGATGTGATTTTGGAGACACAGGGTAACAGTGCTGAAATATTGGTTCAACGTATGTTAAGGAGTACAAAGCAGGGCATTGGTTTCGATTGAAGATAATGAGGGTGTGTTGATCCACAACACGAAACAAATTAGGTCGGACCTACCAAGTTTTAAGGAATCTTTTCAAATCTAAATTTTAACATTGAATATATTAATTTTCTCACTAATTTGTAAAGAAACAACAAGGATATTGAGTACGTTAAAACTTATGTAAAAAAATCATAAAAAGGTCTCAAACGTTCCAGATTTTTTTGTAAAAGGGTGTTGTTTTTTGTGACTTTATATTAAATTAAAAGTATAGTAATTTTGGGATAAATAATCCATATAATATTCATTGATTGAGGGGTGTATTTAAAGAATTACGAAAATTGTGAAGTGTAAATATTATTTCCTTTCATTACATGAATGTTGATTGACTTTGTTTTATCAATTCACACAGGTAATCATAAAAGGGTGAAAGAAAATTAATCATTGTAACGTTGTGCACTCTGTGTAGATTTAAAAGGGCTAGCTGTGGCATAATAAATTAAGAGATTTGAGAGAAACACAGAGCGGTGGCGTTTCGTAGAACGTTTATTACACCGAGTACGGCGTTATCATTAAAATTTAAATGACGCAACAAGGGGAGAAGGATAAATACATAGTATTTATATATATATATATATATATATATATATATAAATTTGCATTCATTTTTAAAAACTTTTATTGGTAATTGAAGTATCACAATGACATTTATATGCAAACAGTAATATCTGCCAAATGGCCTCCTTTTGCAGCTCTACAGATGTCCACTCTTTTGTTAAAATTTTCAATAACATTTTAACATAATTGAGGCCCTATCTCACCAATGACACCAATAATTTCATCTTTCAAAGCAGGAATCGATTGTGGATTTTTTTATAAACCTGACTTTTCACATGACCCCAAAGAAAATAGACTAATGGAGTCAAATCACATGATCTTGGTGGCCAATTAACAGCACCGTTTGTTCAGATTACACGTCCAAGAAATTTTTCTCTCAATAAAGCAATTGTTTCTTGTGCAGAGTGAGATGTAGCGCCATCCTGTTGAAACCAAACATCCTCTAGATCAATATCCATCAATTCAGGCCATTCGGTTATCATCCGACGATCACCATTGACAGTAACAGCTTCACCAGCAGCATTTTCAAAGAAGTAAAGTCCAATTACACCACCTGACCATAATGCACACCAAACAGTAACTCGTTTAGAATGCATAGGTTTCTCATGAATAATTTGTGGATTTTCCTCACCCCAGATACGACAATTTTGTTTATTAACATAGCCACCAAGTTCAAAATGTGCCTCCATCGGAAAACATGATTTTTTGAGAAAAATTAGACTGTTGTTCATTGATGAAATTGACAAATGAACGACGTTTTAAATGATCTATTGGCTTTAGTGCCTGTGTTATTTGAACCTTATATGCCTTCAGAGCTAAATCCTTGTGCAAAATACGCCATGTTGTTGATCCACTAAGTCCAACTTATTGTGGACGTCGTCTAATGGACATTTTAGGATCTTCAGCAATACTATCACGAACGAAATCAATATTTTTTTGTGAACGACCGCTACGACTGTATTTTTCACTTTTTCTAAAAATACGTCCGAGAACGCTGATTTTCATTGAATTATTCGACAATTTGAACGCGTTGTTGTATCGTGTACGAAGCCATACATCACACTTCTTAAATGTCAAAATACCCAGACGAATTCAGTGCGCCATCTATATTTTACTTATTCTTAAAAAACCGTTATAAGTTATCGTCAAGTAAAGTGCAAAATTTCTTCTTTACTACCTCAAAAACAGATCAAGCACAGTCAAGTAGCCCAATATACTCGGTTTACCTATTTATCCAAGAAGAGCCACTTCCGCGCGTGCCCAATGAATTTAAGCCATTTCTATACAAATGTTTTTAATTTTTTGACATTTTTTACCTAGAACCGCTCTCGATTATTCTGTATCCTTGCTTGTTAAACAGTCGCACCTTTTCTTTTTTTATTTTCCAAGTAAGTTACATTGGGATCCGTTTTAAAAAGTTGAAATCTAGATTTCAAGTATGTAAAGAGTTTGGTAGTTGTCTTTATTTCTGGATGAGCTATACTATATATACCTGTGAAAATTTGTTTTCGTAAATTTTTGTTACAAAGGATCGACTTGTATCGTGGAGGAGACTTCGCAGTACATTGCTTGTATAGACGTTGTGCATTTGTTGCACGCTTCACTATCTCCGGATAGTGAATTAAACAAATTTAAGAGAAAAACGTAGATGTAAAAATTAAATGTCCACAATACTTCTTGCATTTGACTAAAGCCTAAGAGTAAACAAAGACAAGCGTATCAATAAAGTATGGTCTTCATTAATCATCATTTATTAATGCCAACTATGCCTAGACGTTCGCCCTTGCTTGTTAAACATTCTGAGATATTTTTATATTTCCATATGTGAACAATGTAAGTAAAGAAAATGACTGCTACTCTGGCTACAGTTGGGGCGCTTGTTCCTTGCCTTAGTTGTCGAGTTCTCGTAGTGTGGTCGGTTAACAGCATACACCATGTAGTGGTAAAGAGTGCCGATGGGTTGGACTGGTGCGCTGATTAAAGAATTGGTGATTTGGCAAGGAGGATTTCGTTTAGGAAAGTGTCAAGTTCTCGTAGATAGTGTGGGACCAGGAAAGATATTATGCTTGTGAGTGGGGCGAAAAGACCTAGATACATGGCTTCTTAGAGTTAATTTGAAGCTGAGCGGTCAGTGGTCAGGAGTTTATGAGATGCGTGAGACTATAGGTATGATTGATCTGAGCAAAGAAAGTATGGAGAGAGAGTGCGATTAAAGCGGTACAGATTGCTACAAAATTTCCCGTGTCCTGTTAGGAATAGGATGCTTAATCTGGTGGAGAGAGTGGTGAGTGACAGAATTTTAGTAATATCTGGAAAGATACCCTGTGTGTCTCTTCCGGTGGACGATGTGGACAGGTGTCGTTGCCACAAGTGGGTGACGGAATTGTGGATTAGATTTTACTCAGGTTTTTGTTAAATGTTTCCTATTCATATAGAGTTACGTTTGTGTCATATAGGGATATTGGACGTAGTTGCTTTAAGTTACGGATTTAGATTGCTGAGTAAAAAAGGATTTTGTTTGGGGTATCTGGTGCAGGGTCTTTAATGCTGATGCAGAAAAGGTTTGATATGCCCTAAATACATAGCGTACAATTGGGGATTGTAATTTGGTAAACGGTCAGTCTTCGAGTGGGATTGTTAAGGTATACGAATTCAGACAACGCACGATGGATGTTATTAAAGGTAAGGGTTGCTCTTCTACGTAATTTGGATGAATGGGTATTGATCTTTAGTCTGGTACGTATAGAGGAATAAAACGGTGGTATTTAGAATGTGTACTCTTGAGTTTCTATCGAGGGGAAAACCTTTTAAAAGGAATAGTTTGGTTTTGAATGGTGAGATTGCTTGTTTATTAAGAACAAATTAAATTTTTTCAATAAAAGGGCAGGTGTGTGTTCAAGTGATGCTCCGAGGTCGCCATGGATAAGGAATGCTAAGTCACCTGCGTAAGCAAATGTTGAATACTATGGATGTTTAGATCTAGGATTGGGTTGAGGGCCAGATTTTAAAGAGTCAGAGTGATCGGATAACTCAGGGGAGGTGGTGCGAAGTAGGCACCCCTGAAGTTCCACCTCCCGGAGCAGTGAACTGTAATCGTCGAGGGGTAGACACTAGTGCAAGAAATGCGAAGATACGAAGGACCGAATAGTAGAAAATGAACACTATTGCAATATAACAACTCGCAACGACAATCTGGTGAACTTTATGGAGTGAGTAAATTAAACAATTAATCGTACACCGTGTAGTAAGAGGATCATATATTATAACGTCAATAAGAATTAGAAATACAGCGAAAAGAACAATTTACAGTATATTAAATTTCCGAATTATTCGAACTTGTAAAAACGTACTACTTTTATCACTGTATTATGAATTTAAGTACATATGCCATTGTATCAAGTTCACTAACGTATTTTGTAGATACGTCAATGGAAAGGGTCATTGCATTAATACCACACAAGTACGAGGTAACTTGTTGTGATACCAGATTAAGAAAAATGGTTATTAATTACGATTATAACCGGAAAGATCAATAACGTTTGGACGATTGTAAGAAATTTACATACATCCGGAAAAAACACGCACCTGTGTTGAGAGAATAGAAATTACTACGTAATGATCGCCTCGTATTTAAGTTAATCAATAACTATTACGATAGGAAACGAATTCATTACAATTTGCACACTAGAAATAATTTATAGAACAGCGGTTTAGCATAAAAATAATTACAGCCCGCGCGAATACGTCTATAACTTGGGAAGACTAGTAACGAACTCCGTGTTTTGTTTATCAGAACAAAGGCAGGTGAGCGCTGCACGTGCTCAAGGTTATCTTCCTGCCTGTATGACAGGCTATTTAATGGAATTGAATATTGATATGCTCTAATGAAATAATAATAGAGCATTTTTGAACGTAATTAATCTTATTGAAAATAAAGAAGATTTTACGAATACGAAATAATTTAGGAAACTCCAACATACTCCCCCGCGTTGAAGCAACGCTTCAACAAAAAAAAAAACAGAACAGAAAGGAGAGCAACGAACGAGGAAGAAAGAAGAAAAATGTTTTGTTCATTCGAGCCGGATCAGGGATCACGAGTCGAATCTTGACTTGAAGAAGAATGAATTTGATTTGGCAAAAGACACAACTTAGTTATTGGCCTTATGTAGTCGCCAGTTTTTGTATGAATTTTGACAGCACGAACTTTTCCGTCGCGGCCAGGAATTGTCTCTAAGACACGGGCGAGAACCCATTGAAGAGGAGGAGTGTCATCTTCTTTGACTAACACTAGGTCATTTTCCTTTAAGTTTTCTTTTTCTTCAAACCATTTTGGTTTATTTTGCAAACGATTGAGATACTCAACAGACCAACGTTTCTAAAAGATTTGCTGACTCTGTGATATTTTTTGATAAAGTGAAAGTCTATTTTCAGAAATATTTAAGACATTTTTTTCTGGATAAGAAGTTAGTGCAGAACCAATTAAAAAATGTCCAGGGGTTAAACAGCTCAAATCAGAAGCATCATTAGATAAGGGACTTAGAGGTCTAGAGTTCATTATAGCCTCTATTTGGCATAATATTGTTAGAACTTCTTCATAGGTGAAACTTTGGTTACCTATGATTCTTTTCATATGGTATTTCGCACCTTTTATGGCGGATTCCCATATACCACCCCAATGAGGGGATTTTGGAGGGATAAATTTCCATGAGGTTTCATTTTGAGAAAGAAAATTAGAAATAATCAGAGAATTATTTTTATTTTTGGAAAAATCATAAAGATCTTTGAGTTGGTTTTTTTGCACCTGAGAAATTTGTAGCGTGATCGCTATAGATTGTTGACGGATTTCCACGTAGCGAAATAAATCTTTTTAGTGTAGATAAAAAGGATTCAGTAGATAGACTTGTTGTAACTACTTCGATGTGTACAGCTTTTGTAGCCATACAAACGAATATTGCTATATAGGCTTTTATTTTGGGAGCTTTACGCAGCCCAGAAGATTTTAAGAGAAAGGGGCCACCGAAGTCGACACCTGATTTGTGAAAGGGCCTCGCAACATTGACTCTGCCTTGAGGGAGGTCTGCCATTATTTGTTTAGAAAACTGATTGCTAAATCTGAAACAAGTAATACAATTTCGAATTAGCCTTTTGGTTCCTCGTAAACCATTAAGTGGCCAAAATCTCAGCCGAACGTTTGATAGGGTTGTTTGAGCACCTGCGTGTCCTAAACGCTTATGCTCATACATAAGAATCAATTTGGTTATTTGATTTTTGGAAGGCATTAGTAATGGATGTTTTTCTTGATAAGAAATGCTAGCGTTTCCTAGACGACCGCCAACTCGTAGAAGTCTAGTGGAATCTAAAAAGGGAGACAAAGAACGCAACTGTTTATTTGACAGTTGCTTATTTTTTGAGAGTTCCGACAGTTCTTTTGTGAAATATTTATTTTGTGTTTGTTTAATAATGAACTGTAATGATACCTCTAGTTCTTGAGGTGTTAGGGCACCGGAGATTCGATTGCCTTTGGCAATATCAATAAAACAAAATATGTACGCAAAGGTGCGTAACAAACGAGAGAAATTAGAAAAACGCAAGAAAATTTCTTCAATGTAAGTTAAGAGTTGTGAATCATTGTGAGTCACAAGATGCGATTTTCTTTCTTCAGGCAATTCTAAGGTAATTCGAAATTGATCTACTGTTAGATCTAGACAAGGATTTAACAAAAACTTAGGACCTTGCCACCACGAATCATTACTAAGAATCTCGCGGACAGACAAGCTTCGTGATAAAGGATAGGCTGCATTTTCGCACGATTTTACGTGTCGCCACTTAAAATCAAAAGTTGTTTCTTGTATTTGAGAAACACGATGTGAAACAAAAATAGACCATCTGCTGGCGTGACTTTTACACCAGGCTAAGGCTATTAATGAGTCAGTCCACAAATTTACCGAGTCAAAATTTATTTTATTTTTTAAAATTTTTAATAGTAATCTTACAAGTTTTGAAAGAAGGAGCATAGCACAAAGCTCAAGTCTAGGAAGTGTAATTGTTTTAACAGGAGCTACCCTTGACTTGGAAGAAATTAACTTAAAGGAAATGGTGCCGTCTGTATATATAGCACGTAAATACACACAGCCACCGTATGCGGCTAAGCTTGCATCAGCAAAACCATGAAGTTCAGTTTTTGAAATGGTTTTATTTAAGAAATAGAACCTTGGAATGTTTTGTTCCTTCAGTAATGAAAGATTTTTGTAGAAATTGTTAAATTCGTCGAGCATTTTTGAATCTGAGATAATTGTGTCCCAGTCCAATTTAAGAATCCACAACTTTTGTATTAATATTTTACCCTTTACTATAACAGGATTTATTAACCCAAGAGGGTCATACCACTGGGCTATTGCTGACAGAATTTTTCTTTTGGTAAGTGGGAAGATTTGCTTATTTTCTGTTGTAGAAATGTAAAGAGAATCAGAATTAGGGTTCCATTTTAGCCCTAAAACTTTATTTGGAGCATCTTGCAAATTAATGTCGTAGTCCAAGGAATCGGATTTTTTAGCGATATTTTTTAGAAAAGTTTTGGAATTAGAACAATATTTGTGAAGTTCAAACCCATGCTTGTTCAGAACGGAGTTTAGCTCAGTGTGAAGTTTGAAAAGAGTGTCTAAATTTTGCGCTCCACACAAACCGTCATCCATATAAAATTGAGAAGAAATTGCTTCCGAAGCAAGTGGAAATTCATTTTTACTCAAAGATGCTATTTCTTTAAGCACTCGAGATGCGAGAAAGGGGGCACTGTTAGTGCCGTACGTAACAGTGTCTAACTGAATACATTTCAGATCATCCTCAGGGTTTTCACACCAGAGGATATTTTGTAAGAACGTTTGTTCGGGATTGATTAAAATTTGTCTAAACATTTTCTGTATGTCAGTGGTGAAGACAAAAGGGAACATTCTAAATCTACAAAGAATGTCGAATAAATCCGGATGAACTTGGTAACCCTTAAGAGAGATGTCATTTAAGGAGTAACCAGAAGAAGTTTTACAACTTGCGTCATACACAACGCGTAGTTTAGTAGATGTGCTACATTCACGAATAACACACAAATGAGGAATGAAATATTTATTTTCTAGTTTGCAGTTTTGCAATACTAAGGGAACATATTTAGCATGTCCAAGAGAGACATACTCTTGAAGGAAATTTTTATATTCATGAAATAAAGTACTATTTTTTTGGAGTCTTTTTTCTAAACTCAAAAAGCGTTTTTTAGCAATGGTAAAGGAATCGCCGAGCTTGCTAGGCTCTGACGAAGATTTTAGTGGAATATCTACCTGAAATCTGCCGTTTTCTAATATTTTTGTTGTAGAAGTAAAAATGTGTTCGGATAATTGGTGTTTTTCAGAAGGAATAGATATTTCGGAAATGTCTTCCATTTCCCAGAATTTTTTTAGAAAAGAATCAACTTTTGAAGTCGCAAGAAAGGAAAATCTTGACTTATCTGAATTTTCGTTTTCAGACAGAGACATATTAGAATTAGTGTAGTTTTTTGGGACTGTACCTGCTACAATCCATCCCAAGTGGGACTCTTGTAAAACAGGAAGATTTTTCCTAGTTTAATTATATTTTCAAGAATGATATCATAGTAGCAATCTAGACCTATCAAAATGTCAATTTCTGACGGCATGTGATATTTGTCGTCAGCTAAGAAAATATTTTTAGGTATTTCTATTTTGTCATTCATTATCTGAGTTTGAGGAAGCTTGCACGTTATATTAGGTAAAACAGCACAAGTTATTTTGAAGGATTTACTTAGATCTTTGTTAGAGAATATTTTAATATTCACCAATTTATCGGCGATAGTAGAGCTTTCGTTGATGCCAGAAATATTGATAGTTGTGTTGTGAGTTTTGCACGGTAGTTGATCAGCTATTTTTGTGTGATAAATGAGTTTTGGCTACCAGTGTCAAACAACAGCTTGGCCGAAATAATTTCTCCGTATTTAGAGCAGAGAGTTACTTTGGCCGTAGCTAGGAGGACATGGCAATATTTTACCGAATGGGCTAAATGGGTAATCAAATTAGACATATGCTTAGCATCGTCTTTAGAAATTGGTGTACAAGAATTTTCTTGTTGTGCGAAGGAATCATCATTTTGCGAACTAGGAACTTTCTTATTTGTTTGTGAATTTTTATTTTGGAAATTAGATTTAGGAGAGAAGTTACTTTTATAACTAGAACTTGTAATCGGAAGAGATTGATCGCCCAATCCTTTGTCTATGTGTAACAAAGAATTGTGCGATTTAGAACAAAAAGAACATTTTTGAGTAGAAGAACAATTTGCAATATTGTGCTTGCCTAAGCAGTTAAAGCTCAACTTATTCGATTTAACGTAGTCAACTTTTTCTTGATATCTTAGATTTTTGAAGAAAATACAGGTGTAGATTCTATGACCTGCTTTTTTTGCAAAAGGAACACTTAAGAACTTGTTCGAATTTTTCGTGATTGGCAACTGGAGCAGAGTGATAAACAGAAATTGATTTTCTTTGCAATTTGGGACTTGCAACATCAATATTTTCTAAGACAGAACTCCTTTTTTCTAAGAATTTTATAAAATTTTCCAAATTGGGAATTATAGAATGATCTCTTTCCATTTCATAAGCACGTTTTGTATTGAAATCCAACTTTTTTTGAAAAAGAAATATTAAAATAATATTCCATAAATCTTCGTAAGAAAAATTTAAATTTTTGAGAGATTGAATATTTTTCTGAATGGTAGCCGCGAATTCACGCAGTGAACTTGACTTACATTTTGTCATGATTGGAGTTTGTAACATTGCTGATAAATGAGAATTGACTATAACAAATTTGTTTTCAAATCTACTTTTCAAAATATTTAAAGCGATATGAAAATTTTCATTTGTAATTGGCAAGGAATCAATTAAATGCAAAGGTTCATTTTTTAAATAACTTTTAAGATATACTAAGCGCTGAATGTTTGATAATTGAGAATTTTTTATTATAAGAGCATCGAAAAGTTGATAAAAAGATTCAAATTCTTTTATATCTCCCGAAAAAGTTTGAATTTTGATTTCCGGCAACTCGACTGCCGTTGATTGAGGATTACTTAAAGAGGATTGAAAACTATCATCTTGATTTTCAATGGCTTCCGTTTGCTTTCTTCTTAAATTGGCAATACATTGAGTAATATTACTTGCTAGAGAGAAATATTTGTCTTCTATGACGGACCTGTCTTCTACGTCAAGAACTTCTTCCGAACAAAGAATTTCTATTTCATCTTGAACTTTTTCGTATGAATTAAACAAAGAATGCACCCGTTGCAATCTGATTTCCAATTCGAGTGATGTGTTACAAGTGAACGCACTTTGAGCGAACCACGATTCTATTCGCGTAATGGAGCCTTTGACCGAGGCTTTAGACTTTTTTAAATTTTCTAAGCTTATATTGAATTTTTTAGACATTAATGTTTATTATCATGCACTTTTTGCACAACAGTTTAACAGATAGACAAGTAAAAATGGAATAAGCTCACCCAATTAATCGCTGCTTGTTGTTGAGTTTCCAGGAATCTTCCAGAAATCTAGGCGAACTTGACAATGTGTGTTCAGGAACTAGTGTTTTCTTTCCAATAGAAAGGATGGCTTCCAGGAATATCCAGGAAATCCGTCTCTGAAGGACCACTTTTATGATCGGGTAACTCAGGGAAGGTGGAGCAAAGTAGGCACCCCTGAAGTTCCACCTCCCGGAGCAGTGAACTGTAATCGTCGAGGGGTAGACACTAGTGTGTTACGTGCCAATCGGCACTTTAGCATGTTTTTAGGTTAGTTTTTGGTGTACGGGAGTTTCGCGCCATAATTTCAAATACGCGGTGCGCGGGAACTTTAAATGGACTAGGCGGTGCTTCCGATACGTCATAATAGGAGTTTGCGCAGAGTGCATGACACGGGAGGGTTAGACGAATACTTCGCGCCAATGGGAAAAAGACAAGGAGTGGGGACAAAGTGGTGAGAGGTTTTGGTGACGCTCTGAATCGGGGCTGTTTTCCTTTGATCTTTAAGTGTAGTAGTCGTGCCGGTATCGTATCTAATCTTACTATGTAGATTCCCTTGTCTTGCTTATCTTTGTTTGTCTTTCCCTAATTAACCTATTCCTGTCGTTCCACTACATTTAGGACTTATATGACCTGGAGCAGCCCACGACCGGATGTCCATGCTCAGCTAACACCACCGGAGCCCGGAGCAATACCTTCATTATCGACCCGGAAGGATGATAGGCGTACCTGGGGAAAGCCGGATATCTTATGTGAGTAATTTGTTTGTTAAAATTATTCGCTTTATTCTTTCATTGATTAACTTTTTATATTTTCGACTATTACGCAATGTAAATTTGGCGGTGGTGATGTCATGGTGGATGGCCACGCGAACCTGTCATAAGGTTGGCGCTTCCGGCCGCCAGGGCGTTGCATTGCTTTTTATCCATTGCGCTTGCGCGATGTGTCTTATGAACTTTGGTAACTGTATTACCGACTTTTAAGAACTATCTATCACCATATAAATGTATTACCATTTACAGTGCAATACTTTGCAAACTGTTTTATCGACCATATAAATCACTCACCAAGTATAGTGTAATAAGAATGGCGCCTTTTAATGTGTGAGGTTATGAACTTAGGGGTCTCTTGTCCTTTGTTTTTAGGTTATAATAATTTACTTTATAAACATTCAATGTATTAACAGATGTTATTTAAACAGCTTTCTCACTTAAGGAACCCTACTTTTATTCATGTAAGTATATAAAAAAAATAAGCTTTCATCTTATTTTATGTCTTTAAACACTGTTTATTATGGAAATTATCTATTTCTATTAAATTTAAAAAACATAACCCTTCTTGTCTTTAAAAAAAAAACCGTGCTTAAATTTCCTTGTAATGTTTTAAACAGTATAATAAAGAAATTTCCGTTAACGTTTATTACTTAAACTCGTTTACGATATTTGTTGATAACTTCTGCAATATAAAATATGCTTTATATCTTTTTGTTTTTCAACAATTTTATTAGTGAATCGAGTTTTAATTACTACTATCTCTTCACATATCGATTTAAACTTCATTAAATGCCTTAAAATTGTCTTTAAAATCGTTTAACCTTACGTATATCTAAGAGCTTGTCACGTTTACTTCCTTGATAATGTACCTAATGTTCTTAGCTCTCACTTGGCTTAATAACTTGAAACAGCCCGCAGGTCGTTTCGCAAGATGGAACTTGCGTATATCTCAATTCACTTTTGACGTTAGGCATAAGCCTGGCAAATTAAATATCGTACCTGATGCCTTATCTCGTGATGTTCTTTCTCTTAACCTTCCAAATTTAATCCCTGATACCTCGTATCTTAATATGATTAAACCCTCACTATTTACCTAATATTTTTTTGTTCTCGCCACCAATTAGTTAACTTTAATTACTTATTCCTTCTCTCATACAGTATATAATCTCTTACACGTTTAACTTTACTTATCTCAATTTAGCTATCTTTTTCTTTTGGTTGACTTTTCCTTGACTATACCGTTAGTTATATATCACTTCATTCTCTATACCCCCCAATATAACTCTGTTGTTTCATTTAATCAACCCTCGAACTTTTCCTACAGCATATTATTTGGTTTTTAGTATTTTTCTCACGTCATTTAATTTTGTGTGGTAATTGTCGTAACTTTGGTTGAAATAACTCATTGAATTTTTATGATTGGTTTTAGCTGATGTTGAGTGAATGCTTTCTTCTTTGGGCTCACATAGGACACGCGCGATCTATGCCATTGAAAGAAATAGTTCATATTCGCAGTTGCAAAAACTAGGATTGTCTATTCCATGTGTTTTTCTTCTGAATTATTGCAGTCGCCCACATTATACTACATCATTATTTCTTTCTTTTTCTACTAAATCAACATAACTTATAAACATTTTTTTTTATTGTTTTTTTATTGAACTTTGTGGAGAGATGCTATTGCTTTTTATTGTTATCTTATTAAATTGTCGGTTGTTTTAGCATATGGGGACAGTGTACCTGTATTTAACTGCTTATAATTAGGCATTTTTGTGTGTTTAGGGTGCTACCGTTTTAAAATACTACCTTAAAACAGTTTGTTTTTGTGTGTTTGTATCTGTAATGATACTTTTAAGTTGTCGTGTCTACCTTTGTCTGATTTTCTTATCGTAGTCGAAGCACTCGTTAGGAAAATGATCGTACTAGTTCTCTTAGGAGCCTAGTGAATGTTAACACATGTGTATACCTTGTCTTGTCGGATTAATATCGCAGGTGGTCCTTCAGACTGCGCTGTGTTTAATAGGGACAATTCTCTACCTTCTCTTGGACGCTTGTCCAAAAACTATACTTTTTTCTTAACCCGCTATCTCCGCTATGCCTTATTCTTCTTTCGGTGGACCTGTTCTTGTCCCGGAACACCCGTCTGCCACATAAGAGTGATGTTCCCTCATTCCGAGCTACTAGTCACATTGGCTGGTTGAGTAGCGCTTTGCTATCCACCTTTTTCTCTGTCGCTTTTGCTCAATGCGAGCCCTTCCTCTACTTTCTTCTACCTGGAAGTGCCTCTAATGCATTCCAAAAAACCAACCTCCTTCTTTTTTACCGTTCCTGTTTCTCTACTGCCTTTTCATTTCTGTTAGTCACCGTGTGGTTGCGCGGGAGGTTTTCACAGACACCTGGACCATGTCTCTGCGAATCTTTCGTGGGGTCATGCGGTGCCGCTGTCAGTGCATGGACACTGGCAGTGAAGGTATGTATGAGTGTGTGAATGTGTGAGTGAATGTGTATATATCTGTATATCGTTATATACCGTGTGGGTATCGGGTGATAGTATCACCGATATCAATTACCGTCGGGTGCAGGGATGCACCCAAATGTCTTTGCCGGTCTCTCGTGCTGTTTCTTGTAAACGGATCTGCTTTACAGGTTTCTTTTTTAGAGGGCACGAGTTAATCCCATTTAAACGGCTCTACTGGAGTCACTCTATCTTTACTTTATTCATTGTCTTTGGTAATAACTAGGCCAATACCTTTGTCTTCTTTATTATCTTTGATAATACCCTTAGTTTTAATATCGTTATCTTACCGATTACCTATAATAATAAATTTAGTTTAGTCTCGTTATCTTACTGACTACCGTTAGTAATAATTTTGGTTTAATTTCTCGTTATCTTACCGACTACCGTTAGGAATGACTTTGAGTTATTTCGCGTTATCTTACCGGTTATCTTTAGTAATAACTTTTGTTTAAATTCGTGTTACTTTACCTACTATCTCTTATAATCACTTTAGCTTAATATCGTGTTATCTTATCTAGTATCTCAAATATAACTCAAGCTTAATACCGTTATCTTATTCATTACCTTTGAGGATAACAACTTAAGCTTAATATCATTATCTTATCTATTATTTTTAACATCAATTTGAGATCTTGTCCTATCTTTTTATCGTCCTAACGTGTGGTATCTATGACCAGACGTGGGAATTATTTTTTTGATATTTAAGTGAAAAAGCTAGCCTGATATAGACATGTAATTTGTTAGGTTAGCATATAAGGATTTAGTAGGGGGTACTTTTGGTAAATTTGTTGATTCACAACTATGTCATGGACAAGCTTTAAATGTGCATCGTTGGAAAACCAAAGTACCAGTAACAAAATTTGCTAGAGTGCAGAGTGACTCACTCTATGAACATTTTAAATTTGGGCACTTCTTGCCAAAAGAAGAATAGTTTTGTTGCAACACTTATGTGTGTTTGCACATAAGAACTTTTATGTTAGCTTTAGTTAGATAGGTTTAGATAGTTTAGGCGACTTGTCGCACCCGTGTTAGTTTAAGTAGTGTTTCATGCTCCCCGACAAATTTGTGCTGTCGATGATTAGTGTAGTCAAAGACTATCGGGCTACCTATTCCGTTTCCTGGTACTTCGGTAGACGTGTTATCGGTCGAAAAAACCAGGTGGCGCCTTATATAAACATTTTGTAGGTTTAAGGTTAGGGTTTATGTAGGGTAGTTAGGATTTAGATTTTAAGCTGTTACTGTGCTAACAGACTTTTTCTTTTTTTAAGTTTTTTCTTTTGTGGCTTTGTCGCGATTGTTACGTGCCAATCGGCACTTTAACATGTTTTTAGGTTAGTTTTTGGTGTACGGGAGTTTCGCGCCATAATTTCAAATACGCGGTGCGCGGGAACTTTAAATGGACTAAGCGGTGCTTCCGATACGTCATAATAGGAGTTTGCGCAGAGTGCATGACACGGGAGGGTTAGACGAATACTTCGCGCCAATGGGAAAAAGACAAGGAGTGGGGACAAGGTGGTGAGAGGTTTTGGTGACGCTCTGAATCGGGGCTGTTTTCCTTTGATCTTTAAGTGTAGTAGTCGTGCCGGTATCGTATCTAATCTTACTATGTAGATTCCCTTGTCTTGCTTATCTTTGTTTGTCTTTCCCTAATTAACCTATTCCTGTCGTTCCACTACATTTAGGACTGATATGACCTGGAGCAGCCCACGACCGGATGTCCATGCTCAGCTAACACCACCGGAGCCCGGAGCAATACCTTCATTATCGACCCGGAAGGATGATAGGCGTACCTGGGGAAAGCCGGATATCTTATGTGAGTAATTTGTTTGTTAAAATTATTCGCTTTATTCTTTTATTGTTTAACTTTTTATATTTTCGACTATTACGCAATGTAAATTTGGCGGTGGTGACGTCATGGTGGTTGGCCACGCGAACCTGTCATAAGGTTGGCGCTTTCGGCCGCCAGGGCGTTGCATTGCTTTTTATCCATTGCGCTTGCGCGATGTGTCTTATGAACTTTGGTAACTGTATTACCGACTTTTAACAACTATCTATCACCATATAAATGTATTACCATTTACAGTGCAATACTTTGCAAACTGTTTTATCGACCATATAAATCACTCACCAAGTATAGTGTAATATGTGAAAGAAATGCGAAGATACGAAGGACCGAATAGTAGACAATGAACACTATTGCAATATAACAACTCACAACGACAATCTGGTGAACTTTATGGAGTGAGTAAATTAAACAATTAATCGTACACCGTGTAGTAAGAGGATCATATATTATAACGTCAATAAGAATTAGAAATACAGCGAAAGGCACAATTTACAGTATATTAAATTTCCGAATTATTCGAACTTGTATAAACGTACTACTTTTATCACAGTATTATGAATTTAAGTACATATGCCATTGTATCAAGTTCACTAACGTATTTTGTATGATACGTCAATGGAAAGGGTCATTGCATTAATACCACACAAGTACGAGATAACTTGTTGTGATACCAGATTAAGAAAAATGGTTATTAATTACGATTATAACCGGAAAGATCAATAACGTTTGGACGATTGTAAGAAATTTACATACATCCGGAAAAAACACGCACCTGTGTTGAGAGAAAAGAAATTACTACGTAATGATTGCCTCGTATTTAAGTTAATCAATAACTATTACGATAGGAAACGAGTTCATTACAATTTGCACACTAGAAATATTTTATAGAACAGCGGTTTAGCATAAAAATAATTACAGCCCGCGCGAATACGTCTATAACTTGGGAAGGCTAGTAACGAACTCCGTGTTTTGTTTATCAGAACGAAGGCAGGTGAGCGCTGCACGTGCTCAAGGTTATCTTCCTGCCTGTAGGACAGGCTATTTAATGGAATTGAATATTGATATGCTCTAATGAAATAATAATAGAGCATTTTTGAACGTAATTAATCTTATTGAAAATAAATAAGATTTTACGAATACGAAATAATTTAGGAAACTCCAACACAGAGAAAAACGGAAACCTTGGGGATCCTTGGTTAATTGGTTTGGTGATAGAATGATAGTTCGAAAAGAGTGCAGCTGTGCGATGTAAAAAGACGGACTGTCTTATTAGATATATGTTGGATTGGAAATTAGCTTGTTTAAATAGTTTAGGAGGATTGGCCTCCAAAAAAGATCAACGAAGAGGTCAATGGCGTTTTACCAGGAGATGTTCAGACTGTCGTAATTATGACACGAATAGTTTTTCAGAGCTGTGACCGGATCGGAAATCGTGTTAGTATAGATACAAGGTTGAGATTAGTTGCGTATGTAAATTCAGTTTAAGGAGTCTAATGTGTTCAAGGGGTTTGCCTAGGGTTGAAAGGATGGCTGTAGGTTTGTATAAGCTTGGGTCGTCTGGAAGTTTTACATTTTAAGAAGAACGTAAAAGCGGCATTTTTAAATGGATTGAGGAAAATTTCTAAGGTCAAACATTTCTCGAATAGGAAGTGGGTAGCTACTATTATAACCGGTCAGGATTTTTGAAGAATGAACTTTGGACTTGGTCTGGATCAGGAGCTTTACGTTGGTTCAGTTTGGACACAAGAGGGTAATACCTAGGTCAAAATCTGGGTCGGCGGTCGACAAGATTTGTGTTTTGTCTATTAATTATTGTAGGCACATCGTGAAGAGATTGCCGTATCCAAGAGAATGTTTAAAGTGTTTTTGAGAGAAAGAAAAGTCAAACTTTTGGAGAAGTTGGGATGTAGGTTTGAGATAATTTTATTAGTTTTCTATATGATTTCCAAGGTGTCTTGCGTTTGGAGGGTTTTAATAACGTTGTCTTCTGTTTGTCAATAATTGTTCTTTCTACTGTCCTCTATTGACGCTGTACGTTTGTGGTATGTTGGTGGTTGTGATCGAGTCTGTGTCAGCTTTTCAAGTCCTTTGCAGTCTATGTCTTGCTTGGGTGACTGTTCTCCTTGTCTTCGTGAGTTCTGGTGTTCACCACAATGTCTCTCATGATGTGTGATGTTCTTTGGGAATAGTGGTGGAGGCTGCGGAGATGACGTTTTGGGATATGGAGGAGCCTATTTGATGAGGATTTAGATCAGCGTATGTAATCGGTTGGACTATACGTATTAATTGTGCAAGGGTTTCAAGGAAGACTTTTCGGTCTTTTTTTGCTTGCTAAATGTTGGAATTCTACAATGTGCTCTTGAGGGCAAGATAGAAGGGATATTAAACGTGATAGAATTGTAGTCGCTGAGTACGTCGATGTTGGATGTAGTTGAGGAGTTGATTGAGATTGATGCTGTTGGGGTAGTAAGGTTAATGTCTATAAAATATGCACGGTTGTCAACCCTATGCAAGCATAACATCAAAAACCGTGATAAATCAGTCATCTAACGGGCAGCTGACGTCGGTTTTAACAACGCATTCTTCTGCTTATTACAGAAATTGAGTCTATTACAACCTGTTGTATTAAGTTTCTTCGACAGCACGAGTTCCAAGATTACTGCTCATCAAAAAATGTTATAGCATTGGTCAAACCGAATTCACACTAGCTTCCTAAGTTCAACCTCGGCGCGTTTAATGATTTTCCGCGATTACAATAATTTGAATTCAAAAGATCATAGCAGCACCGTCTGGAGACACAACTTCAGAATATACAGTTTCTGTTCAGCCAACGTCTGAAATTACTTGGACATATCTGCTGGGGTGATCCAAGACACGAGGATGTCATTAAGTGCATTGCTCACGAAGTGTATAATTACAAACTCTACTTCTGTTATGGCACCGCCACATTAATAAATATAATGTAATAAAAAATATATCAACAGAAACTTTCGCAAATATACACAACTTGGCATTTTTTTAGACTGAGCTCAACATAAAAATTTATATTAAAACTAAGATCACTTCGTCCTGTTTGGAAATGTGAAAGCTACATTTATTTATACTCTATATTTTAGGTACCTATGGTCACACATGTCATCGTAACTGGGAATGCGACACTGACGTAGTCTCAAGCAGCAACAATGCCAATGAATGTCGTGATCTAGCAAACCAATTGGTCCATGGTGAAACTGGTTCTGAAGTCAATGTCTATTTTGGTGGTGGTTATGGAAAGTTTTTAGGAAATCGTTATTTGGATCCGCACGGTAGGGCTGGCGAACGTATAGACAATCGCAACTTAGTTGGCGAATGGCAGCATATGAAACAAAAGAAAGGAGCATCTAATAAAGTAGTTGTTAACAGGAACGAGTTGCTCTCTCTCTCTGGTGAAACTGAAAATGTATTGGGAATTTTCAGTAGCAGTCATTTGCCGTACAATATGAAGCGAAACAGAACAATTGTCCCATCGTTGGCCGAAATGACTGAAGTAGCAATCAAACTGTTATCATCTAGTGACCAGGGATACTTCTTATTTGTTGAAGGGGGGCTTATTGATATAGCTCATCACGAGAATAAAGCACGTTTAGCTCTAGATGAAACCGCTGAATTTCACAAAGCAGTTGAGTCAGCTGTTCGATTGACCGATGAACAGGATACACTGATCGTTGTTACATCTGATCATTCTCATACGATGAGCTTGAACGGCTACTCTGAACGTGGAAACAACATTCTAGGTTTAGCAACGATATCTTCTATTGACAAGAAGCCGTATACAACGCTGAGTTATGCAAATGGACCGGGATACCGAAAAGAAATAGGCGGCAAAAGACGTAACATGTCAAAAGCAAACTTTAGTAAGTACACAACAAGTGTCAGCTAACATAATGACCTAACTTTTTAGCCGATTACAATTTGGAGTATCCTGCTTTGGTGCCACTGAGTTCAGAAACTCATGCAGGTGATGATGTTGGAATTTTTGCATACGGTCCTTTTTCTCATCTATTTACTGGTGTAAACGAACAAAGTTACATAGCTCATGCCATTAAGTACGCATCCTGTTTAGGTAAAGAGGATACGTTTTGTACACATTTTTAGGGTTACTTTATAAACCGTTTCTTGTAATTCTAGTAATTGTGTACTGTACTGAAAATATACGATAATACAGATAGTATAATTGCATCATTTTTTCATCAACTCAGATGCCCTAATTTTATAAAGGACGATGCCAAATGTTAAGTAAATGTACGAAAATGTTTTTATTTTATGAATAAATAACCACTGATAAGCACCATAGTTAATGATTTTCGGAAATACCTTGCAACGTTGAATAAAATCGTGCCAGTCAGATTTTTATCTTACTTGCACCAAGATGGAAAGTAGTATTTTACGCATAGGTCTTAAAAGCCAAACACTCATAAATATCTTAAACGTTTGGTAACAATATCTTTTTGTTAAGATTTACATGTAAAATGCGTGACTTTAATCTAGAACTGACATAACTATCTACTCTACATGTGATTTTCCAATGCTCCACCCGAAGGTACTACATTGGCCAGGAAGCGAGTTTTTTTTTACCTGGAAAATTTGGAATTTTGCCGAACCCTTGCTGTTCCAAGCAAGGTAGGGATCTTTAACGTGCGTGACAACACTCACACACGGGACCTCCATTTTACCTCTCATCCGAACAAGGTGTGTATTGAGTAGTAAGGGTCGTGTAGCAACTATAAATAGCAATAGGAATCAGAAAACTGCATTGATTTAGCAGAAAAATAAGTAAATCGTACATTATGTAAATGGCAAGCATTTAACACCCTGCATATAGACCGTTGTTAACTTTAAGTAATGCCAGTGAGCATATCTTTCAACAATAGAACGCGTATTCAGCAGAGAAATAATCGTACATGTAATTAAACATACGTTGAGAAGTGCTCTACAATTTATAAAATAAAGACGCCGAAGATAAGAGAAAACCTAACAAAGCTTCAGCAATTACGCTGGAATAATAAGCGCTTTGATAAGAAAACGCAGTTTCAAAGATGCATAAATACATGAACGAAAACAGCATTAGTGTTACATCATAAATTTTGTACAATTATCCAAAAGGCGATATCTACACAAAACACGGACTTAATTTGAAAGTCTGGTCGCAATAACAAATGTTAAGGCAATGATCACAATAGCAAATAAACACCATTACACGGAAATTCGAATTAATTACATCAGAAACAGCTTTAAAATACAAGGAATATTAAAGACAAAACCTGGTTGGTTGAAACAATCTGCAGAACTGCTTGAAAACCCAATCCAGATGTAGTGGGAAAAGGCTATTTAACACCTATTCGGTGATAAGACGAATCAGTCCACACTTGATGCACGTCGAAGCTACGACACTGTTAACCAGAAATCTACGCGTCAAATAAGTAGAGTTTAAAATATATCAAATTTATGTTATTGTGAAAGTAGTGCTGTGCAACAATTACGTTTAGCATACATAAAGAGTTTTTGTCGTTTTTCTTAGAAAACGTGAGTAGAAATTGGGTAATTAGTTTAAATTAAATATTTATAATGATAGGGCTTCAAAGCTGCGTCGAAAATAAGTTCTAGTTCTAAGTGGATTCTAAGAAGAAAATTCTAATTGGGGACAATTCTAATCGAATTTTGGTACAATTTTGGTACAATTCTAATCTGCGTCGAAAGCATTTAAGGAAAGAGATTCAAAGCATATGCAGAGAAATATAAAATAAAGAAGTGCAAAGTGTTTTTTGAAAAACAAGAAATAACTGTACTAAATATTGGTTTAACAAAGCAGAGCATTGGTATTCGATTGAAGACAGTAAAGGGTGTTGATCCACAACACGAAACAACATATCAGGATATCACAGGTCAGATCTACTTAATTTTAAGATATTTTTCATTTTAAATTTTAATACTTTATTTATTCAATTTATCCAAACTTGTAATAAAGTCAACAAAAACATTGTAGACGTTAAACTTATGTAATAAATCATAAAGAGGTCTAGAACGTTCCAGATTTTTTTGTAAGGAGATAGTTGTTGGTGACTTTATATCGAATCAAAAGTATATAAATTTTGGAATAAATAATACATATGATATTAATTGATTGAGGGGTGTATTTAAAGAATTTCAAAAATTGTAAATATTATTTCCTTTCATTATATGAAATTAATTGACTTCGCTTTATCAATAAAAATAGGTAATCATAATGGGGCAAAAAAGAAAATTGATCATCGTAACGTTGTGCACTCTGTGTAAATTAATAGGAGCTAGCCGTGGCATAATACTAAAAATTAGTAAGATTAAATTTGAAGTGAGAGCACAGAGGGGTGGCGTTAAGTAGAACTTTGTCCTCGAGTACGGCGTTATCATATAAATTTACATAACGAACCAACGAGGGGTGAAAATTACATAGCAATTTGCATCACGGCCCAACGCTAGGGTTCGATTTAAGGGAAATTACAGAGAAGAAAAGGGTGTAAATATATTTAGAAAACAAGAGAAGAGGAACCCAGCTGTATCTAGGCTGTGGAAGTTTCAGGGAAATGTGTAGTCTAGCTCAGAATAGAAATCAGTGGGAGTACACGTACGTGAAGGTTTTCCAATATTTTCAACTAATGGCGCGGATTACTAAACCCCCTTCACATACCACTAAACATCAGTAAAATAAGGAATGTATTTGGAAAATGATAGAAAGAGAAGGGCTGTATCTATCCAGAAAGAATGGCTGCTATATTCGAAGACAACAGACATAGAAAAAGGAAAAAATTGTTGAAATTGTATGTGTGGAGCATGGTACTGTACGACTATGAAATAGGGACAGTAGGAGAAGCAGACAGGAAAAAGGCAGGAGCCTTTTGGAATGTGGTGCTTCAGATGTATGCTGATGATAGCATAGACAGACAAAGTTAATAACAAAGAGGTTTTTGAAATAGTACGGGAAGCAAGATATCTGTGGAAAAAGCAGAAGTACATGGCACGTTCTAAGGTATTTGGGGGATAGTGCAGGATATATTATAAGCAGAGATAGAAAAAAGGGAAGGTATAAATAGACCTAGATCAGACTATTACACGCAGGTAGTCAAAGATGTAGGCTGTGAGAATTTCAGGAAAATGTGTAGATAACTCAGGATAGGAAACAATGGAAGTACACGTCTAACTGCATCAGCTTGAAAGTAAAACCTACTACACTGTAGGCAAAAAGCTTCATTTAAATCAGAACACTGTTATGGACTAATTTTTACTCATAACCCATAACCTCACTTTAGTCAGTTTCTTGTTTTGCATTGTTCTTAGTTCAATCCCGATGGGCAAAAATCGGGAAAATTTACATTCTAAAGGTTATTGCAATTGATTCGCTTTTAGCTTTTAGAATAAAATTTGATAATCTGTATATTTTAAATAAAAGCGTAGTACGCATACGCAGTAGCTAGCTAGACGGAAAAATAGAAAACTAGCTCATTAAATCTTACATTTCGCAAGATCTAAGAAAATAAATACCTTTTGACGATACCATTTTGTCGTGATATGGTATTAATTTGTACACCCATTGACCATCTAAAACACTAGATTAATTTAACTTCACGATACAGCAGTATCGCCAGTAGGTATTTATAGTAATTGCATTAAGCACGTGACGATCTTCTGTCGGGGTTCTGGTTATACTTACCTAGAGGCGACTACCAATGCCATATCAGTGTCAAAAACTATGATACTGTTGAATTTCAATTATTGCTGTTTCATAAAACTACCACGTATTTTACAAAAATATATGTGCTTTCTAAAAAACAATATATCGAACAATGAGGAAAACATAGGTAATACATTCAGAACATATGTGTTAAAATACAAAGTTTTCTAAGGCCTTAAAGCGGTAATCACGATTTCGCCTGCCGTAATCTCTATTATACAAACATACGTCAAGAACTGTACAAAGTGATTTAGCCAGCGCATTTAGACTCCAGGTGAATAAGCAACTGTTGTACCTCATAAATAACTTCCTTTCTTTGTTCTTCAATAAACTGGTTCCCATTGGTTTGAATTTTATCAAGCTTTAGAATATCTCTTATTAAACATTCCTTTATATAAACATATTCTCTGTCTTCTTTCTGTCCAAAAAATTGTTCCAGCCTATTAGCTAATCTTTCTACATCAGCTCTTATTTTACGTATATTTTGGATGTAATTCTGTAGAGTTACATCGACGTGCTGTTGCTGAACTTGTACAGGTTGTGCTTGCTCTGGAGTTGTTGGTAATATTGATTCACTTGGTAACTGCACGTTCGCACTGGCTTCATCACCATGTTGTTGCTGAATCTGCACAGGTTCTGACTGATCGGCAGCTTTTGAAAATATTGCTTTTTTTCGTAGCTGCATGTTCGCACTGGTTGTATCACCATATTCTCGATCCTCCACTGATATTGGCCGTTCGAGAGCTTTTGGTAATGTGGGTTCTGCTAGCAGCTGCAAACTTGTTCTGGTGTTTATTATTATATTTTCCGGGTTGCCTGTGGGTACAATATCCAATTCCGGAGCACTACTTCTTTTTTTAACTTCAGTCTCCAGACCCTTGTTCAAACTTCTTAAAATTTCAGTTTCTCTAACACTATCAGAAAGCCGACGTTTCAGATCATCTATTAAATTGTTTTGAGCCCTAAGGGTTTCCTCAAATTGAAGTTCGCGACGTTTAAAATCAGTTTCAACACCTCCCTGCTGGTAAACTTGAAGTTCTTGTTGAAGCTCCTGGCATTGTCTTTGAAGTTGTATAAAATTTTGCTGTCTTTTCTCATCACTCTTGGACAACTCCAAAAACTGTCTTTCAAAAGTCGCACTATCAAATTTTAATTTACTGTTACGTTGTCTTAACGAATCTATCTTATCCTCATAAAATATTTCTGGAATAGCTGTAGGAACTATATATGGCCTGAAAAATTCCTTGAAAGTTCTGTGAGCTTTAATTGCTTGAAGAACTGCGATCCTCACTTTTTCTTTAGAGTTATTGTGTAATTGATCAGGGTATCCTTGAGCGCATCCTGATTTAACCATTCGCTTTAGATATTTCTGCGAACTAGCGCAATTTTTTATTCGCTGAGATAGATCGCGCGTCCATTCATTTTGATGACCATCACACCATTCAAACATTGCTATAAATTCTTAATTATTTTAAACCATTGCATTTATTTAAATATACTTTATACTTACTTAAAAGGAGGACCTAATGCACGCCCTTTTATAAAATACGTTTACACAAATATGTCTGTCTATGCTATGATAAATAAGTATTTATCTTATCAGAGTATATCTCTAAAACAACAATTCCTATATTTTTACAGTTCATGTACTTTGTTGCTAGTGTTCTCATACCAACCAAATATATAAAGTGAATAATTACGTGCAATGTGTGCAACAAGCCTAGAAATTAAATAGTTAATTTCACAAGCTCTATGTAGTTGGTAGTACTTGCTACAGGAAAATTTTGTTGAAGTTAGGAATTCAGATACACCTACCGGTAAGTATTTTCACTAAGTTGATAAAAATATCATAGTTTGATAACGGAATCTTAATATTGCGTACAGTACCGTAGCTACAATTTTTGACCCCCGCAAAATTTTAGTGAGACACTTTTAAGAACTAGTATAGACCTATGCTTCTGTATTTTCTAATTATAGTACCTGTAGACAAAAACTATATACATTGTATATCAAGTAAATACTTTGTTATATAACCGATTTACATAATTGAAAGCTCATAAATTAATTGACATTAGAACTACAATATATATATATATATATATATATATATATATATATATATATATTACTGAGGTCAAAAAAGGGCATTAGCAAGCTCTAATTTGTATTTATGTCAAATTAGAAAGTGTATAAATATATCACGCGAGGTTTGAGTCATGTTTGAACAAAATCGGTTCGTATTTGACAAAGTACCAGTAAATATTAGGGTTAGTTGAATATAGCATGAAATTTTATTGTAAATATTAATTATTAATAAGTTAGGAAACATAATTTGATGCGCTTAATTGCGTAAATGCATATATAACGTAAATTACGGCAAGCATAATTGAGATTTGTTTTAATATTCTAAAGAATAAAAGCTTTCAGCATATGTAAAGCGGCAGTCGTTATTTAAATTGCACGTGTTATAGATTCAAAAAACTTTATAGTTGTAAACAGATAACGAACATAAAATCTCGTCAATAAGTAACAGCTGGAAAAATATAATGAGGACAAAACACAGCACGTACGAAAACAATATCGATTTATAGAGAGGAAAGACTATAGTTGCATGCTTTAGTAAAGAAAAGAGCATAACAGATGTTTAGTGAAACGTTTGACTTTGAAAGGCTTGATATCGGAGCGGTTCGAAAACACGCTATGTTTTTGGAATAAATCGAGCAGTAAGGGTATAGAAATCTGGGGAGATTTTACTAACAGAGCACGACAGTTACACTAAATAAACAAGAGTTGGATAAACGATAATAGCGGGGGGTTAGGCAAAACAGCGCTTTGGACAAACGGGAGAATAATGTTTAAAGATAAAATAAGACGAAAGATTCTGTTTATGAGTGAGAATGAAACGAGAGATATACGCGTCTATAGTGAGCGTATTGCAGAGGCTAGAACTTAAAACGACAATTGCCAGGGTTTCGCGGAAGACCGTGGTAAAAGTTATAATGAGGATTTCGGGGTATCGAGCTTGTTTGGAGCGGGAATTTCCTAGATTTGAAAGACTGTTGAGCATGCTAGACTAAAAATACGTATAAATTTTTAAAGGAAAATACGTAGAATTATTCAAGGATAATTGGATAGTTTGTGAAAGTATTTAACCTTTGGCTTGTTTGTACTGTGATACTAAGAAAAGTGCGACAAAGGTGTTGGAAATTGATGTAGGGGGGTAGCTTTTGGAGCTGATATAAATCCGTAGGGGGTGGTAAATCGCTCTCTTCTCTTTGGTCCTTACCTACGATCGCCTACCTAACTACTTAGCAAAGTGATTGAGTAAAGTTACAATTAAGTTAGCACGAGTGGGTGCTTTTATATCTTTGGCTATAAATAATCAAAATTATAAAACAAGTAAGTACAATTTTAGTACTGGGTGTTTGAAGGCGGCGTATGTACTCTGGGTACAGAGTTGAACTATGAATGAACCAGCAAGTGCACGAGAGCATGGTAGTACCGTGCACTTGTGTGAAAAAATTTAATTAGAAACGGTGTGTTCTTGCTGGTGAGAGGCCACCTGGAGACAGTATCTGAACGTGCAGTCGAGAAGGAGGATCACGTTGGAGATGGTGTCCATGTAAAGAACCTAGAGACAGTATTTGAACGTGCAGTCGAGAAGGAGGATCACGTTGAGATGGTGTCCGTGTAGAGAGCACTTGAAACAAAATCCAGGTAACTTTATTTATAAGATTTTTGTTTGTTTTTGTTGTTGATTTTCTGGGTGACAATTTAGTGATTTTGTGTATATATTATGGTATAAGGACATTTAATTGATGAGTCAATTTAAAAAATTTTATGTCATAATTTGTTGATATCACTTGAAGGTAAAAACTCTAATTTTTGTAAAAGATAAAAGAGTTTTAGGAAATTGCAGTGTCGTTGTTAGCACGTATATAAAAAGAGGTTTACTATGAGCTCATATTTTACCTGGGGTATAAAATAAAGGTTGAAAATAAGCCCGGTTACTTTGTTTCAGGAATGATGTATGATTTTAAATTTATTTTTTTTAAACTGAGCTATTATTTACCACAAGTAATAAAATGTTTTTGAACTTGAAATACATGAGGTATGTAAATTGAATTGATACGGATTGAATATGTTAATAAATATTTATGTTCTTTTGGCAGTCAGTGTTATTTTTAGTAAGTTAGGATTTTCAGGGAACGAGTGAGCAGCCGTTGCGGATATCTCTGTGGAAACTGGAGGTAGTGGCGTCCGAGCGAAAAGCATCTACAGAGGATATTGTTGTTAAATGGTATAAATTGTAACTCTAAGGGGTAGGACTTCAATTTTAGGTAGGTAAAAATTTTTGTAATTACTTAAAAATTTTTGGTGGGTTTTCAAAGGTAAGCATCGTAATTTTTTTATGACAGCCCGTTTCATGGGGTTTCAACGAATAGAGCACAGCATATTATGGCACCTAATTTGTGGGGCATGTGTTAGAGGCTTTACAACGAGCAGATACTGAGGACACACAGCAATATATATATATATATATATATATATATATATATATATTGTTGTGGATTCAAAGGGTTAAATTTGGGGAAAACAGTAAAATTTCAACCACCCTGTATAGAGAAAAGAACTAATTATTTACGCGCAAAATTTATTTAATTTATTTAGAAAGAACGGACATGTATTGACGTATTTTTATAATTAAGAAGTGAAAGGTTAAGGGTACATAAAGAAAAACAATTTTAAAGCAAATAGAATACGCATAATTAATCTTAATTTATTTTAATTCAACACGTAAAAGCATAAAGAAAACCCAGTAGAGTAAGAAAATCAATAATTCCAAGGCAAAAGTATTCGTTGTAACAAGCAAACGTCAGTTTTATACAAATACGAAGAAGTATAAAGTCTAAGAATTGTTGTTCTAAACGGTCGATAATTAACAAACATCTGCGTTTTTAAAAGGTTACATTCGTCGAAATTATGAGCATATTAAGACAGGACTTTATAGAAAATATTTTTAACCGTCAGTTTGGTTTGAACAACAAGCTAACAAAGTTCTTAAAAGCAAGGGAAGTGCACGATAGGTTATATACTACAGATAGAGACAGAGATAAAAGAGTTGATATTTAAAACGCACGTACTATATCCACGTGGAGTGACGATGAGCTGTCAGCAATATCGATTTTCTATAACGCAAGTGGGGTTTTGAACGAGACAGCAGACATGCATCAGACAGAGATAAAAATAGTTTAAGCGGATTTGTGACGACAGAGAATATTATTACTGGTTACGGACAGACAGTTTTACAAACGTAGACAAACGCGACAAGTGGGAGCGCTTTCGGATACGTACGGCATGTAGACGGAGTAAATTTCAGGAATTTTCAAGACGGTTGTATAAAAATTTGTAGAATTTAAATTTGAAAATAAGCTTTTCACGGGAAGTGTGTCCGAGGGTAGGATTTTGAACCAATATAAATACGGAATGGAAATTGTTAAAGCTCCTCTCATCTTTTGTCTTGTCTTCTCGTCGCTTTTATACTACTGTACTAAGATAAAGTACTGAAAGCTGACCAACATTATAGTAGAGTTTTGTTCTGTGAGTATTAGATAAGTTAATAATACAATAAAGAAAGTGCTAGCACGTGCAACGTATTAGTAGTGGCATTCTATTTATTAACGCGAAATACGTGTAGTGTAAATTAAATTAATAGAGGTCTGGCTACTACTATACTAAGCTTGAAAATTAATAAATGGAAGCATAATATATGTGGGGTAAGCATTACCAACAACCAGGATTGTATGCTGATATGGAGTGGTATTATAAAACGAAGCGCTTAGCTCGCAATTGAGGTTATCGTCTGTGAATCCGCCGAGTATCACAGCGCATGGTCACGAAGCCGAGATATCCTAGTAATCGTCGTCGAAGGAATGGGTCTTTAGTCCTGAAACTGGTTAGACGCGTTCCATCATTGTTTCCTATTCTGAACTAACCTACAGATTTCCCCGAAATTTGCACAGTCTGCATCTATCACTATCTGATTTAGGTCTACATCCGTCTCCTTTTTCCTATCTCTGCTTGACATATATCCCATACTATTCCCCAAAAATGCCTTAGAATGTATTATGCCCTTCTATTTCTCATATTTTTTCCCAAAGATATTCTTGTTCCCTTACTGTTTCTATAACGTATTTGTTAATATCTTTGTCTGTCCATCATCAAACATCTGAAGCACGGCATTTCAAAGGCCGCTACATTTCTTCTGTCTGCTTTTCAGACTGCTCGTATTTCGTAGGCATATTGTCTGTGCTGTGCTCCACACATACGCTTTCAACAACTTTTTGTTCTATGTTTGTTGTCTTTCATCATGGGCGCCGTTCTTTCTTGTTAGATGCAGTTTGATCACCTTCTATTGTTTTACAATTATATACCCTATTTCTCCAGGTAACTTATTTGAAATTTCTGTTGTCTAATAAACCTTTGTGAAAGTTTGGTGATGTGTGAGTGAATTTTGGGTTTTATTTATGGTTATATAAACTTGGAAAAGATACATGTAAGGGACAATTTATTGGGGTTACATATTGAAAAGGGGTGTATTTAAAACTTATTAAATTTTATTCTGAATATAAATTGGATTGTAAAGAGTAATCGGGTCTATCATTTTTATTTTAATTTGTGCAAGGTAGAAGGCATATACTAAATAAACTGGGTTATAATGAGCTCACCATACTCCAGTGTACTGTCAATTTAGGGTAATGTGTGGGGCCCATCTACTCATATTGTACTAAATGTGTTTGCAAATAATAATTTAAAACAAGGACTTTAAAACGTATCACTTTCAGCTTGTAATTAGTGTATCCAACTGTTCGTCTATACATCTAAATAATTTGTCTGTAAATAGCGGTAATTAAAAGATTGTATAATTGTTGTATTATTTGGTGATTTTATTGAATGGTGTGCAAGTGTGAAGGAAGAATGGCTGTAAATTTAGGTATACGAGAAGAGGCACAATTGAGCTAGCCAGGGAATCTGCTGAAGGGTTTTGAAGCAGAAACAATAAAGGTAAGCAATTTTTTTTTAAAATCTGTGCATTTTTGAAAATTATTTGATGACACTGGTGAAGGACTGATGTTAAAGCTTTGTCCCAGCTTTATCCAGGAATTTTTCTAGGGTTCCACGGCACTCGTATGACGCCCAATTCGTGGGGCTTGAATGGTAGTTAGGAAAATGTTCGAGTGTTCCCGAGACTGTTCCAGAGAAACACAGCAACCTTATAAAGGCCCAACGCTGGGGCTCGATGTTAAAAGTTTAAATCCACGAATCCACGGCAATATATATATATATATATATATATATATATATATATTGCTGTGATTCCTCTCATATCTCTAGGTACTGGCCCTTTAAAAAAAACATTCGAGCCCCACAGTTTGGGCGTCAAGAATGCTGTGAAACCTTTTAAATCACCTGGTCCGTTGATTCCTTCTGTTAATCGCCTCGGCTGCTCTTCTAGATAACTTCCATTCTCAATCATAAAATTAAACAACACATTCCTACCACAAACATCAACGTTAACTCTATTTACATCAATATTCAGAATACATTAAATTTTCAAATTAAATTTGAACATAAAATTCAGTTTTAAAAGAATTTCCGGATTAATTTTATTATCATTTTACTGTGCATCCAAAATTAAAGTCCTTGTTGGATGCCTACTAATTAATATAACAAGATAAGCAGACCGGAGTCTGAGTATAAAGGAGCATCTACCACCCCTTTACGTTAATTAACCAGGTTTGTCTAATTGAGCTCAAAGACCTACCCAAAGTTTCATCCTATTCCCGAACATCAAAACAAAATACCCCTTTTACTTAAACAAGCAAATTTCATCTTAAAATTAAATTTTATGGTTAGAAAAATTCCACTAATGTCCATTTAAAGTAAATCAATTATAAAGTCATTCGATACACACAAAAATGTCAAACAAAATAGTACAATTTACCTGAAGGTTATTGTCCTCGTAGCTTCAGTGTAATCGTCCCTTTGTAAATCACACCATTCCAACCGGATTCTATTTACAGCTTCAAGTTGTCAACGCTTTAAAAATGTTCTCCATCACCATTAATTTAAAGTTGTTTCTAGGCTTTTCCGGAACTCATCTGTGTATATCTGCCTCTGGTTCAGTGGATGCAGACACATTTACGAACCATTTAGTCATTAACACCCCGCAAAATAGCAAAGAAATTCATACTTCCTTTTACCAATATTACCAATATACGCCAAAACTGCCTACTTTTGGGTATACATTTGTCGTTGTAAATTTTACTAATTGGTACCGTGATAATAAACTTTTATTACCTTGTATCTAAGTGCACTGAAGTACATTCATGTTAGCACGTAAAATAACCAACTATTTTGAGTCACTAAAATATACTAGCACACTTTAAATTATTTAATCAAACTAAAATGCACTGTTTAATATCAAGTCGCGGATGCACGAGCTTTTAACGCATCGAATCGTCGAAAGCCTAAGAGTCTAAGAGAGCGAAACACATATTCCCGCCTGTATATATAGCGAATAGCCGACACGTCGCTTTGTTCCTAAAACGGGTAATTCAACGAATTCCTCATTC
This sequence comes from Platerodrilus igneus, assembly GCA_036346225.1. Lineage (NCBI taxonomy): Eukaryota > Metazoa > Arthropoda > Insecta > Coleoptera > Lycidae > Platerodrilus > Platerodrilus igneus. Next base: position 18,286,202 of record JARFIW010001469.1, read on the forward strand.
TACGTTCCCAGTCTGTAGCCTGCACGTCGATTTTTATGAATTTAGTACTCACCCCATTGAGATCTCAGAAAATTTCAACACGGCCCGCAAAGTTGTCCGAGAAAAACTAATTACTTTTATACAGAAATTGTTGTTCTACCTCTGATATATGCATCCTATTTTTAACCAATCGCAACCCCTTGACGTTGCTTAAATCCCGCCCTTTACAATATGTGTCTTTGCTTGACGCATTTTCTCTTTCCTTTTCTAACCTGTTCGTATTGGTGCAAATTTAGATTCTTTATTATCGATTATATTTTAGTCCACGCGGACTGTTATCTGGGTTTAATAAACCCGTATCGCACATTCTCGTGAATACTAAGTCCCGGTTTCTCCAAGATTCTTTGAAACATTAATTATTTGCCAAATTTACGCAGAATGAGCTTTTTAAAAATACGCAGGTGTTCTGCATTTCCTGCTAAAGCATCTGATCGTTTCCAATATCCTTAGAATCAACATGTTTATCCAAACAAATTAACTTGAAATTGCCTTTTAAAAACACGCAGGGTGTTCAAACGTAACATTTTAAATAACCTTCCTACGATTTGACTATTATTGGGTTTTACAAGTTTTATGCTTATTATTAATAATGGTTCAATTAACTCAATTAAAATTGATTTCCATCCTTTTCATTTTTAGCGAATACAACTTAAATATTAATTATTATATGTACACTTTGTTTTACTACCGGTTACTTAAAATAGGGTTAATTAATATAAACTTTGCACGTAATTTCCATTTGTTTAGGTATAATTAAATTATCCACTGCGCTTTTCAATACTGCTTCTTTTGATGTAAAGCGTCTTATAGATAATTTAAATTTCTTATTTTACTGAAACGACCGAGTTTATTTATGCTTCAAGGTTTTAATAAAGCGTATTATTTAATGAAATTCCTTATACACGGTAATTAAAATTATTTGATTTGATTATTTAATTTTCTACCCTGGTCTACATATGAGTATTTTCCCCCTATTTGAATACAAATAATCCCACTTATTTGAATGCAAATATCAAATATTTAGACTGCCAAAAATCTTTACAAAATTTTGCCTATCTCTCTATCCTTATCTATCTAACTTACCTACTTTGTCTCCAATCCAAAAAATATTTACACCTATCCTATATCCCTATCCTATTCCTAACTCTCACCTACTTCTATAAACTGAAATTATCCCTAACTTCATCCTACTTATCCATCTAATCCTATATACATCCTATATACCTATCCTATTCCTAACTTTTAACTACTCTTCACTATACTTTACTTCCCCCTACCTAATCCTATATGCCTATCCTACTCTTACTCTATTCCTAACTCTCCACTAATCTTATATGAAATATCTATACTTAACCTATCTTATTTTCTTCCTACATTTAATCTTTATTCTCATCCTAAACCTATTCCTAATTATCTCCCATATTTATCCTATACCTAGCTTTATTTTCTATAAACACTTACTTCTACTTTTCTATATACACCTATTCTATCCTTGTTCTATATCTATACTAAAGTTCACCTATCTCTATCCTTTGTTCCTTAAGTTATTTAAATCTAACTCTCTTCTTGACCCTCCAAGTCTTCCTTCTAACCATCCTAATACTCTTCATCCCTATCTCTCCCCCTTCTATATCTATACTTAACATCTCTATTATCTCACATACAATAAACTTATCATCCCTATTATCCTGACTCTTAAATATTACTTCTTCTTCAGTCCCTACACTTGTCTGTTTCTCATTTATTGTTGTTTCCCTTTCTGCCGACAAACCAAACGATACTACTTTACAATTATCAAATTTTCCCTCTACGGAAAATCCTCTGTACCTGCTAGAATTTTTGTGTAATGGAATCCGCCAGAATGAATTCCTTAAATCTACTTTATTAAAACAAACTTGCCATAACCTCGTCAAAGTGTGTCCATGGATGGTGGACAATGGAATTGCAGTTTGGTCCGTTGGTTAATTTTTCGTGCATCTAAACATAAACGAATGCTATCATCCTTTTCTTAACTACCACCAACGGATTTATGAAATGAGTGTTTGATACCTCTATTATGCCATCTTCCAACATTTTATTTAATTCTGCCTTTACCTGCTCCCGATATGCTGCTGGAATTGGATAAACCTTTGCGTTGAACGGTTCTGAATTATCCACTTCAATCTGTGCTCATAGCCTAACGCTGTGCTTGCTTCTACCCCACTAATTCTGCATGTTTTCGTAATAAAGCTTGAACCTTTACTCTCCTATCCTCTGGACATCTTATTGTGTTGATCTGTTTAACTTCCTCATCCTCTACCTCTACTACATTAATACTTAACCCCGTGTCATCCTCTGTGACTTCATAACTGCCCTTCCATGGCACTACCCTATCTTTAATCCTTACTACCTTCCTTTCCATATCTATCAAAACCCTAACTTCATCATACAGTCAACACCTAAAATGCTCTGAAACTTCAGTCCAGGTACAATTACAAACTCCTGTTCACAGCTTAAATCTCCTATATCTATCCTAAGCACCACAACACTATTTACTACAGCAAACTTCTTTTTATTTGGAGCTACTAAATGGCTACGTTTTATAGGCATAATTCTATCACAAACCTTATCCCTAATTTTGCTGACGAATTCCTCCGATATTAAACTCGCCTCTGCCCCTGTATCAAGTAATACTTCTACATTATTCTCAAAAATTTCTAAATTAATAATTGGCAAACATAATTTTTCCTCAGTTTCTGGCTCTACTTCCTCCTCAATTTTGAAAAATTCACGTGGATGTTCGTATACATTTACACAGAAATCTAGTGGTCTGTCACGTTCTAAAATCCTGTCTCATCCTGTTTTCAGTGCTTGGTCCTGGTTGTCCTTCTACAACCTGTGCGTACGTCCTCCTCGTGTTAATATCCGTGTCCCTGTCTCTATTCGGCGTGCTGGTCACAGTCCTGTTTACTTTCGGTAAACTGTTCTGTCGCGTGTAACTAGGTCTTGGCGTCGGTCCCCTAGTCGCACTATTGCTCCTGTATTCCTGTCCTCGTCGTTCCCAATTCGGTCGAAAATTTCTGTTGTAGTCAGGCCGTCTCGGATAATTCGGTGTCCTGTTGTCAAACCTAACTGTGTTAACGTTTCGTTCTCGTATCTCTCTTGTCCGTCCTACACATACATCGTCATATCTCTGCAAATACTCTAAAAATGTCTCCCGTTCTGTGATGTTTTGTAAGGCCACGTGTTGTCTAATTTCCTGTTCAAAATGTCGTGATAGGTACTTGATAATCTGTCTGTCCGTCAATGGTGGATTCAGTTGTTTGGCCACACTGTACTTGCGGATGGCATATTGCTCCTAGAACCTGCAAACTCTCCCTTAAATTTTCCTGTAATCAAGTCGTCCCTAATCTGATCCTGTTTGTGATCACTCCAGTAATGTTGTAAAATTTGTCTTCAAAGTCCTGATACGTGTCTATGTCCTGTCCTACTAAATTGTACCATGCTTCCGCGTTGTCCTTTAATAAAGCCTTTATCGTATTTAGTTTAGTCTGTTCGTCAAATAAATTTCCCACTAGATTTCTTACACTATTAATAAAAATTTGTGGATTTACTCTGTTATCGCCATAAAACTTCATGTGTTGGTCCAATGATACGCTACCTGTATAAAATCTGGGACCATCCCCGTTAAATTTGACATGTTGTATTTAATACTACTAACTTCGCGTTCTACCCTGCCTAACTGATCCCTACATGAGTCCGTTACTTCAGTCATTTTACGTTTATTTCTTCTTCACAGAAAATGCGTACTTCGGACCTTAAATGTCCCATTTCCTGTCGAAGACCTGTAATATCACGCTCATTTTTTCAACCCTATTTTCTACTTCCCCAGTTTCACGGTAAGACTATCTTTAAATTCTGTAAATTCTTTAGTATTTTGTTCAATTTTCCCGCTTATCTGCTCTAATTTTGGTTGGACTCCTCCCTCGCTCTATTAGATTCTTCCCTAGCTCTATTAGCTTCATCGCTTAGCAGTTCTAATTTTCTATTGGATTCTTCCTAGCTAATCGCATTTCCTCTAACATTCTCATCATTAACTCGTTTCCTTGATCCCTGATTCCGTCCTCGACTGATCTCTACTGCCTCCTGCTTCTTCCATTTTAGAATTTTTCCACACAATGCACTATCGTCACTTCCAATTTCCACTCCTTGATTCCTTAACCACTCCTTTCTCTGCATACGTTCTAATCACTCACACACTCTAAAATACTCTTAAATTTATACACACAGAAACTCTCTCTTCAGATCGCCAGTTTCCTGGAATAAAATAACAAAATTTTATTTGGAACTCGAGCCTCACTTTTGGGTCGCCAAGCTCGATTCCCTCTATCTCCAGATGGGCCTTGAATGGTAGTTAGGAAAATTTAGTGTTCCCGAGACTGTCCCAGAGAAACACAGCAATCTTATAAAGGCCCAACGCTGGGGATCGATGTTAAAAGTTTAAATCCACGAATCCACGGCAATATATATATATATATATATATATATATATATATATATAATAACTAGATTCAATTTCCTTAAATGCAAGACGTAATTGAAAATCATTAACAAGGGCCAAGCTTCAGTAGTATTAAGTATAACATCATCTAAACAATTAAGCTAGATAGCTAAATTGGTTAGAGCACTGATCCGGAGAATCAGAGGTTGCAGGTTCAAATCCTGCTGTAGCCGTTCTTAGTGGTTTTCAATTACTAGTTCGATTTGAAATGGTAATTCAACTTTAAATACAAAGTTGGGTTTTCATTTCATCTTAATAACTATATATATATATATATATATATATATATATATATATTATATATAACTTAATAATATATATATATATATATATATATATATATATATATATATTCTATGATTCTCGCTCTGTTTTTGAATTGCCCACGTTCAGTGCCAAGAATTGCTGTGATTCTCTTGTCCGTTGAATCTCTGTCCTTGATAATCGCCTCTTGACTCTTTCCGCCTCGGCTGCTCACTTAGATAACTTTTATCCTCATTCATAAAATAACAAACACATTTCTACCACAAACATCAACGTTAACTCTATTTACATCAATATTCATAATACATTAAAATTTCAAAATTAAATTTCAGCATAAATTTCAGCATCATAAAATTTCAAGTTCAAATTTGTCATCATTTTAATTTGCATCCAGAATTAGAGTCCTTGTTGGATGCATACTAATTAATAAACAATATTTGCAGACCTGAGTCTGATATAAAGGGAGCATTCCACCCTTTACGTTAATTTAACCAGGTTAGTCTAATTGAGCTCAAGACAGACCCAAATTTTCATCATAATCCAAAACATAACTTGATAAATACTCCTTTCTACTTATACAAGAAAATTTTACCTTAAAATTAAAATTTGTTGTTTATACAAATTTACTACTGTCCATCTTTATCAAACAAATTATAAATATATTCAAACACACCAAAACATCTAAGATCGAACAACAATGCATAAGTTACCTGAAGGTTAATGCACTCGTCGCTTCAATGTAATCGTCCTTTGCTAAATCCCACCATTCCAGCTGGTTATGTTTACGTTCTCAAGTTTCTGGCCGCCTTTAAAATTTTCTACATCACCATTCGTCTAAAAGTGTTTCAGGGCTTTTCAGGAACTCATTATGTATATCTAAATCTTGTTTTGTGGATCCAATCACGTTTACGAATAACATTTGATTACTAACACTCCCGAAAAATAGCAATGAAATTCATAATACTTTCACGCATATTACCAAAACTGCCAATACTTCTATTTATGGTTATTTATCGTTACTAATTTGGATAATTGGTACAGTAATACCCGCAAATATAACTAGACTTTATTACTTTTATCTATCTTTCTAAGTGCACTAATGCATAATAACTTGTATCGTTAGCACGTAAATCACCATGTATTCTGCTTGAAGTATTGAATAAAATCAATTAAATTATTAAAAAGCTAAACTCCTATCAGCACGGGTTTAATATAATGGCTCGCTTGCAAGTCGAATTTGTCCTGCGACGGACGATTTTCAGAAATTCGCATTCTATTTTCCTTCTGATGGCTCGGCACAATGATTCTTCTGAAATTTGCACTCGTCCGAGTTGAAATCTAAGAAATTTCCACACGCCTCGCATCACGTCCGCGAACAACTAATTAATTTAATATACAAATTGTTATGCTTCCACCTCTCATGTTTGCATTTTATTTCAACCTTACTCGCCAATCTAGTCTGTTCGTTTTATCTACAACCTGTGCTCTTGTTTTACATATTTCCCTTCATTTAACTACCAATGCATTCCCTCTCGCTTGTCTTTATACCACAAACTTGCTTTCTTCCTTGCACTCATATAGTTTGAAGCTTATCGACTATCATATACATCGTTATTTTTGCAGGCGTTCTTAGTTCTAATTCTCTGAAGGCTTTTACGTGACTTCCCCACGTCGTTATAATTTCTTGATAGCTTTAGTACTTGGAAAGATTAAATTAAATACAAGTTGAACATTTTAACTCGGCTTCTTTTTATAGAAAGCGTCTAGTGAATAACCTAAACACCTTGTTTTTAACGAAACGAATAAATTTTTATGCTCCATGGTTTTAGTAAGGCGTATTATCTAATGAAATTCTACATTACTTCCTTCTACACGTTGATTATGATTATATACAAACCCTACATTCTACTTGAATGATTTAAATCTACACAGTAGGCCTTTAATTAAGCGTACTATTTTCCACTGCTTTAATATACACGGTGTTTAACATTATCTAAACAATATAAACCCTATGTTTAGAAGTAAATGACGAATTTATCCAACATGCCTTTAAATAATGCGTATTATTACCCAAAGCGTCCTTATACACGGTGATTAAAATTATTTGGTGTCGTTAATTAATTTTCTACCCTGGTCTAAATTAGAGTAATGTATATATATATATATATATATATATTGCTGTGAAACCTACAAAAAGCCTCACCAGAGCAAAACAAAATATTCGAGCCTCTTGAATTGGGCACCAAGATTTGCTGTGATTCTCGCCCTGTTGAATCTCTTCAGATAGTCGCCTTTTTGCTCTTCCCGCCTCGGCTGCTCACCTAGTTAAAACTTTCATCCTCATTCATAAAAAAACAAACACATTCCTACCACAAACATCAACGTTAACTGTATTTACATCAATATTCATAATACATTAAAATTTCAAAATTAAATTTCAGCATAAATTTCTGTATCATACGATTTCAAGTTCAAATTTGTCATCCTTTTAATTTGCATCCAGAATTAAAGTCCTTGTAGGATGCCTACTAATTAATTTAACAATATTTGCAGACCTGAGTCTGAGTACAAAGGGAGCATCTCCCACCCTTTACGTTAATCAAACAGGTTAGTCTAATTGAGCTCAAGGACAGACCCAAATTTTCATCATAATCAAAACCATAAACTGCTAAATACTTCTTTCTACTTAAACAAGCAAATTTTACCTTAAAATTAAAAGTTTGTTGTTTGTACAAATTCACTACTGTCCATTTTTTAACAAACAAATTATAAAGTTGTTCAACACACACCAAAACATCAAAAATCGAACAACAAAGCATAAGTTACCTGAAGGTTAATGCACTCGTGGCTCCAATGTACATCGTCCTTTGTTAATCACATCATTCCAACTGGGTTATGTTTACGGCTTTTGATTCTGAACGCTTTTAAAATTTTCTACACCACCATTCATCTAAAGTTGTTTCAGAGCTTCTCAGGAACTCATCTAAGTATACTAAAATCTTGTTTTGTGGATCCAATCACGATTACGAATAACATTTGATTATTAACACCCCCGAAAAATAGCAAAGAAATTCCTAATTCTTTCACGCTATACCCCAAAACTGCCTACCTTTGTTTATTCATTTATCGTTACTAATTTCGATAATTGGTACAGTAATACTCGCAAATATAACTAGACTTTATTACCTTGTATCTTCTTTTCTAAGTGCACTGATGCATAATAACTTGTATCGTAGCACGTATTCTGCTTGAAGTATGGTATCACATCAAAAAATTAAAGAGCAAACTGTTTTAAAGTATTCAATAATCAAAAAATATAAGAGCAAAATGTTTAAAGTATTGAATCAAAATCAAAAATCTAAGAGAGCGAAACTCCTATAAACACGGGTTTATATAATAGCTCGCCTGTACGTCGGTTTTGTCCCGCGACGGCCAGTTTTCAAAATTTCGCATACTATGTTCCCTTTTCGACAGTCCGGCACAGCGATTCTAAAAGTTTGCATACGCGCCAGTTGAAAATCTAAGAATTTTCACACGGCTCGCAAACACGTCCGAGAACACTAATTAATTTTGTGTAGAAATCGTTACGGTTACACTTCTCATATCTGCAACTTATTTCAACCAATCATTTCCTCGTGACGTTGCTCAAATCACGCCTTTTATTTTCTGTGTCTCTGCCTTGCGCATTTTTATCTGTTTTTTTCTAACTTGCTCCTAGTGGTGCAAATCGATACTCTTTACTATCGGTTATTTCAGTCCACGTGTATTCTTATTTGAGTTAAATAACCCCGTATCTAGCCTTCCCGTTAATATAAGCTACGGTTTATCCGACCGTTTCCAATATACGCAGAATTTTCATGTTTATCCAAACAAATTAAACTGAAATTGACTTTTAAAAATACGCAGGTGTGTGCTCCTAATTAACGTTTTAATATAATTCTCAGAGCTTTTATTTCATGGTATTTTAACCTTGGATTTTCACAGGCTTTTATGCTTATTATATTATTAATAATGGTTTAATTAACTCCAACTAAAATAATAATGAATGGCATTGACTTCTACCCTTTAATTTTTAGCGAATACGCACTAAATATTAATTTATTATTTGTACACGTTGTTTAATACCCATTACTTAAAAATTGAATTAATTAATATAAATTATGCACGTAATTTCTATTTGTTTCTTTGAACAATTAAATTAAATACACGTTGGGCATTTTAATTCTGCTTCTTTTTATAGAAAGCGTCCTTATACACGGTGATTAAAATTATTTGATGTCGTTAATTAATTTTCTACCCTGGTCTAAATTTGAGTAATATATATATATATATATATATATATATATATATATATATAATATATATATATATATAAAAGTTTTAGATTTTATTGCTTTTGGAAGTTGTAAAATTATATAATTTGTAAAAGTATTAAAATGTCAAAAAAATTGTTTCTAACTTGGTGGATTGTATGATTTTGTATGTGTGCCTGCGAATTTCTGTTTGTACGAGTGTTTGTGTGTATGTTTGCTTGTGTTTGTGTATGCGTGTGTGTGAGTGCGTGTGTATGCGTTCGTGTGTGTATGTGCGTGAGTGCATGTGTGAGTGCGTGCGTAAGTGGGTGTGTGTATGTGTGTGTGTGTGTTAGAGAGAGAGAGAAAGAGAGAGAATGAGTGTACATATACATGTTAGTGTTACTTGAGTTATGTGTTTATGTATTAACAATTCTTGCATTAACTATTTATTAACTATTGCTTTAAAATTAAGTAGATAGGTATAAATCGAACGAAAGCCATTAATATTAGTTCTTTTATTTATTGCATTTTGATTTCGAAAGATATGACACATTTCTAAGAACAATTTTTTCTGTTTATCTTTTTCAAATTCTAAAATTTGAGGATTTTCAAAATCCATTTTGTGATTAGAAGTAATTAAATGTGGCAATAAAACACAGGAATTTGGATTGACTTTAATGTCGCTTTTATGTTGTGTTATGCGTTGGCTTAGGCATTGTGAGGTTTGGCCAATGTATAAATTATCGGATTATATATATAATCGAAAACGTCACTCAATATCCAGTAATTTACTTACACGTACAAATATAAAGGAGGCTTGTATATGCAATTTACAGCTTACGTTTAAAGAGAAACAACGTTTTTGCTAATAACATAATAATACAATCTTCACCAAATCCTTGTTAATAATTAGAAAACTCCAAAATATTTCATACGTTAGTCACAAAAATTCCTTTAAAATTTTTATGGATAATTTAAATACTCTTGTATTCCCCGTCTCAGTGTAGTTGATCAACGACCTTGAGCAGAAATTTTTGTAAGAGTTAACTCTCCTCGAGATCTGACTTAAAATTGCTAAAGAGCTATCTATTTACAAATAATTTGTGTACCGAAAAATTAACTTATACTCGCTCAATCTTACTTAATAATACACAAATTGTCTTTCTAGGTTATACCTGCGGTTTGGATCGTCGAATTCATGCCGATAATCTTACTTTATAAGCACCTGTATTGCTTATAATTGCTATTTAAAAGATCGTTTTTATTGGAATTAACTGCACTGGAAAGCTTTTGGTTCCAAATTTTTAGATCTCATTTTACTCAATCTTCATACGTCAAAGTATCAGAACAAACGTACTTATACAAACTAAAGTAGGGGAATCTTGCACCTAGATAACTTATTATTTATATTGGAGCAATAAATCGTCGTTGCACTCCATAAAATAATTTGTTATCAATGATCGAATGTCTCATAACTTATGTTCAAAATTTCAATGTTAAATCCTAATTGTCGAATGAATGAATGAATCGTACTCATAACTTCCGCCTTTATATAATAAAATTTTAAATACGTCATATGTTTGATTACTTTATAGCGGTATAAATCATCCGTCTGCGGTAACGATGTATTCCAATTTCTCATTCTCACTTTTTAACAGCACGTCAGTTTAAATTTATTGTGATCATAAAAACAATTATTGATCATTGCTCTCCTCTTCGAGCTGCTGGTTTAATGGTTTTATCCGGTGTTACCGCGTCTGTAAATTGGGCCGTGCATTCACGCAAGATAAGTAGCTTGTTAGCGTAAATATAGTTTATTCTAGAACCGTCCCTAAATTGGATTCTTTGAAACAAAACCACTTGGCAAAAAAACTTGCATTAGTGTTACATGGTTTTGCATAAATAACGTTTATTGATTGATTTTCCTAAAAGGGATGAGTACATTAGTTGCATTTTATAAAAGCACGGATACTTATATTTTCGTCGGTCGGAACTATTTGTCTTTCAAAACAGAGTATTACGTTTATTAAATGATATTCTTAAAGCCGGTAATTGGATATCAAAGTTATTTAGTATTCTTTAAGTAGGTAAATCCTTATGCTCGTTTTTCAGTTAGTATAAATGAAATAAAACTTGTTTTAAAGACATTTTTCTAGAGATAAATATTCACACACGAATTTGAATCAATAAATGTTTGTTTGGGCTTCGTTATTAAATTGTATGTCACAACACTTAGAGCGTGTTATTTTACATGCGGTTTATGTTAAATGAATCCTACTTGAATTATACAGCGTAAATATTATATATTGAAAATTTTTATTTTTGGGTCTATTTTCTCACAGAATGTGGTGTTTAATGACCTCTCGTGTCCTCTTTATCAGTTCGTTTCCCCAAATTTAAATATAAAATTTGAAATCAATCCCATTGAGATTACATTGAACGCCATATGTCTGCATTGACGAGTAATTTTGTATTTTTACTGCTAACTAGGTACTATATACAACTATTTTCATTAGACTTGTAATACGCAAGCATAATTCTTTTCGTATTGTGATCTTTCTCTTTAATCACATGTTTCTTTCACAATATCTCAAATTCAACTGCTTACCCCCAACTCTATGCTTTCATTACCTGAATTTCTCATTGCACTCTCTATTCACTTCTATTTTCACACGGTCTCGTCAATTTAATTCATACCTAAAATACATAAAATACTATGAAAAACTTTCCTATAAAAATGTGTCAAAAAAAATTTCTGAAGTTGTACTGGAATCTCCCTTAAATACTACTAACGTCATTATGCCCCTAGACAAACCAAAAGAAATGGACTTCTTTCAATTTACAAATACACCCACCTACCGAAAGTCCTTCATACTTTCTCTCCATAAATGAACTCTTTAAATCAATCTTCAAAAACAGCTTCTTATTACCAATTCCTCAAAAAATACTATTAACCAAAGTTAGACCATTAAACTTTTTATTATAATTTTACTCATACCTTTCATATTTGATTTTAGTTTCTTATAAACATCGTTCCTCTTTGTAACAATTACATGATTTGCAAAATAAGTATTTAATTTCTCACAAATATCATCAAAATTCGTCTCCTTACTTAAACTTTTCTCACTGACACCATCATTTTAATTTTTCTCAAACCTATTTAATTCTTTATCACCATCGCTGAATTCATCATTAAATCTTCTCTTCCTCAACTTTTTCCATTTTAACTTCGTAACTGGAAATATTCAAATTTTCATTTGCCAACTCATTATTTTCAAAATATTCAAATGATGCTGATCCCACATCATCTTGTACCTTACCTGGATTCTCAATACATCTTAATCCTTCTTCACTTACATCTTCCTGTAACTCTTTCTTCTATTTCATCAATTTCTTCCTTGACTCTACTTACATCTTATTTCCCTCAATTTACTTTTCCATATACTTCAGGTAAATTCAAACAAATACAGTCTTCCTCGACTTCTATATCCTCATAATCTCATATAAAATATTCTTCACCAAGTATAATCCTCATCTTCTTTACATCTATTACTAACTCTAACTTATCAGATCCATTTCAATAGTCGCCTCCACCTTAATCCAGGTACAACCATGAATTCTTGTTGAAATTCCATCTAACCTATTTCACATCTTAGGATTGCCATGCTATTTATACTTGCAAACTTTCTATTGTTTGGTGCTAAGTTACATTCTTTTATGGGCATCAACTCTACAAGTACTTTGATAATTTGGTCTTCTACGTTTATTTTTAACATAGGTTATAAGTTTTTGTTAACATTTTCATTATTTTCTACATCAAATTTTGTAAATGCTTGTTGATGTTTGTACTAATTAATTTGTAAGGGTACGCTCGGTTTGTCTTCTATTAAAAATTAGGTCTTGTCTTTGACGGTCCTGGTCTGTTCGTCATTTCCACATATGTACTGTTATTGCTGTTGTCGTCCGTTAGTGAATTTTTACCGTTTCCCCAACCTTAAGTTACGGTTCTACTTTCAATGGTGGATTCATTCTACTCTCTTCTCCAAACTGCACTCATGGGATTATTTTACCTCAATTGTATCTTATTACATTCCTCCTGTCGAATGTTCTGCCATGGTATCTTTCCGGGCCATTATTATTTTGAAATCTGAATGAATCTATGGGCTGGCTGCTTGATCTGATTTCCTTCCTCCGTGGTTGACCCATCTCATCATATTGTTGAAGATACTCCAAAAATATATCTTTATCTACAATATTTTGTAGAGGGATGTATTGCCTTACCTCTGTAAATGTAATTTAGCGGCTGGAAAGCTTCATCTCTCAAAGAACAACCTTCTATTAAAAAATCGGTCAAAAGTAAATCATTTCCAATTACGGTACATAATTTAGTTGTGGAAAACTTCATATTTAAGAAAAAACAACTTCGTCAAACTAATTTTAGAATTCCAAATTGTAAATTAATGAGTGCAGTATCGTAGCAATAATTCTTGTATTCTAAGAAGTCAAAACTAAAATTGACATATTAGTTAAAACGCTCTAGAGCACGTGCTCAAGGAACTAAGACTGTCTGCACCCAGTTTTGTAGATTTATGGCGTTAGATGTAATGTAGGTAGCCTGGTTTTAGTATGAGACCATAAGAATTTACTATTTTTGAAGTATTTCGTAAACGACCTTGTAGAAAACACGTTATAACCTTATAACTTCCCGTGGAATGATAAACAAATCTAATTGAAGAAACGAATATATTTAACCATCTCGGAAACACTTTACAATCTTTGGGAACAAATGTTGTTACGTTACTTCGAGGCAGCCACGTTGGGCGCCAAATTTATGCTACGTTGGCTGGTAGCCGTGCGTAACACCAAGAAAATCAAACAAATGACCGGGCTCAATCGGGGATTAGGGGGGATTGTAGAAAGTAGACCAACATATAATGTACGCGGCCGTAAGGAGTTAGTAACAATACCTGCAATAAAAAAAATTAGAATAGTAAACCTGCAATAAAAAAAAATTAGTCCTGCAAACCAGAAATAAAGAAAAAGCATAACATGCTGATCGAGCATAGATTGTTCAGTACTTTGTAGAATGTTAAAAAAACTGTTTAGATAATCTATATAATATAACAACGGTAAAAGCAATACAAAAATTCTTAGTACAAAGTGAGGTAATATTGGAGAGTAGCAGAAACGTTTCCTCACACACCAATTAAACATAGATTAGACAAAATTTTAACAAAAGATAAATAGGTACGCACAATTGATATGAGTCATCTAGTATTGTTGATTCATCTTTTTTTTTATAGCATGCAAGTCTATGGTAAAAGGTATCAGAACAACAAAGATATGGCAAAACAACGGATAGATATTTAAAGTAGTAACAAGTAGGAAATAGTTCAACTTACAAAAGGTCCTCCAGTAACGCTTCCTTGCAATTGAAGTGTGAGATTCACGATGTCCGGTAACTAACGCAGCACTTTACCCTTGACTGGGAGGGTGTTGTTAGAACTTATCACACGTTACCCTAATCACACATACGTATTTCACTGGTGTTAGCAGCAGACATTATCACGCGACGGAACTATGTAGCATTGATAAATTTCTTGTTAATTCTATTTCCTGAGACAATAATTTCGAAATATTCTGTAGTACTAGTTTAATTTCAACTGGGACCAAATGTATATTATTTTCATAAACATCCAAAAAGCAGTGAGAAACTTCAACCAATACCTTTGTAAACCGGTAATCGGTTATATTTCGTAAATAACGAAATTTGCGCAAGCAATGATCTATTTTAGATACTTTGGGGTTGGAAAATCCAGAAACTACAGTATCAACTGTATTTGAATAATCCAAAGTATGCACTACTCCGTCAAAATGTTTCGTAGAACACGCGTGCAGGTCGAGTTTAACAAGTTCTACCACTTTTATTTCCAACAGAAACTCAACCGAAAAACAATTAGTAAGGCACGCGTAAGCAATAAAACCGTCCGTCAAATGTCCTTAAAGCACACGTGCGTCGACCAAACACGTTCGCCTATAATCCATACTACTTCAATCGGAATTAGCACTACACTTACTACAGTTAATATACAACTTTTATTTCACAAGAAAAACAACTAAAATTGTGCCGTGCTTGTTCATGAACAATTCGAAAATTCATACCGCATTAATTCTCAGTATTTTCAAAGCAACAAAGAAACAGTATTTTTAACGTAATTAATATATAGGAACCAAGAACAAAACTACAACTGCTCATCTGTTTATATCAACTCGTTGCTATTACAACCTCTTATCGTCTATTATCTAGACTTGTATATCCACATAAGGAACAAAATCTATACGAACGGCAAGACAAGAACGATGCAATCCACTCATTATAATACGACGCATTCGCCTAAGGAGTTAATAAATATAAAATATAGAAATAGTAGTTACCGAAATGTATTTACTAATTGGGAAAAAGCGTAAAATGTTCAACTACAAAAATGCACGTTACAATGTGTTGACATCAAATACTAGATTTAAATCCTACAATAATATTTCTGAGCACACGTTTTAATAAAATAGATACCAGCATTTAAAATTGTATTGAAAAAGTAATGTTCTATATTTAAAACTACAATTTCGTGTGGTAATAAAACCTGAGATCTGGTACGTTATCAACAGGATAGATTTAACCTATTTAAATTTGTTACTAATAACAACAACCGCAAATTTTACGTCTAACCCAAAATAAGTTCAAGGTACCTTGAATTTTACAACTGAATATTTAATAGAAATATACAGGATGATGAACTAGCAATCGTTTAAATTGAACGAAGGCTACCGAATTTGCTAACACACCTAAGTAGCCGCAGAAACAATACGGCATCATAAAATTTTTAAAATCAACTTTACGTCAAATTATTCAATTTTGGGGACGGAACGTAACAACCTCCCACCCTTCCCACTGAATTAGGAGGGCAAGGTAGAAATTTAAAACAACAAAACAGGCAGTATACAAACAGAACAACCCAAAAACAAATTTGTTTTAGAAAACCCAAGGAAAACCCGAAAAGAACAAAAAACGATTTGTATACGGCTCGAAGTGCAAATACACACTAATGAGATAAACTAAAAAAAAATTGTTTCGGCAAATCTAAAATGTCAAAGAAAAACAATTTTTATCCGACTCGGAGAACCAATACACCAGACCAAGTCAAGAAATATAAAGGAGACAGGAAAAAGGAAAGGTATAGAGTAGCAATCACCGAGGATATAGATGAAATGGTCTAACACTGCAAAAGTCGTCAAAGGATGGACATCTCTAGAAAAGAAATAGTAAAGTTTTCAACCTCAAGAAAAGAAATCGGTTTCTCGCAAAAATACAAAAGTAAGAAAAGGAGCAAAAAGTAAAACCAACAGTACAAGACTAAACGAGACAATAACTGTCAAGACTCAAAGTATGTAAGAGAACAACTAGAATTTTATTTATTTATTTATTTGTTCCAACGTTTCTGTAGTCTGCTACCTGAAATTTAAGCAGACCTGGCTTCTCCACAGAAAGTAACAACTAGAATGCTGGATAATAAAATTGGGGTACTTGAAGCTGTGGTAACAAGAATCGTATTTACGTATAATCGAGGAGAAGAATCGCTAATTAGGCCAAAAAGTCGATTGAGTAGTGGTTTCAAAAGAAAAGAAAAAGGATCTAGAAAGCACATACCGCAAGAAGTGGATTGAAAGATTTAATCAAGTTAGTATGAGAATTAACAGTAGGAAAAAACAACCAAAGGGAGGAGAAAGGAAAATGAATAAAAAAAAAGGAGAATCAAAACCAAAATGAAAGAAAACCCAAACAGCACAAAAAGGAAACAAAACAGAAACTGAGGGTAGTTATTTATGAGTATGTGTGTAGTCGGGTGTGTCTGTAGGTGTATGTATGGGTGTGTAGGTAGGTGTGTGTATGTGTGTATGTGTGTGTGTGTGTGTGTGTGTGTGTGTGTGTGTGTGTGTGTGTGTGTGTGTGTGTGTGTGTGTGTGTGTGTGTGTGTGTGTGTGTGTGTTGAATCGACTTAATCGCCTCTTACCACAAGCAGGTCGTACCATGGGACTATTCTAATCCGGACCCACACGGGGCGGGGTGTAAGAAAAGAATGAAGACCAAGCTAAACAAAAAAGTAAGTAAAGAAATCGTAAAGTCCAAAAATCAAATTCCAAGGAGAGCAAAATAGGTGTAAGAATATTGGGGCGTGAGGACTTGGAATGGATCCTAAGACGTTTGTGCCGCCAGCAAGAAAACGAAACGGGATCGAGAACACTAGGGTTGTCATAAAAAGCATCCAGGTCAGTACCTTCCCGTAATTCACTTTTTATGTTTATTTTCTTAATCTTATTTCTTCTGTAATTCAGTTTAGTGGGTCGAGTTACCAAAACTGTAGGGTGTACTGATTGGACAGGTTCCTGCAAAACACGAATAACAAGGGTGTGATAGTTGTAACCCACGGTTGGGGTTGTGGCAACGATGGTGATAATAGTGGTTGCGGTGGTTTAGGAAAATTATTATTTGGTTTGGAAAAAGCCCGTTTGTTTTAGCAGTGGTAGTATGAGAGTCAACGTTAGACAAAGGAAGAGCATTGGTTAGCAGAGTATCAACGTTAGAGAAAAGACCAGAATCAGATAAAACCTTAGCTACGTTAGATAAAGGAACAGAAGCAAGTAATGGTTCACGGATATTGGATAAAGGAACAGAAGCAGATAAAACTTTTTGGACATCAGATAAAGGAACAGAAGCAGTTAAGGCCTCATCGATATTAGATAAAAGAACAGAAGCAGGTAAAACTTCATCGGCTTTAGATATAGGAACAGAAACAGTTACATTTTCATCGATATTAGATAAAGAAACAGAAGCAGGTAAAACTTCCTCAAATTAATTGAAGGAACAGGATCGGGTAGAACTTCGTCAACATTAGATAAAGAAACAAAAGTGGGTACAACTTCAGCTATAATAGGATTTGCTTTCTAACAAAAGCGGGTAGAACTTTATCAACATTATATAAAGGAACAGAAGCATGTAACGCTTTATCAACGTTAGATAGAGGAATAGAATCAGGTACAACTTTAGCTATAATAGGATTTGTTGCTCAACAACAGCTGGTAAAGTAACAGAAGCGGGTAGAACTTCATCAACATTATATAAAGGAATGGAAGCAGGTATAACTTCAGCTATAATAGGATTTGCTTCCTCAACAACAGCAGATAAAGGAACATGGTGGTAAAACTTCCTCAAAAATAGCAACAGACATTATAGATACCGGTTCACTAACTTCAACAGAAACATCTTTGTTAGTATTATGAGTTATCGTCACGTCAAGCACAGCTGTTTTTGCACAGACAACAGGAATTTCTCTGTCAGTGTCCTTTAAGGTAGCAGGAACAAACTCTTTAGTTGCTACCTGTAAGTTACTAGTTTGAATTCGTAAAGTAGGCACAGCCTGAGGTGGAAGTGAATACGTAAGACACGTTTGATCATCATTCGAATCTTCTTAATCTTCTTTGGGGATTAAACCACTCA
The DNA here is from genome assembly GCA_036346225.1 of Platerodrilus igneus. Lineage (NCBI taxonomy): Eukaryota > Metazoa > Arthropoda > Insecta > Coleoptera > Lycidae > Platerodrilus > Platerodrilus igneus. The sequence goes on from JARFIW010001469.1 coordinate 18,304,893, forward strand.
TAGTTTTTAAAATTATCTTTATTAACGTTTCGATCCAATACGATTCAATACGCTTAACGTGAAATCAGCTGATTAATTTTTATTGTAAAAATTCAATAACTTGGGAATTGAAGGCAATCATTCATTTAAACTTTAAAAATTTTTGTTTAGTGTACTCAAACCAAATATTTCAAACATCAATAAATCAAAGTCACCTTCAATTTATGTCATAAATATCAAACTTGAAGTTTTTATTATTTTGAAACCGATCCTAGGTCATGGATCGAAACGTTAATAAAGATAATTTTAAAAACTATGAGTGGTTTAATCCCCAAAGAAGATTAAGAAGAATACTAAACAAACCACAACAAACATACAGGGAGTATCATTCGAATCGCTAAGGACAGAAGAAATTCGGTTTTTATCAGGGAATGTTTGGTGTTTGGTATATATCGCCTAATTGCAGTAGTGAAAAAGTGAGTTCCTATGAAAGAAATAATAAAAGAGAATAGAAAAATGTAAATTAGGACAATAAAATGATCAAAACATGAAGAAAATGCGCTACATTAATCACTTACCCAGAAAGGCTTCCCTCTTGCCATAGTTAAAGGCGAGCAAACCGTGAAGATGGTTATTCCGCATAGGTTTCCTAAATTATTTCACCTTAAACATTATCTTCCTATAAAGTATCATTAAAACGCTCATTAAATTTTTTGTCTTAATTACATAAAATTGTAAAATAAAATGCCACTTTCAAACAACTCTATCACTGGATATTCTTTTATAATAACCTAACTTTTATCCTAATTCAAGAATAAATGCAAATACAATTCGACCTATACTCAATCTCTATCGAAAGTAAATTTATTCAATAAAAATACAAATATATTTCTCTAAAAAACTAAAATTTTTAAGCATAATCTGCCCCGGTAATATGAAAAAATCCTATAAAAAATTATTAAATCGAATCCCTCAATAATATTATTATTCCAAATTTTACCCGTTTTCCATATTAAATTTCATAACACTCTACATCCCAATCACTATAAATGTTTTTAATAACCAATATACAAAACAGTTAAAGATCAGTTTTCATTGTCCATTTCAAAATAAATTAAAATCAATACGTACATATTTCTTAATATTTTATAATGATAACATTCTGTCTAATTTTAACTAACACTCGTCCCGTTGTTGACATTGTTCAACAAAATAATCACATTCATGTTCGATTGATATCCTATAAGTTACCAACTATGTGTACCTTGAAAATTCACACATACATAAAAAATGTAAACATAAAAATTTTTAATTGCCACGGTTAAATTCAGCCCTCTTAAGGTTATGAATGTCCACGCCATACCAGCTTTTCAATTTTTCGTTCTTTAAATAACAATTACGGAGATAACCCACCTAACACAGCTTCCTTAACTCATCAAATTCACATATTCTAGCTATACCCGCAGGTAGCCTTTCATCACGGCACATACACGAGTTTGCAAAATCCCACGTATAGTTAACCTCCTTGCTAAATCTGCAATCGAAGCCCTACAAACGCTTGCGAACCGTATAAATATTGCCCTTCGGACAAAGCCAAGTTACATCTCGAAACTGGTTTTGTTCAACTTTTCACTTTCTGCTCGTATTCCTAAATTTCTCTATAACTACAAATTCTCTTTTTGTGCTTCTTCCGAAACCTAAAGTTTTCGATCTTAATTTTTAACTGGTTCTCATATCACTCCAACTTCCCAGAACCCTTCCGCCTAATTATTTCTTAGTACGACTATATTTAGATCTGTTTAATTTCCTGCTCGCTTATCATTAATTTAAATTCCTTTCCATCAAGTTCTTTCTACTGTATTTCTCCCGTCATATAAATTCGTTTTCATAATGTATCATTTATGTATGCTGAACAAAACAGTTCTTACCCTGTTAATTACAGAACAGTTCCTTGAAATTCTAGTCAGGAGTCCGATACGAATCTGCATTTCTTACGTATTCTATGTTTTATTAATGTACCTTTGTGGTTTTACTTATTACATGAGTTTTGTATTTTATATATATTTAACCTTTTCGATTTTACATATTTATTGCATTGTATGATTTATGAAATTTTTCAATTAAGGAGTTTCATTGTCGCAACATTTATCCCATGGAATGACTAATGCGTTATCTTACTATTGTATTAAATTGTACCTAATAATTTTAGGGAAATTTATTTTTTATTGCTTTAATTATACTAACTGCCCTAATCGAAATTATATTTCCCAAAAACAAAAACTATTAATTAAGAATAATTATTTGTAAAGTCTATCATACACGGTGCGTCATATTCATTCTATCAAACCAAAATTTTTCTTTTCAAATATAATTTATAAATAGCATAACACTACGCGAGTTACATATTCCCCAAATTAATATATATAATTAAATGCAATTATTATGTTTTAAGAAATAGAATGTGCTATGTGCATTGACATAGCCTAAAAAAACCAAAAAAAAAAAGAAATGGACCGGGCTCAATCGGCGAGTGGGCGGGGTATTATACCTACAACAAAAATTAAGGGAGACCTGAAATAAAGAAAGAAAATAACACACACTCATTCATACTCAAAACACAACATATCAACAAAAGAAACCTATAATTAAACACAATATGTACACGCAATAAATAATTACACACTAAATCTAAAAAAAAGTATCAGCCAAAAGAACAAATCATTTTTTTTATAAATAATGAGCTGCCGGTTTTAGGTTACTCTCTAGATTGAGTTTCAACAAAAACTGAAATTAAGCGAAATTACCCCGCTAAAACCAACAGCTCTAAATATACAGGGTGTTTCAAAATTGCACGGCACTATTTTAAGGGAGTGTTTTTTAGCACAAAATAAACATAGAGCTTCTAATAAACATATGCCCTAAAATGTACCCCTATGGAGTTATAGCCCCTTTAAGGGGGCTAGGTGAAATTGAGTTTTTTTAATTATCTGGAGAACCACAAAAGATATTTTATTCAGATTTTTGTTGCCTACCCATGTTTTTATGCCAAATGAGATAGGCTTATCCATTTTTCGATAATAACGTCAGGATCGTCCCATTCGGAGGGAAACAATCACGTTTAACCCTGTAATTTTTTTGTGTGTAAGCTTTTATAAATTATAATGCCAGAATTAGAATCTTTTGACATTTCTAAGTAAAAAAGTTACTTTTGTTTGAAGTCGATATCTGTAGCCGTTTTCGAGTTAATTGGGGTGAAGCATTCAGGATGCCCTATAATACTTTACATACCTACATAGATGTTGAGAGTTGAAAACATTTATTACAATTTTGTGTATGCAGCATCCAGCACGGCGAATCCATTGCTCTCTGGCAAGTCTTATAACATTAGGACGATTCTTAATAGTATCAGCAGTCTCCACGATCCGATTCTTTAACTCCTCTTGCGTGTAGATAGGCTTAGATTAAACTATAGTCTTCATCCAACCCCAAACAAAATATTCTAATGGTGTTAGATCGGGAGATCTAGGTGGCCATTTAACAGGTCCATTTCGGCCAATCCATCGGTTACCATATTCTGCGTTTAAATAGTCAGTGACAATATGAGAGAAGTGGGTTGGGGCAACGTCATGCATAAACCAAATCCCACATCTAACGGGAATTGGAATACCCTCTAACAGCTCATAAAGGTTATTTTGCAGAAAATTCAAATAAAACACTCCTGAAAGTCTTCGTGATAGAAAGAAGGGGCCGATGAGATTGTCACCAAGAAGTCCACACCAGACATTTAAGGAAAATGTATGCTTATAATGATTTGTGACAGTGGTATGGGGGTTTTCTTCATCCCAAGTATAGGTATTGCAAAAATTGGTAATTCCATTTCTTGTAAAAGTAGATTCATAGGTCACTAGCAAGCGGGTCAAGAAGTTACCATGTCGTGTGCATTTTCGAATTTACCACTGCGAAAAATTGGTTCGTTTGATGTAATCTTGCGGTAACAAATCTTGCACAGATGCCACGTGAATTGGGTACAGTTACTGCTCGTGCAATGTTCGCCAAACGCTTGCAGATGAAACACCAAAACGAAGAGACAATGTTCTGGTGCTAGTACTAAGAGATAACTGAACAGCATTGAGTATTTGTTCTTCGACATTTACATCTCGTCGAAATCTTTGTCGACCAGCATTTACTCGTGTAGGTTTTAGCGTGCCAGTTTCCCTAAGACGTGTTTCAATGGATTGAAATGTTTTACGATTTGGTATCCTTCTAGTTAGAAATTGTTCTTGGTATCTGCGAACTGCAGCAGCGCCATTTCTCTGTACTTCACCATAAACTAACAGCATGTCTGATTGTTCTGCAAATGTGAACAGGATTGTGGTGTCTCCCATGCTACAACAAATTAAAGTGTCTTCAAAGTACCAATTTACACAAAAACTAAGAGAACTAGTAACACATATTAGTAACTTACACAGTGTTTAAACATAACAAAAGTAGTACATAGTAGATATATAATCACCTGTCAAACTAATAAACGATATGCAACTGCAACCGCAAAACAGGGAAGAAAACAAAATCGTAAGTCCAAAAATCAAATCCGAGGAAGAGCAAAGTTGGCATCAGAATCGGGGGCACGACGACTAGGTATTGGAGTTAAGGCGTTTACTTCGCCAAAAGGAAAATGAAACCAGATCAAGGCCATTAGGGTTTCGCTGACTTTTATCATCAGGTTCGGAAGAAGCACAGAATAAAGTCTGCCTCTTTTGGACAGTTTTCTGTCAAATAGGAATAGCAGTGGTGTAGTAGTTATAGCACTAGGTTTAGGAGATGGCAAGGGTAATTTAAAAAACTTAAACCGCGTCATAGAAGGACGTTGTTTATTGTTACGATGGGTGGTAAGAAGGTCAACGGCAGAAAAGGAAACATCATGGGTTGTCAGAATATCAACGGTGGAAAATAAAAAAGTATAGGCTGTACGAGAACTAACCTGAAGAAAAGGAACACAAGCGGAACACACTTCAGTTACGTTAGAGAAAGGGACAGAAGCAGATAAAATTTTATTGACGTTATGTGCAGGACTAGAAGAATCACAGTTAGGAAAGAAAACAACATTGGCTGTGGAAGTATCCACCTTAGGAAAAGGAGCCGAACCAGGTAGAAGTTCGTTAGCATTAGATAACAGAACATCTGCTTGGATGTTACCAATCTTAGTTAGAAGAACAGACGTAAGTAACATTTTGTCAACATGAACAAAATAAATAAGAGTAGGTAACGAAACAGGATCAAGTAAAGCTTTAACGACAATAGCAACAGGCATCACAGCTACGGGTTCCCAAACTTCAACAGGACCTTCTTTATCTGTATTAGAAATTATCTTCACTTCAGCTGCGGCTGTGATTGCCGGCACAACAAGAATTTCTTGAGTCGAAACATTTAAAAAAGCAGGAACAGATAAAATTGTGACAAATGCGGGAAGAGGCATTAAAGATACATGTTCATGGACTTCTAGAGGACCTTCGTAGATTGAATTAGAAGTTATGGTCATTTCAGCGACTTTTGTGCTTGCAGACACAACAAAAAATTCTTTGGTAGAATCGTTTAAAAAAGCGGGAAGAAACTCTTGAGAAGTTAGCTGTAAGTCACCAATTCGAAGCGTGGCTTGTAAGTGTGGTGGAGGCACAGCTTTGAGTGAGAGTGAATAAATAGGGCGGGCAGAAGCAGGGGTAGAAAAATATGTAGAACTAGAGACGGAAGAAATTTTGTTCGAAGCTGTGTTTGCCGAAGAGGGGTAGGTTTTGTTGGTAGTAGCAGAATGACATGGATGAGCGACGGAAGAGAACGTAGAGTGAGAATCAGAAGAAATTAGGCACTTTGAGGTAAGGGCAAAATTTGAAGTATGATTTGAAGACCTATTAGTAGTATAATGACGGTTTGGACTGTTGCGTTGAAAAACTCCCTTATATCCGCAACCATGGCAATGGAGTACTTGAGGACGAGTACAACGTGTCGAAACATGATCAGGTTTGTCGCAATTAAAGCGTGTGACCTGAGGAGAAGGAGTAGAAATAGGAGGAAGAACAGTAGAACGTACGGAAGAAGTATCGGATCTACCCGTAGGCGTAGGAGAAACCTTAACAACTCGGTCATGTGAAGTAAAAATATTTTTCTCAATAGTAATAGCCTTATAAACAAACTGCATGTGTTCAAAATGATGAATCAGTAAATTACACAACTACTTCCAGTCAGAAAACCTATACCGAAAACCACGATACCAAAGTAAAGCTTTAGCCTCGAATAATTCCCCTGCAGACTTAAATAACTGCAATTTAGATACATGGTGAGCTCGTCGGAGTTTTTCAACTCGATCCAAAAAATCATGTACGGTAGGAGTGTTTGGATTACCTGAAAATTTCGAATTCCACTCTCACTCTGGGATGCCTTGGTGGGAAGGCGCAAAGGAAGTCATTTTAAATACGAACAAGAAGGAAATTGGTAGAAAGTAACTAAATAAAGGCTAGCCGTAACTCGATGGAAGCTCAAAAGAAAAAAAAATCGTCGCGAATACAGGATAATTTAAAACATATCCGACGGATAAACTTCAGGAACACCAATAGGAGCGAAACAACAAAATAAAAATTAGAATAGGGCTGTAGAATAAAGGAAAAATCGGAGGAAAAAAAAATAACTCTAGATTCGATGGGGAAAATAAAATATACAGAGATGGAAGAAAGAAAAAGAAAAATCTTGGGCGCCAGTGTTTTCAATGGACTAGGAATATTGGCAAAAACACAAAGTTCAGTAATCTGAAATTAATCAACCAATAATATTGATCGACTAAAAAAAACCAAAATCGACATTCAGGAAGATCGAACCCACCCAGTAAATAAAGAAAGGAAATTAAATACAAGATCGAGCGTAAGGAACGAAAACGTAAGTAGTATCAAGCCGAGAAAAGGATCATGTAGTAACTTGGGCCGCAAACAAAAAAATTATAGCAAAAATTAACTAAAGCGAACTGAGAGCCAAAAACTAACTAAAACAAAATCGAAGCCAAAGTTACATGGAACAAAATCGCAGCCCAAGAGAATTAACGAAAACCAAATCGCAAAAGAAATTAACTAAACAAAATCGCGGCACCACGTCAGGGCGTCAAAAATTTATGCTACGTGCATTGACGTGGCCAAGAAAAAAAAAAGCAAAAAAAAAATGAACCGGGCTCAATCGGCGAGTGGACTGGGTAATATACCTACAACAAAAATTAAGGGAGGCCTGAAATAAAGAAAGAAAATTGCACACACTCATTCATATTCAAAACACAACATATCAACAAAGGAAACCTATAATTAAACACAATATGTACACGCAATAAATGATTACACACTAAATCTAAATAAAAGTCATCCAAAAGAACAAATCTTTTTTTTAAATGGTGATCTGCAGGTTTTAGGTTACACCCTAAATTGAATCTCAACAAAAAAAGGAATTAAGCGAAATTACCCCGCTAAAACCAACAGCTCTAAATCAGCATGGTAAATCTAAAACTAAGTATATACATCTAATGGCAACATTTTCAAACGTGCCAGCAAGCCTTCGAATCATTTTCACTTTAATAAGTTGTACACTCTTAGTTATTTAAAGCATATAGTAATGAATTCATATAGTGTCAATAAATCTCAAACTAGTTCACTAATTGTCGTTAAACGGATTAAATTTAGGAATGAATGAGCTTAAACCAAAAATCCCAACCCATATGGTCGCAATCGTAAATGATGGAGAAAGAAAGCACTCACCCTCGAAGTTGCTGATGTCGGGGTTGAGTCACTAGTTGGTCCACGGCAACGGGTAGGTGGCCTACACCCAAAAAAAACTCACTTGGCCTGCCATTACAGCAAGGGACGACCATTCACCGTGGCTTTTAAGGCCACCGGAAGAAGAACGCCGTATTGAGTGCGCGAAATTTTCATAACGAAAAACGGAAACAACCAAACATTTCTACACGTGTTTCCGTTGTGTAGATTGGAAAGCAAATAAAATCAATTTCGTTCAGCCAGTGATCAGAGTTCAAGGTAATATTTCTATTGAGAATAAACCTGGAAAACACAGTTTACATTGGGATAATACACAGCTTTAATTCGACGAATCCTTCCGACAGAAAACACATAAGAAGCAATTATCGGATACTTGGAACATGTTATAGACTATCTGAGTATAGCGTAAACTTTACATTAGGAAATTCTGGGAAGTAGAATTTATTCTTAATTAGTGGAAGTATTTACCAAGTAAAATATACAGGATATTTAATTTATCGAATAAAGTTTCGTTTTAGAAGCAAAGTGGATTTTAGTTGACAATTATTAGCCAGCGTATTTCTTTTTAATTATGAATTGACGCTTTTATTTAACTGTGGACATGGAATTTAGATAAACGGATAATTAATTAGCAAAGGATTTGAGTTGAAAATTATTGTAAATAAAATAACCAATTATTGTCGAAAATGAACGTAACAAATATTACATTGTATAATTGAAGGACACATTATAAAAGGTTTATGAAAGTTCATAATCAGACGTGAGAAAGGAAGCAACTACTTTGTATTCCAGAGCATGATACTGCAGGTGTAGGTCACAGTAGATTATAAGAAAGCAATTGTTAGAATTAATATTACTAAGAAGTAATACAATGTATTTTATTAAGAAGTAGCATACAAGAGATCTGCACTTACCATAAAACCATGCTTAGGCAGGGATAGCATAAAAATTGTTACGTTTTTTTCGTGGCAACCACGTTGGGCGCCAAATTTCTGTTACGTAACACTAAGAAAGTCAAAGAAATGACCGGGCTCAATCGGAGAGTAGGGAGGGTTGTAGAAAGCAGACTGACCTATGATGTATGCGGCGCTGAGTTAGTAACAGTACCTGCAATAAAAGAAATTAGAATAGCAAACCTGTAATAAAAAGATTAGTCCTGCAAACCTGAAATAAAGAAAAAGCATAGCAGCAATGCATAGTCTAAGTTATTCAGTACTTGGTAGAATGAAAATAAAAACTGTTTAGATAAACTATATAATATAACAACGGTAAAAGCAATACAAAAATATTTAGTACAAAGTGAGGTAATATTGGGGAGTAGCAGAAACGTTTCCTCACACACCAATTAAACATAAATCAGACAAAATGTTTACAAAAGATAAATAGGTAAGACACAATTGATATGAGTAATTCAGCAGTATTGATTTTTCTTTCTTTCTTTTTTTTTTCTATGTTTTAAAATAGCATGCAAGTCTATTGTAAAAGGTATCAGAACGATAAAGATATGGTAAAGCAACGAATAGATATTTAAAGTAATAACCAGTAGGAAATAGTTCAACTTACAAAAGTCCTTCAGCAACGCTTACTCGCATTTGAAGTGTGGGATTCACGAGGTCCTGCACTAGCGAAGCACTTCACCCTTTACTGGGAGGGTGTTGATGGAACTTATCACACGTTACCCTAATCACACCTACCTATTTCACTGGTGTTAGCAACAGACATTATCACGCGACGGAACTATGTAGCATTGATAAATTTCTTGTTACTTCTATTTTCTGAGGCAATAATTTCGAAATATGTTGTAGCACTAGTTTAATTTCAACTGGGACCAAATGTTTATTATCTTCATTAACATCCCAAAAAGCAGTGAGAAACTTCAACCGATACCTTTGTAAGCCGGTAATCTGTTATATTTCGCAAACACGAAACTTGCACAAGCAAAGATCTGTTGTAGATTCTTTGGGGCTAGAAAATTCAGAAACTACAGTATCCACAGTATTTGGATAATCCAAAGTATGAACTACTCACATAAGAAAAGGACAACGCCACAAAAACACAATTAGTAAAAGCCACAAGGAAACAGTATTTTTCACGTAATTAATAGGAACGAAAAACAAAACACACACTACAACTCTTCATCTGTTTATCTAAACTCGTTCTATTCCAACCGCTTATCGTATCTTATCTAGACTTGTATATCCACATAAGGAACAAAATTTATATTTACGGCAAGACAAGAACGATGTAATCTATTCATTATAACACGACGCATTCGTCAACGAGTTAATAAATATTAAATATAGAAATAGTAATTTGTAGAAATGTATTTATAAATTGGGAAACAGCGTAAAAAGGTTAAAACTACAAAAATGCCCGTTACAAAATCCTGAAGGGCGCATGATGGCTAGTCGGTCTACTACATAACTTTAGCGTTGTTGGTTGTTCAACTACTCATTAGTAATCAGTAATTTTGAATATTTGCTAATTAAAACATTAATGAACACGTTCAAGTTGTCAAGTCATTATTGTAATTACTTGCTACGTACAATGACGTAGTCAAAAAAAGAAACAAGGAAGAAGAAAAAGAGAGAAATTGATCGTGATCAATCGGTGAGTGGGCGTGGCAGAATATCTACACAAATTAAATCAGGCCTGAAATAAAAGTATACAAATAACACACCCCTAACCATAATCATACACTTTCTAATTAATAAAAAATAAAAATTAATTAGGTACAAAGGCATAATGGTATCACCAAATACACAATCCGTAATTACAGTTACACATATTTACAAGATCAACAGAAATCCTCTCTAACATGGAGAGCCGCTGTTTTTAGGTGCCTACCCTTTACGTTATTTTGCAACACAACAAAACCCAAAAAGAACACTAAAAACTACAACTCTTAATAGTTGTAAATATAAAAATTACACATGCCTCATTGGCAGGATAATTTCTTAACTAATAAAAATTTAGAACAAAAAAAAATTAAAGCACATGGTAACCCAACAGTTATAACGCATCCTAGTACGCTTACGATTACTTACAGTAATCCGTTTAAGGCTACTATAGTGTAACCGACCTGAAGGCTGACTAAACGCCCTCTATAAACGGCACACCGGGCTCCATGATCTAACATCTAGTGGCAGTGGCTCGCCGACACCTACGTTGTGTTATTATAATGTAACCCAAATTCACACTGAGACGATGGCGTTAAGGCGGGAAGGTTTGAAATAAAACTATAATATTTTCCTAACTGAATTTTAATCAAAAATAATAACCCCTAAATAGGTCATTGGCATGAGAGTTAAGAAAATTGAAATTCAAAATAAACAGTGCCGTACTCAACCTGGATCATTGGGGAAATAGCACGGCAGAAAAAACCCCAAACTGCCCTCACTCTTCCAACTGCATTAAACACATCTCGACAGGGACGGGTAACATACAAATACCCAGTTCACCAACATTGAATTTAACGGAATGTCAACTGTTACCCAGGCATATCTCACGTGACAGCTAAATAAACGTTACTGTAAACCAGCTAGTCTTTTCTGGTAGGTACTGAGGTCCGATAACCAATACTACCCAGCTAAAGTTGAAAGAGGGGAACACCAGGAAGGAAAAATCTGCCTTGACTACCAATGTTCTCCCCCTGCACGGACATAAAATGTTAGTAATATTTAACAAGGCTCGATCACACGCGCCCACATACATACATTAACCGTTTATAGCCCGTGTTACACAATATTTCACAGAGGCTAGCCGACTTCCTATTATTTTCAAGAGTACTACTACAAGTACAATGACAAAGACGACATAAAATCACTGGAATGAACTTATGGTATGATTGCGCATAGTTAAAAAGGCGCTGGTTATTTAATAGACTATCGCCAACACAGTCATAAATGCAAACGCGTAAGGCACGTGAAGGTCGGTCATACCAGAAGTTCAAGTTAATTACATCACAACAATCATCACAAACGTTAAATACTAGTTAATTATATAGGAACATCGGCTAGATAAGATGATATACAAAAACAACAAAATATATAATTAAGTTTAAACCGAGATATGAGCAATGCAGTGGAATATGTGGTTAATAAGCTGCAATAAAGCAGATACACATACAATAAAAAATGTCAAATGCATCACAAATATCAAACATTATAAAACATGTAGGAAGAAAACATATCAAGATTTTATAGGAAAAAATATAAAAGCCCAGATTCAGGCGTTAAATGTTTATACAAAAGCATGTTAGTTTATACATGAAATCTAATGAGCAAACGTTAAAAATGATTCATTATGATTGCACCGGTCTAAACATACCGTTTGAAAAATTAAACAACATCGTGACATTGTAAAGTTACAAACAAAAATATACACAACATCGTTATGGTTAAATTCAATTACTATCGTAAAATTAAAACAGATTATTAAATACTACATAAACATTATTTCAAATAAACAAACATTAGTTTTGGTCGTCCAAACAAATAACACTCATTTATACATAAATAATATCAATAAAATTGTCAAATCGACAGGAAAAGTAAAGATTACAACTAATAAGTAAAGCCAATGGCAAATTCAGAGACAAAAGCAACAGGTAATCATAAAAATATTCCTTCCGTGGTTAACTAACTAACGGTTTTACAACAATTACCCAAAATCCTTCAAAACAAAGCTCTGATTACCAAGATGTAATCCGATTACCTTGAATATCAATCAACTACATTATTAATTTATAAAACATTACCTTTAATAAAGCCAGTCAATTGGAAGCTTTTTTTGGACCTACCATTTTGAAAACACCAGACCAAGTGATTTTGAAACCTGTCGATTCTAGTTCGATCACCCATACGCATGCGCCCCTTCTACTCTGAATTCTGACATCCCGGAATGCGTTCAGAAACCTGCAAGTGGTTACTGAGCTACTAACAAATACCTTCGAATATCGAAATGTACACTATAATATTTGTAATAATTATCGACCAATGAGAAAACAATTTAGAAATACTACGGATCACTTCACTACTAAGTGTGGTTACCAAATGGTGCCAATTAGTACTTACGCACTCACCCTCGAGTTGCTGCTGTCGGACCGGCTCCTACCGTATTTGATGACGGGGCGAAGGAGAGGGACGCGTGATCCCACTTGGGGTTGCCCTCCCATTACAACAAAGGTCGACCATCTATGGTGGCTTTAAGGGCTACCGGAAGAAGCTATAGTAAGTACAAGTAAAATTAATTTATTGATGTCGAAAAGTACAATTTTACTAAACCATAAATACTACTGACTATCAGGAGCTTCTCACAGTATTTATGGAATTCCTGCTCTCACATCCTTTCGTGGGAAAGTGCAGATCTCACGGCCGCTACTTCTTGATAAACATACAATGTCTTATTCTAAGTAGTATTTCAATTCCGACTGCTTTCTTGTAGTTCATTGTATCTGCACCTGCAGTATCAGGTTGCGTCAGGAATACACAGTAGTTGCTTCCGTTCTCATGTCTGATATGAACTCTGATTAACCTTTAATATTATTACCTTTAATTAAATACATTGTAACATACTATTACTAAGACATAATAAATGCGTTTAAATTTATATACATATCGATATGGGGGATATATAACTCGCTTCATTAGAAAAGTACGTTTAGGAAGACTTATACGACCGTATATTAATTTTCCATTCATTGAGCTGCCGGTTTTTTCCGGTCAGACACCTTTTTTTATATTTTTGTTTATAAAATTATGCTACATCTTTAGTACCTTCATCTGTTAAATGATACTAAAGTATTCATTAGATCCTGGTGTTTTTGAAATAACGTTTGCTAATATCCCAACAATTAACAGTAAACTCTTAAACTTGTTATACTTATGGGTGTAGGATGTATCAATAAGCCTTAAAATTTTAAAATTTAGTAATTCTCCTTTGTGCTTTTGCAACAAATTGTGTTGTTTTTTATTAGTTGAAACTTTTTTCTTTCTCAAACGAATGTATTGGTACGTTTACGTTAAAAGATTTGTTGTTAACAAACGCAGCCTCTCCCTCTCCTAAAGTCATAATCCAAATTGATGACACTTTAATCGGTAAGAAGGGACTTCAAGAAGAAGGGATTAACTCCGAACTTTAACTTCAATAGAGTATGACAAAACTAACGGGGGCGGGAGGGGGGTTCGTTACGGATTGCCTTTAACCGCCACTACACTTTGTTGCGGTATTCCGTGCAGACACAAAAGAAAGCAATAAAGTCAGCAAAGAAAATTGCCTACACCGAATACTGAAACAAAACAGAGAGAAATAAAAAAAATAGATTTCGGGCTAGCTCATAAAACTTCGTAGAGGGGGCTAGATAATATAGAAAAAAGATTGGAGTCTTCAACAAGTATTTTATATATTAACCGTTAGTGAAACAAGCATAGTATTAAATGAAATATTTACATTGCGTCACAACAAATATTTAGTTAATCGTCCTGTCAACATAATGTAAATAAAAGTGTCACACATGTAACACAACATAAACATATGCAAGCAAATATAAAATCTTAGAATCTAAATAATATGTACATATATACACATACTTAATGCTTTAAACCCTAAATATATATACAAGAAAAAAACAGTATATATAAAATTTACAGTATTTCTACCTGTTGTTTGAAGTGCACTCTGTAAATGTAGAACATAACATAACATAATCCGATTCTATATTTATTTCAAAATTAACAACATAAACTTAGTGTTGGAGTTTCGTAAATTATTTCTTATTTATAAAATTGTCTTTATTCTCTATAAGATTAATTACGTTCAAAAATGCACTTTCCTTATTTCATTAGTTTTTACCAATATTAAATTCCATTTAATTTCCTGTCCAACCGACAGAAAGATAACATTTGTGGCACGTGCAGCGCTGTTTATCGCTCACCTGCTTTTGCTCTAATAAACAAGAGTGAGAGTCTGCTTCTAGTCTTTCTAAGTTACAGATGTATTCACGCGGTTTGCAATTACCTTTATGCTAGGACGCTGCTCTATAAATTATCTCTAGTGTGCAAAATTAGTAATGCATTCGTTTCTATCGTAAAAGTTACAGATTAACTTAAAAACGAGGCGATCATTATTCGTAGTAATTCCTATACTCTCAACACAGTTGAAAATCATTAGATAGCGTATTTATTATTAATTATAAGTTAACGATTTTATTTAACAGTAAAAACGGAATTTATTCGAACGGATAATGAATAAACAAGGTAGAAAAAGGGTAATTAATTTGTTCTGAAAATAAACGTAACATACTGTATTTTTTGGAAATGAGGTTTTTTAAAAAGAAGCTCCCAAAGGCCCAAAACCTATCTCGCGTCACAGAGGGTAGAGTAGCAGTTGTTGTAGATAGATAAATACAAACGCCTAGATATATAGACCAGATAAAGGAAGACTTACTTAATGACAGTTGCAGGGCATTGGCGGAGAAAGCTAGAGAAAGGGAACATGGCCAAACTGCATCAAAACAAACTTGAGTGTGTGACGACTAAGATGGGTGGAGTTACAAAAATAATTGTTGTGTAATAATCATTACTACTTAAACAAAAATATTTTATTCAAGTTATTACAGATTACATCATATAAAATTGAAAATATAAGGCAAATTGTAATATACAGTAAATTCAAGTAAGTAGTGCTCAAAGATTCTACCATTTTGAATTTCACAGTAACTCGAGTTTCCTACAATGTAAATCATAAAATGTGACTGAACCAACTGCTTATTTTTTAATTTTAATTCTTAATATTATAAAACTTATAATATGTTTATTTCTAAAAGTATATATACTTCTTACCTACAAATGCC
The DNA here is from genome assembly GCA_036346225.1 of Platerodrilus igneus. Lineage (NCBI taxonomy): Eukaryota > Metazoa > Arthropoda > Insecta > Coleoptera > Lycidae > Platerodrilus > Platerodrilus igneus. The sequence continues at coordinate 18,320,526 of JARFIW010001469.1, forward strand.
AATGCTTAGCTTCTGTAATAGAAATACATTTACCAAAAATTACTTCAGTTTAAATCATACTTATATCAAACAAAGACAATAATATTTGCACAAAATGCTTTAGCTTGCATATTTGGATTGTAGCTGATTAAGTAACTGGAGTATCTGATCAGTAGCATCCTTTCTTTGGGCATCAATTAACTGGTTTTTAATAGTTTGAATTTTGTCAAGTTTTAGCATATTCCTTATTAAACAGGTTTGAATTGAACGGCATTCTTTATCGTCTTTCTGTCCACAAAATTGATCCAATCTGCGTACTACTTTACCTAGGTCAATTTTTATTTCACTAATGCTTTGTACAGTTGCAGCATCATGATGGTTTTGAATTTGCATACGTTCCACATGCTCCATATCTTCAACAACTGTTAATAGTTGTATGTTTGTATTATTGTCTATCACCGTTTTCTCTTGACTCCCCGTATGTTTTATTTCAGTTTTCTGTTCTGCAGTACTGTTAATTTTTTCAGTTTCAATCACTAAGGCTTTGTTACATTTTTTCTCTTGACTCCCCGTATGTTTTATTTCAGTTTTCTGTTCTGCAGTACTGTTAATTTTTTCAGTTTCAATCACTAAGGCTTTGTTACATTTTCTTAAAGTTTCAGTTTCTCTGACGCTATCGGAAGGTCGATGTTCTGAGTCAATTGGTAAACTTGTTAACGTCTCAAATGTGAGTTCACGTTGATGTTTTTGAAGTTTAGAAGTTATCTCAATATTTTTTTTATTGCAACTTTCAAGCTCTTGTTCAAGCTCTTGGCATCGCTTTTGAAAATCATGCTGGCGTTTTTGAAGTTTAGAAGTTATCTCAATATTTTTTTTATTGCAACTTTCAAGCTCTTGTTCAAGCTCTTGGCATCGCTTTTGAAAATCATGCTGGCGTACTTTGTTGATCTTAAACAACACCGAAACTTTCTCTTGAAGGAATGTTCTATCACATTTTAATTCAAAGTTTTGTTGCTTTAATTCAACGTTTTGTTGCTTTAATTCATCTATCACATCCTCGTAGAATATTTCATGGGCGTCTTCAGGATCTATGTATGGTTTGAAAACTTCTATTAAGTTTTTGGTTGCTTCAACTATTCGAAGCACTTTAAACGTCACTTCGGACTTTTCGCTATCCGTTAAACTTTGTGCACTTTCTGTACCACTACAGATTCTAGCCAAACTCATTAAACTTCTATTCGACTTAACGCAATCAGTTATTCGATTGTGTAATTCTGACTCGAAGGAAGAGACAAACAGATGGTTTACAAAGTTAGATAGAAAATTTTCGACACCGTAGGACATTTCTATAAAATTGTCAAATTTTTTTAACTATTTGCATTGCACAAATGTTTGTATAAAAAACTACGAACGACTTGTTATGAAATGGATTTACACAAATATTACTGCTTAAGCTTTGATAAATTAATATTAACCTTATCCAGGCATATCGCTAAACTAGCAAACCTTATCTGGGCATAGTTCATATACATTGCCACTAGTGTGATTATATTTCTAGTCCCAGTAAATAATATAAGTCAGTTTTTACAAATTTTACAGGAGAGGGAAAACAATGTCTACAAAGATCTGGTAAATCATGCGTAGTCAAAAATTAATACTTCTTAGTTGTTTTTGCTTTAAAATAAGGGTATTTGAAACATTTGTATTGGATTTCACAATAGTTTCTCAAAACAAGTTTTGAATGACATCCGGATATTCACATTTTGTATTTTACATTTATTGTCACATAAGTCAACATATTTGAACTATTTGTTCCACGTACATGTACATTCGGTTAAACACATCAAATAGAATACACTTTACGCACACAGTAAACTATTTCATTTTAATTATAGAAATTTTCTATACCTGGGAGTATTATGAATTCAGATTACTAAAATTGATATCCTCTAACCTTTTGTCGTTACTGATTTGTTTGGTTAATTAAATAATTAAAGGAACCCGTAGGTTCTTCAATATTTTCTGACAAAACCAGTGAACTTTAAGGAAGGATTTCCTTAAAATGATGGAATGCAACTATCTTCCGACTATGCTAGGGGTTTATTCCTCGGGTAGAGCTTATAAGGATTGGTCGTGGTTCTTTTTACAAGACATTATTTACCTACTGACTCAATTTATACCAAAATAGGGGTATAGGGAAGGCGCCACCAAGTCATTAAGTTTTAAACACAGAGTTTCCCTAAGGGGGACTTGGGAGTCCTTAGAGGGGAATATTGTATTTACTGCTTACGCAGGAGCTGTAAAGAAAATTGGATTAAATCAACAAAGGAGGACACGAGAGGTATACTCTTGCTACCTCATATAAAGAAAAGCTATAAATATCAATTATGCACACACTTTTATAGACACAAATATTAGGCATCAAATTTTGAAAGAGCTACCAGTGCTCCTTCGTCAAATGGAAGCTACAAATATCTTTATATTGAAGGTATTAATGCCTTTTGTTTCTTAATCCAATTACCCTATTTTTGAACTCACTTGTTCAAAATAAAACAATATATATATATATATATATATATATATATATATATATATTGCTGCCGTTTTTTTTTTCTTTTTTTTCTTCTCCTACTTTATAATTACCATGCTCCAAGTTAGGTGTCTGCAAAACTAAGTCTTCCGACGTAACTAGGGGTTTATTCCTTGGGTAGAGCTATGAGCAATGGGGGGGTAAGTCGAAATCTGTGGGGGGGTTACACTCAAACTAAAACAAACAGGCGCCACCAAGTCCAGATTGATTCATGTTAATGGCATGGCAAATTTCTAAGGGCGGACGTGGAGACCCAAAGAAAAAAAAGATCGCCTTCGCTGACAAAAACCTGTCTTAACAGAATAAGACGCTGTTCCTGTAAGGAAGAATAATAATTAAGTCACATAGAAAATGGGAACACTGTTTGTGTCCCTCAAATATGCCTAAAAATGCAAAAAGAATATTTTCTACTTAAGGGTAGCATCAAAATTTAATTCTTATTGCTTTTTGGTTGTCAGGTCTGATCAAACTAGATCAGAATAAAAAGACTTTAAGCGTGGATTATTAATTTACTAGAAAGAATTTTCTTTGTTTCTGTAAATAAAATTCAATGCAATAAAATTAAATGAATACTTGAATTACTTGAATAATTAACGTAAGGTTTATCAACTTGATTCTTACTCAAATATATTACAACACAGTGTGACTGGTTACACTAATGTTTTCTAACCCATTCAGATCTGTTTAGGTCAGTTACAAATTAATATACAAAACTTTCTCTTTAAGTTAAAAGTACTAAAATCGATTTGAAGTCAAAATATTCACGAAGATATTCTCTTTTTTTATCAAAGGTGGTAGTAATGTAATACTAAACATCTGCTTGCAATGGTGCAATTGTTGACAGCATATTTCAAACAAACAAGTGACGTAGCCGCAGCTGTTATTTTATGCTGAAGCCACGTGTTGTCACATATCTACTAAACTAAGTGAAATTTAAATTTGATACTGGAGAAAACCAGCTTAGCAAGAGATAAACTGAATAACAAATTCGTACTTCTATGTAACAAAACGAAATAATGTGCTTTCAGAATGAAGCACAGAGGAAGTTCTTAAAGCTACTACGAACCAAACCCCGGGCTGCTTTCCTTGGCTAGATTGGGAACTGCATCGCCGTGCGGAATCTGCAGCTAATTATTCCTGCTTTCCATCCTCTAAATACAGGTGTTGAAGTGAAGTGGGTTTCTTAACATTGATTCAAATTCGTCTAATCTTAGTTGTAACTTTAAGTTTGCGTTCCTAAGCCTTGCGTGTACCTAATTTTCTTTACGTAGTTTTATAAGTTTTCATTGCGTAGTTTGTAAGTCTTCGTTGCGCTAAACAAATTTTCAAATTAGATACTATGATAATGAGTATATATTACCAACCGTTACTCAGAAAGTGTATCTCACAATTAATGCGACCCGCAGGTCACTCGCCATTGTCTTCGTAAACATGTTGTTGCTGCTTTTACCTATCGACGAGTGCCTCTCCCGCGTTCTTGCATGGTGGGAGGGTCCCGAGGGGTTGTCAATCCTCTCAACGCGCGTGCAGTGGCTGTGGAATACACCGACATCCAAAACAAATAGACTAACGAATCTAGATACTGTTTTAATGTAAAATTTGATTGTTACCCGTATTACTACTTTAGTTAATAAAGGTGTTTTAATATTCGTTGTACCTTTAATGAAGAGATTTATTAATTCGAAAATAAAATTGTTACACTACCCTTTCCTAAAAGAAAAAATTTTTTTTAAGGAATAAACTTCAAATATAACAAATACAAAAATTTTTTTTATATTATAATTATACTAGCCCTTTCTATCTTCCTAATTATCAATGCAATTTTATGAATTTATTCAAATGGGGGAGACAAATATTTACAAATGCGAGTGTGTTGGTAACTACGTGTACCTGACGTCCATCGGGAGACAAAATCGGGGAGTCACAATCGGTATTAATCAAAATTGGGAGGGGGTCAAATTAGAAAGTCAAACACTCCACGGGACAAAAAAATTCAAATTCACAATAATTCTTTAACTTGAGGTTCTTACTTCGAACAAGGCTAATATTTACTACCTGTAACCAAACATTTTACAATTTATTTCAAATTCCACAAAAAAACTTCACTTCCTGGAGCTCAATTAGCTCTCCCTCTACAAAAAAGGAATGCTTGCTCATCAAAACAGCATAACTATTCAAAATATTATCACTATAAGGTGACAATCAAAGCTAAGGTAACCTAACCATAAGGTTACTTAACAAATTCAAATACAAAGTATTATCACTTTATTACAAAGAGATAATCAAAACGAAGGTAACCTAACCATAAGGTTACTTAACAAATTCAAATACAAAATTGAACCAGATAGGGCTGTAATCTCCTACGCCCTACTGATTATCCTATCACCAAGTTCCAACAAACAACAGATCTCATTAGTGATGGACTAAATGGTGAGACTCACCAAGCCAACTTTTGACCTTATCAAACCAAAGAATTTCAAACGGTCAAAAAAAACAAGGGAAAGAATAAACTAATATTCCCTCTACCTAGATATGTAGAAATCAGGACTAACAATTAAATAGCCCACCTACTTCTACATTATAAAGATATCTGTTAAAGACATCTTCTAAACACATCTCCGAATAACGCGCGAGCAAAACGACCAGCGTGCACACCAAGGCACACACCTCAAACCTACAAAACCTACAAAATCTCTAACCACTTATTTCACTTTTCAAACAAAATACTCAAAATTAGTGAAACGACACTAAATCAAAAATCGGAATAAAACAAAGCAAACCACTACTGTATTACTTAACATCAAAGAGATGACCGGACCGGAACTAATCGTCAGGATCATCATTTTCATTTGGATACGATGCTTCAACTGGTTTCAAGTCCTTTACGTGCCATTTCCCTGCTCTAGTTCCATTTTCGTTCTCTAACTCGTACACTAAATTGGAATGTTTTTTTCGAACTCTACTCAAAATAAACTTCGGCGCTAACTTAGCGGAGAATTTATCACTAGCACTCGAGAGGACCTTATTAGCTCTCCAAACACACTCTCCGACTCGGAATGAAATGTCTCTTCTCCTAAGATTGTAGCGTTTACTCGAACGTTGATAAGCTACATGCAAATTTTCACGGACATTTCCAAAAATATCAAACAAAAGTTGACGATCCAGAACATAAGACGGTCTACTGCTGGAGACGACATCAACATCCTCACCAGGTTTAAAATTATCATTATAAGCTTTTCCACTTAAGGGTACCTGACGACCAAAGACTAAAAAATTTGGAGAATAGTTGGTGGACTCATGTTTTGCTGAGTTGATTGCGTATTGGATCTTTGATATCTCATTATCCCACGTATCATGTCCTTCTACGTATGAACGGATTGCTGTACCAACTGTCTTATTGATTCTTTCCACAAAATTGCATTGGGGAGCATAAACAGCATTATACCAAATCTTTTGAATTTCGTACCTTGCACACAAAGCTTTAAAAGCACGTCCAATTAATTGTGGACCATTATCACAAATAACAAACTGTGGTACACCGTAGACAAGAAATACTTTCTCCTCCAAAAATTTCTCAATCAAATGTGCCGTGGCACTACGCAAAGGTTGCAAAATCGAATACTTCGAGAACCAATCACCAACAACTAAAAGCCATTTATGTCCGCGTTTGGAACGAGGAAACGGACCCATCAAATCCAAAGCAATGGTTTGGAACGGTAGTCCAACCTCTTTCTCCTTTCCCATCATCCCAAGGGGGCCTTTATTGGGTGGTTTTTGAGCACCACAAATCAAACATTTCCTACAAAATTTACGTATGTCAAAGATCATCTTTGGCCAATAATATAATTCTTGGACACGAGACAAAGTTTTAAAGAACCAAAATGTCCTGCTGAAGGGGGGTCATGACATGATTTAATGACATCTATACGCTGAGATTTTGGCACTAAGTACTTCCACTCTACAACATTCGCCGAATGCGGTAATAGGGAAGATATAAACTTATAAATAAACCCATCTTCCACTTTCCATTGTGGGTAGCTTTTGGGCGACAACAAAATTTTCTTTCTCAAAGATTCATACCACAAGTCTACACCATCAAGTTTAATCTCTACTAAATTAACTTCTGGATTTTCTAAGGGAACACCACGACTAAGACAATCTGGGACTATATTAAACTTTCCTTTCCTATGCACCAAATCAAATGAATGTTGCCTTAATCGAACTGACCATCTGGCAAGTTTTCCAGTTGGATTCTGAAGATTACTCAACCAAAGTAACGAAAAATGATCAGTGACAACTGTGAAGCGAACTCCTTCCACCCACGGACGAAATTTCTCAATTGCAAAAATAACTGCTAAACACTCTCTTTCTGTGGTGGAATAATTGCGCTCTGTACGGCTCAGGGTTTTACTTGCGTACGAAATTACACGCTCTTCTCCTTTTACATTTTGTATCAAAACAGCTCCTAACCCAGTATTGCTTGCGTCACACTCAACAATAAAGGGTGCCGAGTAGTCTGGCTGCGAAAGAAGAGGCGCAGAAACTAATGCTTGCTTGATCTGCACAAATGAATTTTCTGCTTCCGCACTCCAGTTTACAGTTTGACCTTTTTTCTTACTCTTAATGAGGTCATTGATAGGCGAAACTAATGACGAAAAATTCTTTATAAAGCGACGGTACCAGCTGCACATTCCTATATACCTTTTAATCTCTGTTGTGGTTTTCGGACGAGGAAAGTTGACCATTGCCGACACCTTATCGGGATCTGTACGAAGTGAGTTAGAACCTACTATATAACCCAAAAATTTAATTGTCTTTTTAAAAAATTCACATTTGCTTATGTTTATAGTAAGGTTAGCTTCTTTTAAACGTTGCTTAACCTCTACCAATAACTTTAGGTGTTTTTCAAAAGATGACGAACATAATATTATGTCGTCCAAATAGCAAAATACATGGGGTTCAAAACGTGGACCAAAAATCGCATCTACTAAACGCTGTTGTGTCTGCGCAGCATTCTTCAATCCAAATGGCATGCATGTAAATCTAAATTGTCCTCGTGAAATAACACTGAAGGCAGTCTTATCCTTAGACGACTCACTAAGAGGATTTGCCAAAACGATTTTCTCAAATCAAGTGACGAAATGTAGTTCGCACCTCTCAACATATTGAGAATTCTATCTACGTTCGCAAGGGGGTACGAATCATGAACAGTTAAGTCGTTCAGGGTTCTACCATCAAAACAGAAACGATATTCTCCATCTGCTTTCTTAACCAACAAAACTGGAGAGGACCACGGACTAGTACACGGTTCTATAACTTTAAGTCTAAGCATGTCGTCCAACTCCTCATTCAATATCTTACTCATATATGGTGACATGACATATGGTTTCTTATGGAAGGGTTTGGCATTGCCTATGTCTATGTCCATTTCAATTAGGTGAGTTCGTCCCAATCTATCGTCGCTGCTAATCTCACTAAATGAGTTTATTAACTCTTGTGCTTGCACACATTGAGCATCTGAAAGGTCATGTAAACCAAATAAGGAATCTTTAGTGTTCAAAGGGATGGAAGACGAACCTATATACCCAATGTCGTTTCCAATGTTACTTTGGATAAACCAATTATTACTTCTAAAATCAGCAACTACACCAAATAATTTTGCAAAGTCACTACCGAAGATAAAGGTGTGAGGTAGGGACGGAACCACTAATGCATTAAGGATACGGCAGTCCTTACCTATACAAATTGGCAAATCAACTGAGCCTACAACAGACTTTATTGAACCATCAGCTGTAGTAATACCTGTTTTTGCTGAACTAAAAATTTTCAAGTCTAACTTCCTAATAATTGAAAGAGCTAAGGATCCTACCACTGAGGTAGTGCATCCCGAATCTAGAAGACCGGTAATGGCTCTATCCATTAACTTCACCATAATGTAAGGTCGATTATCACACTGCTTCTCAATGAACAAAGTATTATTCCTAGGCTTCGGAGAGTCCTGACAAAAATTTTTAACAACTGTAAGCCATCTCGACCACTCGTCTATACAAAAGTATTTTTCTTGTTTACAAATCATAACCATGGCCTTATTACGCGGAACAGGATGCCGACCACTATGCGCCTGCCGCCTTACTGGTTTTTTGAGCATTGTGGACATGACGTAGCCTTAACGCCTTTTTCGACCACATCCAAAACAAAAAATCTTTCTGGTTGCTCTACAATCTCTAAACCAATGTCCACTACGGGAGCAATTCCAACATACAAAATTATTTCTCTTGTCGGGACTAAAGGAATTACAAACTGAGGACTCCAAAGAGCTCTTATCCGCTACTGTTACTTGGGGATTAACTAATTTATTCTGAAACACCCTACTCTTAACAGCACAAACTTTTTCATTCAACCCAGGATGTTTGTTCTCAAATGGATGCTTAGAGGGTTGCAAATCTTGTTAGGTTTACTAGAAGATGCTGAAACCAAGTTTAGTTTCATCAAAGAAGCTTCTTCTAACCTTTTACACAAATTTACTAAGGTAGACAAATCTTGAATGTCCGACAATGCAAGTGCTGAAATATATTCAGGAACCAAATTTCTTCTTATCATCTTAACTTTAATAACTTCTGCTGGCTCGTTGGTCAGTCTACTAAACAGGGTTTGCATATGCGCGACAAATAAAATAATCCTTTCGTCTTTACCTTGACGACGATTTCTGATCTTTTCCCAAATGTCATCATCTGAAGAACCGGGTAGAAAATCTTCCTTAAACGTTCTAACAAGGAGTTCCAGTCTCTCAATGAATTTTTACTGTTCTAAACCAAACTAAAGCGTCACCCAAAAGTTCACATGCTGATCCAAATAAATCAGCATCGGATACCTTACGAGATTGTGCTAAATCACTAACTCTATCTAAAATGAATATAGTTGTTTGGGATCACCTGAGAATTTTACAGGCCATGAACCTATAGGTACGGAAGGCGTTACATACGAAGTCGAATGAATAGGTGCACTAGCAACTGAAGGAGATACTACAACGGACCGATCCAAATAGGTGGACTCTGTACTTTTATTGATTTTATCGTATAACTCAGCTTCAAGGGTTAATATCGTTGCTACGGTCTCATTTCTGAACTTACTTGCTTCCTCGGAATTTATTGAAGGAATTTTCATGCGCTTAACTCGCCCCGAAAGGTGGTTTAACCTTGAACAAGCTCTCCTAAAATTGAGTCTGATGAGTCACCTTCAAATTCGGACACAACATTACGAACTGACTCGACTGAAACTGAAATTTCTTTACTTTCCGTTGCAAAGTCTACTTCATAACACGAAAGATCAATCAAACAACCAGGCTTATCTATTTCTTTAGCTAACAATCTACCTAAAATTTTCCTTTTCTCCAACACTGGTCTCTCACTCACCTCTCCTCTGATTCTCAGCTCATACTCCAATTCTTCTTTAAGTAGACAAACAATTTGGAATTTTTCCGACATGATTACTCAAGCCTAATGGAATCAAACCGATAAATCTAACTGATCTGAGCCTTACAAAAGTTATCAAAACAAATTCGTACTACTAAAGGCAAAAATCAAAAGGTGTTTTTGGTAAAATAATTTTTGCCAAAACAATATCAAAAAAAATTATATGGGGTCAAAATAGAACAAAAGTCAAAAATAAATTCGACCAAGTTAATCAATTGACTGTAAGGGGGTTAATGTTACAACCAATCTTTCAAACAACCAAACTTCAGTGCAAAACAGACTTTGAACTAACCATTTTCAACGCAACCAAATTTTAAGTAAACTAATTTCGAAATACATTAAATTATGAACAAACAAATTTCTAGCTAAATCAAATTAGGAACAAACAAATTTTGAAGTAAATCAAATTATGAACAAACAAATTTCGAGGTAAATCAAATTATGAACAAACAAATTTCGAGGCCCCAAACGTTGCCGGCGCCAGTGCTGCCGTTTTTTTTTTCTTCTCCTACTTTATAATTACCATGCTCCAAGTTAGGTGTCTGCAAAACAAAGTCTTCCGACGTAACTAGGGTCTATTCCTTGGGTAGAGCTATGAGCAATGGGGGTAAGTCGAAATCTGTGGGGGTCACACTCAAACTAAAACAAACAGGCGCCACCAAGTCCAAATTGATTCATGTTAATGGCATGGCAAATTTCTAAGGGCGGACGTGGAGACCCAAAGAAAAAAAAGATCGCCTTCGCTGACAAAAACCTGTCTTAACAGAATAAGACGCTGTTCCTGTAAGGAAGAATAATAATTAAGTCACTTAGAAAATGGGAACACTGTTTGTGTCCCTCAAATATGCCTAAAATGCAAAAGAATATTTTCTACTTAAGGGTAGCATCAAAATTTAATTCTTATTGCTTTTTGGTTGTCAGGTCTGATCAAACTAGATCAGAATAAAAAGACTTTAAGCGTGGATTATTAATTTACTAGAAAGAATTTTCTTTGTTTCTGTAAATAAAATTCAATGCAATAAAATTAAATGAATACTTGAATTACTTGAATAATTAACGTAAGGTTTATCAACTTGATTCTTACTCAAATATATTACAACACAGTGTGACTGGTTACACTAATGTTTTCTAACCCATTCAGATCTGTTTAGGTCAGTTACAAATTAATATACAAAACTTTCTCTTTAAGTTAAAAGTACTAAAATCGATTTGAAGTCAAAATATTCACGAAGATATTCTCTTTTTATCAAAGGTGGTAGTAATGTAATACTAAACATCTGCTTGCAATGGTGCAATTGTTGACAGCATATTTCAAACAAACAAGTGACGTAGCCGCAGCTGTTATTTTATGCTGAAGCCACGTGTTGTCACATATCTACTAAACTAAGTGAAATTTAAATTTGATACTGGAGAAAACCAGCTTAGCAAGAGATAAACTGAATAACAAATTCGTACTTCTATGTAACAAAACGAAATAATGTGCTTTCAGAATGAAGCACAGAGGAAGTTCTTAAAGCTACTACGAACCAAACCCCGGGCTGCTTTCCTTGGCTAGATTGGGAACTGCATCGCCGTGCGGAATCTGCAGCTAATTATTCCTGCTTTCCATCCTCTAAATACAGGTGTTGAAGTGAAGTGGGTTTCTTAACATTGATTCAAATTCGTCTAATCTTAGTTGTAACTTTAAGTTTGCGTTCCTAAGCCTTGCGTGTACCTAATTTTCTTTACGTAGTTTTATAAGTTTTCATTGCGTAGTTTGTAAGTCTTCGTTGCGCTAAACAAATTTTCAAATTAGATACTATGATAATGAGTATATATTACCAACCGTTACTCAGAAAGTGTATCTCACAATTAATGCGACCCGCAGGTCACTCGCCATTGTCTTCGTAAACATGTTGTTGCTGCTTTTACCTATCGACGAGTGCCTCTCCCGCGTTCTTGAATGGTGGGAGGGTCCCGAGGGGGGTTGTCAATCCTCTCAACGCGCGTGCGAGTGGCTGTGGAATACACCGACATCCAAAACAAATAGACTAACGAATCTAGATACTGTTTTAATGTAAAAATTTGATTGTTACCCGTATTACTACTTTAGTTAATAAAGGTGTTTTAATATTCGTTGTACCTTTAATGAAGAGATTTATTAATTCGAAAATAAAATCGTTACAATATATATATATATATATATATATATATATATATATATATATATTGTCGTGGTACTCGGGTAAAATCCACACCAACAGAAATATATTCGGAAATTACATTAAATGTTCAAATTCGAAAATAGAAAATTTTCAAAGATTAAATAAGTAAAAAAAAATATCTCTTACCCGTCTTCCTCGGTTGAATGGCCTTTTTCAACTGCTTCCGGCTAGCTCATTTGGACCTCCTTTTGGATATCTATATTCATTCATAAATCCTATCATTCACGCACACTCCCAATAAAACCACAAAATACAGCAAACATACAATCTTTTATTTATTCCTATTTACAAATGCAATTCATTATTATTTTATTGTTCACGTTACACTTCAGTAAATTTTACTTTGTAATGTCTTGTATTTAATTTTAATATCATCAAACACATAAAAAGTACTTGGAGTAAATGGACCTTGAATAATACCTTCTCTAAAATTCCTTCATTATAATTTATTTATTTATTTTAATACTCTAAGTAAACTGTGGGGTATGGTGAGCTCATAATAACCCAATTAATGTATGCCCTTCTACTTTGCATACTCTACGACTAAAAAAAACAAAGCCATGTACTCTTTACAAAATTTCACGTTCTGATGGAACGTTTAAAAGCTTTCTCGACACCTTCAATTTCTAGTTGAATACCGTAATAAAGTTATTTACACATATTCAGTTCAATACGTGAATAATTCACACTACCTTGAAAAACACTCTCATACGCCACCCCAATATTTACAGTTTATAGGAATCACAAATTTAAATCGTTACCTGGAATTTCTAGAATATCTTCGCTCTGTAGATGATGCCATGTAAATTTCTATCTGGTCTGCAGGACGTTTCTCTCAATTACTAGACGACTTCCATTTCAGTTGATCCGCCAACGCCTCCTTCTCGGTGTAACCAAATTTCATTTCACAGTAATCTACGTTACTTAATGTCCCGACACGAGTTGATTAAAAATTATAGGTGATACCTCAATAAAATAATCTCGGCACATTAACCGCGTTTTAATTTAATTTAGAGGCTACCACTAAGCAATACTATTAAAATTTATTTGTCAATACTTACAACTCATGTTAACTTTTATACGTGCTTTCGGGACGATCAAAATAATAAGGCGCGCAGTTAAAAGACAAGAGAGCGAGTCCTAGTTCTCTAGAGTATTTATGTCGTTCGACTGTAACCTCTCCAGGCCCCCAGTTATCCGAAATGCCGCTCACAACAACACATTCTCACAATTTTGCACTCAACCCCAATTTTAAATCTGCGAAATTCCGTAACTCGTTATAAATTTTTAAGAAACTTACGCTACACTGTCCTCGTGTCTATGTCAAGTCAAACTAACCTATTGACCAATCGTAGACTTAATGACGTTTCTTAAATCCCTCCTATTCTATTGTGGTCGCATGCTTATACGTTTTCTACGTTTCAGTCTAACCTTGCTTGAGTGGTTGAAAAATCGATATTTTTGTTTGTTCACTGTTTACACACGTGGACTGTCTGCGTGTGTTAAATAACCCCCTCATTAGCATTTCCCGTGAATATAAACGACGGTTTATCCGACGTTCTCTGTAACCATTTGTTATCTACACAATTTAGGCAGAACTTGACCTTTAGAAAAATACGCAGGTGTTCAATTGTAATATTTTAAATAACACTTCTACGATTTGGATATTCCATGTATTTCAAACCCTACTGATATATTTGTACGCTAGCCACGCGCCTCACCTTGGTATTCTTGGGTTTTTTAAATGTTTTTATGCATATTATACACCAATAATCGTTCAATTAAATTCAAATTAATTACTAAATTAATGGCATTGGCTTCTACCATTTAATTTCTTTGCATACCTACTTAAATTTCATTAATTATTTATAAAATTTTGTTAATACCAGATACTTAAAAATGAATTAACTAATATAATTTTCGCACGTAATTTCTGGTTGTTTCTTTATACAGGGTGTTTTGAAATTGCCTCGCTTATATTTATTTTTGATCTTTTAAAACCACTATAATATATATATATATATATATATATATATAGAGAGAGAGAGAGAAAGAGAGAGAGAGAGAGAGAGAGAGAGAGAGAGAGAAAGAGATTGCCGTGGAATCTCAGAAAAATTCTTGGACGAGGCTGGGACAAAGCTTTTAACATCGATCCTTCACCTTCTTCATTCGAGCCCTACGAATTGGTCGTCATAAGATTGCCGTGGAATCGAGGATTAAGCTTTTAATTTCAAAAATTCAAAATTTTCAAAAAAAAATTCCTTACTCTTTATTTCTGCTTTAAAACTCCTTTCTCTTCTCTGGCTAGCTCAGCTGTGCCTCTTCTCGGATACCTAAATTTACAACAATTCCTCCTTCACGTTCGTACACCATTCAATAAAATCACCAAATAATACAACAATCATACAACCTTTTATTTACAGCTATTAACTGATAAATTATTTACGTGTATAAAAAACAGTTTGATACACTAATTACAAAACTCAAAATATGGTATGCTTTTAAAGTCCTTGATTTTTCTAATTATTTTTAAACAAATTCAATGAGATATGAGTAGATGGGCCCAACGTATTGCGCTAAATTGACTGCACACTGGAGTATGGTGAGTTCATAATTACCCAGTTTAGTTTGTTTATGCCTTTTACACCTTGCATAAATTAAAACAAAATTTATAGACCCGTTTAGCCTTTACAATCCAATTTATATCCTGAATAAAATTTTTGTATGTTTTAAATACACCCCTTTTCAATATTTGACCTCAATAAATTGTCCTGTACATGTATCTTTTCCAATACGTTTCTACAACCCTAAATAAGCTCCAACAAGTCAAGCACACGGCACAAAATTTCACAAATGTTTATCAAACAACAGAAATTTCAAATAAATTACCTGGAGAATTCTTTAGGCTTCCATTCCTTCGAAGATGACCGGATTCGTTACCATTCGCTGTGCTACTCAGCGGATCCACAGACGTTAACATCATTTGCGAGCCAAGCGCCTCGTCTCACAGTACCATTCCATATATCAGCGTACAATCTTGGTTATTTGTGATGCTTACCCCACATACATCATGCTTCCATTTATTAATTTTCGTGCTTTGTAGTGTAGTAGCCGGACCTCTATTAATTTCATATACACTACACGTACATCGCGTCAATAATAAGATGCCCGCTACTACTGCGTTTTACCCTTGCAAGCACTATATTTATTGTATTAACAACACATACAATACTCACAAAAAAGCTCTACTGTTATGATGGTCAGCATTCAGTATTTTATCGTAGTAAAGTAATATAAAAGCGAAGAGAAGACAAAAGAGAGTTAATAATTTCGATTGAGTATTTATATCGTTTCAAAACACTACCCCTGGACGCACTTCAAGTGAATAACTTATTTTCAAATCCAAATTCTAAAAATTTTCAATATAACTTTCTTGAAATTCCTGAAATTTACTCCCGTCTACGTGCCGTATTTGAAAAACGCTCTCAACCTTCGCGTGTGCTGCGTTTGGAAAACTGTCTGTTTTTAACCAATGATAAAATTCTCTGGCATCACAAACCTGAACTATATTCATCTCTGTCTTATGCATGTCTGCTGTCGCGTTTAGAACCCCACTTGAGTTACAGAAATCGATATTGATGACAGCTTATCTCCACTCCACGTGGATGCCCACGTGCTTTTTCAATCTCATCGCTTTTGTACCTGTCTGTATCTGTTGTATATAACCGATCGTGCATTTCCTTGCCCTTTAAGAAGTTTGTTAGCCTTGTTGTTTATCCAAACTGACGGTTGAAAATATTTCTATGAAATCCTATCTTAACACATGCTCGACTTCTTTGAATGTAACCTTTTAAAACGCAGGTGTTTGTTAATTATCGAACGTTTAGCACAACAATTCCTAGACTTTATATTTCGTCGTATTTGTATAAAACAAACTCCATTTACCTTGGAATTATTGATTTTGTTACGCAAACACGTTCTCTTATGCTTATACGTGTTGGATTAAAATAAATTAAAATTAATTATGACCTTTTATTTGCTTTAAAACTGTTTTTCTTTATGTAATTTTTAACATCCCAATTATGAATTATATAAAAATGTCAATACTTGTCCGTTTTCCCTAAATGACTTAAATTAATTTTGCGCGTCGTAAATAATTCGTTCTTTTCTATATGCAAGGTGGTTGAGTTTTATTGTTTCCCACTGGTTTAACTCTTTGAATCCACAACAATATATATATATATATATATATATATATATATATATATTACTGTGAAATGCTCCTTTGTAATGCGGAAACTGGTCCTTTAAAAAAAACAAACATTCGAGCCCCACAGATGGGCGTCATAAACTGCGGTGATCCTCACCATTATTCGGGAACTAAGGTTTTCGAATCGAGCCCTAGCGTTGGGCCGTCATAAAATGCTGTGAAATGTTCAAAAAGCCTCGCCAGTTTCCTGGAATAAAATCACAAAAATTTTACTTTGAACTCGAGCCTCACTTTTGGGCGCTACGATTTGCTGTGATCCTCTTTTGATAATCGCCTTTTACTCTTTCCGCCTCGGCTGCTCCCCTAGATAACTTTCATCCTCATTCATAAAAAAAAACAAACACATTCCTACCACAAACACCAACGTTAGCTCTATTTACATCAATATTCACAATACAATAAAATTTCAAAATTAAAATTCAGCATAAATTTCAGTATCAGAAAATTTCAAGATTAAATTTGTTATCATTTTAATTTGCATCCAGAATTAAAGTCCTTGTAGGATGCCTACTAATTAATTTAACAATATTTGCAGACCTGAGTCTGAGTACAAAGGGAGCATCTCCCACCCCTTTACGTTAATTAACCAGGTTCGTCTAATTGAGCTCAAAGACAGACTTAAATTTTCATCATAATCAAAACATAAACTGCTAAATACCCCTTTCTACTTAAACAAGAAAATTTCACCTTAAAATTAAAAATTTGTAGTTTGTACAAATTCACTACTGTCCATTTTAAGTAAACAAATTATAAAGTTATTCAACACACACCAAAACATCAAAAAACGAACAACAAAGCATGTTACCTGAAGGTTAATGCACTCGTGGCTCCAATGTACATCGTCCTTTGTTACTCACACCATTTCAACTGGGTTATGTTTACGGCTTCGGATTCTGAATGCTTTAAAAATTTTCTACACCACCATTCATCTAAAGTTGTTTCAGGGCTTTTCAGGAACTCATTTGTGTATATCTGAATCTTGTTTTGTGGATCCAATCACGTTTACTAATCATTTAATTATTAACACCCCCAAAAAATAGCACTGAAATTCATACTTCTTTCACGCTATACGCCAAAACTGCCTACTTTTGTTTATTCATTTCCCGTTACAAATTTGGATACTTAGTACAGTAATACTTGCAAATATAACTAGATTATTATTACCTTGTATCTTCTTTTCTAAGTGCACTAACGCATACTAACTTGTATCGTAGCACGTAAATAGCAAACTGTTAAAGTATTCAATAATCACAAAAACATACGAGCAAACTGTTTAAAATATTGAATCAAAATCGAAAATCTAAAAGCACTGTTTAAAGCATCGAATAATCAAAAATCTAAGAGAGCCCAACTGTTTAAAGTCCGGGTTTATATATCGGCTAGCCTGTTCGTCGCTTTTGTACCCAAAATGGACAATTCTTAGAATTTCGCATACCATGTTCCCTTTTTCGATCGCTCGGCACAGCTTCTACAAAATTTGCACACGTCCAAGTTTAAAATCTATGAAATTTCCACACGGCTCGCAAAGTCTGAGAATAACTAATTAATTTTTATACAGAAATGTTATTTTTACCTCTCATGTTTGCCTCTTATTTTCAACCAATCGCAACCCAGTGACGTTGCTCAAATCACGCCTTTTACTATATGTGTCTCTGTCTTGCGCATATTATCCGTCTCTATCTACCCCGTTCTGAATGGTACAAATCGATATTCTTTATTATTGGTTATTTCAATCCACGTGGACTGTTAAATAACCCACTTTATTAGCTTTTTCCGTGAATATTAAGCGACGGTTTCTCCAACATTCTCTGTAACCATTTATTATCTACAAAATTTAAGCAGAACGTGACTTTTAAAAATTGGCAGGTGTTCAAACATAATACTTCTAAATAACACTTCTACGATTTGAATACTATTGGGTTTTTACACGCTTTTATGCATATTATATGTTACTAACGGTTCAATTAACTCCAATTAAAACAATAATGAATGCCGTTGACTTTTACCCTTTAATTTTTAGTGAATCCTAATTAAATATTAATTATTATTTGTACATTTTGTTTAATACCGGTTACTTAAAATTGAGTTAATTAATATAAATTTTGCACGTAATTTCTATTTGATTCTTTACTTGGAACAATTAAATTACATACCAAGCGTCTTATAAATAATTTAAATCCCTTATTTTTAATGAAACGAATGAATTTTTATGCTTCACGGTTTTAATAACGCGTATTATCTAATAAAATTCCTTATACACGGTGATTAAAATTATTTGATGTAATTAATTAATTTTCTACCCTGCTCTAAATTTGAGTATTTTCCCCCTATTTGAATACAATTAATCCCACTTATTTGAATGCAAATATAAAACATTTACACTGCAAAAAAATTTACAAAAAAAAACTGCCTATCTCTCTCTACCCTTATATATCTAACTTACCTAACTTATATCCAATCCTAAAAATTTTTACACCTATCCTATATCCCTATACTATGCCTAACTCTCACCTAATTTTATAAACATCCTATATACATCCTATATACCTATCCTATTCCTAACTTTTAACTATACTCACTTCCCCCTACCTAATCCTATATACCTATCCTATTTTTATTCTATTCCTAATTCTCCACTAACCTTATAAGAAATATCTACACTTAACCTATCTTATTTTCTCTCTACATTTAATTTTTATTCTCATCCTATATACCTATTTCTAACTATCGCCCATATTTATCCTATACCTAGCTTTATTTTCTATAAACACTTACTTCTACTCTTTTATATACACCTATATCTACTGTGGTGCTGGTTCTCCTGTATAAGGAAATAGTAGGTTGACGTGAAACCGTCCCCTCTCATTTCCCGTCCCTACTTCCCTTAATAGATACGTGCACTCCCCTACTACTTCACCTATCTCAAAAGGTCCCTCATAAGGCAAGTGTAATTTAGCACATGTCATTCTATCTCTCTTCCCTACTCTCAAGCTTTTTACTACTACCTGGTCTCCCACTTTAAATTTTACCCTCTACGGAAAATCCTGTGTACTTTCTAGAATCCTTGTGTAATGGAATCAGCCAGAATAAATTCCTTAAATCTCCTTTATTCAAACCAAACTTGCCACTTAACCTCGTCAAAAATGTGTCCATGGATGGTGGACAATGGAATTGCGGTTTGGTCCGTTGGTTAATTTTTCATGCATCTTCATTTAATTCTGCCTTCACCTGCTCCCGATATGCTGCTCTTGCTTCTACCTCCACTAATTCTGCATGTTTTTGTAATAAAGCTTGAACCTCTACTATCTTATTCTCTGGACATCTTATTGTGTTGATCTGTTTAACTCCATCATCCTCTACCTCTACTACATTAATACTCAACCCCGTGTCATCCTCTGTGACTTCATAACTGCCCTTCCATGGCACTACCCTATCCTTAATCCTTACTACCTTTCTTTCCATATCTATCAAAACCCCTAACTGCATCATGCAGTCAACACCTAAAATGCTCTGAAACTTCAGTCCAGGTACAATTACAAACTCCTGTTCACAGCTTGAACCTCCTATATTTATCTTAAGCACCACAACACTATTTACTACAGCAAACTTCTTTTTATTTGGAGCTACTAAATGGCTACGCTTTATAGGCATAATTCTATCACAAACCTTATCCCTAATTTTGCTGACGAATTCATCCGATATCAAACTCGCCTCTGCCCCTGTATCAAGTAATACTTCTACATTATTCTCAAAAATTCCTATATTAATAATTGGCAAACACAATTTTTCTACAGTTTCTGGCTCTACGTCCTCCTCAATTTTGAAAAATTCACGTGGATGTTCATATACATTTACACAGGAATCTAGTGGTCTGTCGCGTTCTAAAAATCCTGTCTCGTCCTGTTTTCTGTGCTCGGTCCTGGTTGTCCTTCTACAACCTGTGCGTACGTCCTCCTCGTATTTATATCCGTGTCCCTATATCTATTCGGCGTGCTCGTCACAGTCCTGTTTACTTCCGGTAAACTGTTCTGTCTCGTGTAACTAGGTCTTGGCGTCGGTCCCCTAGTCGCACTATTGCTCCTGTATTCCTGTCCTCGTCGTTCCCAATTCGGTCGAAAATTTCTATGGTAGTCAGGTCGTCTCGGAAAATTCGGTGACCTGTTGTTAATCCTAACTGTGTTAATGTTTCGTTCCCGTATCTCTCTTGTCCGTCCTACACATACATCGTCATATCTCTGTAGGTATTCTAAAAATGTCTCCCGTTCTGTAATGTTTTGTAAGGCCACGTGTTGTCTGATTTTCAGTTCAAAATGTCGTGATAGGTACTTGATAATCTGTCTGTCCGTCAATGGTGGATTCAGTTGTTTGGCCACACTGTATTTGCGGATGGCATATTGCTCCCTAGAACCTGCAAACTCTCCCTTAAATTTTCCTGTAATCAAGTCGTCCCTAATCTGATCCTGTTTGTGATCACTCCAGTAAAGCTGTAAAAATTTGTTTTCAAAGTCCTGATATGTGTCTATGTCCTGTCCTACTAAATTGTACCATGCTTCCGCGTTGTCTTTCAATAAAGCCTTTATCGTATTCAGTTTAGTCTGTTCGTCAAATAAATTTCCCACTAGATTTCTTACACTATTAATAAAAATTTGTGGATTTACCCTGTTATCGCCATAAAGTTTCATGTGTTGGTCCAATGATACGCCACCTGTATAAAATTTGGGACCATCCCCCGTTAAACTTGACGTGTTGTTTTTAATACTACTAACTTCACGTTCTACCCTGCCTAACTGATCCCTACATGAGTCCGTTACTTCAGTCATTTTTACATTTATCTCTTCTTCACAAAAAATGCGTACTTCGGACCTTAAATGTCCCATCTCCTGTCGAAGACCTGTAATGTTTTTCTCATTCCTATCTACCCTACTTTCTACTTCTCCCAGTTTCACGGTAAGACTATTTTTAAATTCTGTAAATTCCCTCGTCGATTTTTCTATTTTATCCCCTAATTCCTGATTTAATTGGTCAAATCTCTTATTCGATTCCTCCCTCGCTCTATTCGATTCTTCGTTCATCCTCTCTAGCATTCTCATTATCATCTCGTTTCCGTGATCCCCTGATTCCGTCCTCGACTGATCTCTACTGCCTCCAGCTTCTTCCATTTTCGAATTTTTCTCACACAATGCACTATCGTCACTTCCAATTTCCACTCCTTGACTCCTTAACCACTCCTTTCTCTGCATACGTTCAAATCACTCACACACACTCTAAAATACTTTTAAATTTATACACAAACAGAAACTCTCACTCTCAGATCGCCAGTTTCCTGGAATAGTTACACACTATCTGGAATTCGAGCCCTCACGTTCTGGTCGCCATAAACTGCTGTGATTCTCACTCTTAAATTCGGGAACTAAGGTTTTCGAATCGAGCTCCACGTTGGGCGCCATAAATACTGTGAAATGCTCCTTTGTTATGCGGGAACTGATCCTTTCAAAAAAAAAACATTCGAGCCTCTCAGATTGGGCGTCATAAACTGCTGTGATCCTCACCATTATTCGGGAACTAAGGTTTTCGAATTGAGCCCCAGCGTTGGGCCGTCATAAAATGCTGTGAAATGTTCAAAATGCCTCGCCAGTTTCCTGGAATAAAATCACAAAAATTTTACTTTGAACTCGAGCCTCACTTTTGGGCGCTACGATTTGCTGTGATCCTCTTTTGATAATCGCCTCTTTACTCTTTCCCCCACGGCTGCTCCCCTAGATAACTTTCATCCTCATTCATAAAAAAAAACAAACACATTCCTACCACAAATACCAACGTTAACTCTATTTACATCAATATTCACAATACATTAAAATTTCAAAATTAAAATTCAGCATAAATTTCAGTATCAGAAAATTTCAAGATTAAATTTGTTATCATTTTAATTTGCATCCAGAATTAAAGTTCTTGTAGGATGCCTACTAATTAATTTAACAATATTTGCAGACCTGAGTCTGAGTACAAAAGGAGCATCTCCCACCCCTTTACGTTAATTAACCAGGTTCGTCTAATTGAGCTCAAAGACAGACCCAAATTTTCATCATAATCAAAACATAAACTGCTAAATACTCCTTTCTACTTAAACAAGAAAATTTCACCTTAAAATTAAAAATTTGTAGTTTGTACAAATTCACTACTGTCCATTTTAAGTAAACAAATTATAAAGTTATTCAACACACACCAAAACATCAAAAATCGAACAACAAAGCATAAGTTACCTGAAGGTTAATGCACTCGTGGCTCCAATGTACATCGTCCTTTGTTACTCACACCATTCCAACTGGGTTATGTTTACGGCTTCGAATTCTGAATGATTTAAAAATTTTCTACACCACCATTCATCTAAAGTTGTTTCAGGGCTTTTCCGGAACTCATCTGTGTATATCTGAATCTTGTTTTGTGGATCCAATCACGTTTACTAATCATTTAATTATTAACACCCCCGAAAAATAGCACTGAAATTCATACTTCTTTCACGCTATACGCCAAAACTGCCTACTTTTGTTTATTCATTTCCCGTTACAAATTTGGATACTTAGTACAGTAATACTCGCAAATATAACTAGATTATTATTACCTTGTATCTTCTTTTCTAAGTGCACTAACGCATACTAACTTGTATCGTAGCACGTAAATAGCAAACTGTTTTAAAGTATTCAATAATCACAAAAATATACGAGCAAACTGTTTAAAATATTGAATCAAAATCGAAAATCTAAAAGCACTGTTTAAAGCATCGAATAATCAAAAATCTAAGAGAGCCCAACTGTTAAAGTCCGGGTTTATATATCGTCTAGCCTGTTCGTCGCTTTTGTCCCCAAAACGGACAATTCTTAGAATTTCGCATACTATGTTCCTTTTTTCGATCGCTCGGCACAGCTTCTACAAAATTTGCACACGTCCAAGTTTAAAATCTATAAAATTTCCACACGGCTCGCAACGTCTGAGAATAACTAATTAATTTTTATACAGAAATGTTATTTTTACCTCTCATGTTTGCCTCTTATTTTCAACCAATCGCAACCCAGTGACGTTGCTCAAATCACGCCTTTTACTATATGTGTCTCTGTCTTGCGCATATTATCCGTCTCTATCTACCCTGTTCTGAGTGGTACAAATCGATATTCTTTATTATCGGTTATTTCAATCCACGTGGACTGTTAAATAACCCACTTTATTAGCTTTTTCCGTGAATATTAAGCGACGGTTTCTCCAACATTCTCTGTAACCATTTATTATCTACAAAATTTATGCAGAACGTGACTTTTAAAAATACGCAAGTGTTCAAACATAATACTTCTAAATAACACTTCTACGATTTGAATACTATTGGGTTTTTACACGCTTTTATGCATATTATATGTTACTAACGGTTCAATTAACTCCAATTAAAACAATAATGAATGTCGTTGACTTTTACCCTTTAATTTTTAGTGAATTCTAATTAAATATTAATTATTATTTGTACATTTTGTTTAATACCGGTTACTTAAAATTGAGTTAATTAATATAAATTTTGCACGTAATTTCTATTTGATTCTTTACTTGGAACAATTAAATTACATACCAAGCGTCTTATAAATAATTTAAATCCCTTATTTTTAATGAAACGAATGAATTTTTATGTTTGACGGTTTTAATAACGCGTATTATCTAATAAAATTCCTTATACACGGTGATTAAAATTGTTTGATGTAATTAATTAATTTTCTACCCTGGTCTAAATTTGAGTAATATATATATATATATATATATATATATATATATATATATATATAGGTCCTTTATAGTTTGTTAAGCAAAATAATAGGTCATAACAATGTTATTTTTCATATGTTGCCTTGTATCAACGTTGGCCAAATGCGGACGTCATGTGAAAATAATAAAGAACGCTTACAATGTATAGCCAGATTCTAGTTTATGTGACAGTGTTATTTTGTATTAAACCAGATGTGCTTACATACTGTGCCTTGACAAACAAATGACGTCGCTGTCCACATGTGGTGATGCAGCCAACAAACTGTACGCCTCTTGGACTCGATTATACAAACTTGAAGTGTATTTCTTTTACGCAAAGTAAAACAAACCAAAATCCAATCCAGCAGTTATCAAAAAATGCTATGTAGGCTTCCTTCTTTTACGGCATTTCGGTCGTTGCATAACAATTATGTTGAGCATAATTATCCACATTATTACTTGTAAAAATCGGACATTTTTCAAGCACTTTTCTTTGAACCAAATATCATAGCAATTAAAGGATTATCGTAAATGTTAATTGTAGGACGTTTAGATTAAAACAAAAGAATTGCTATTAAATTGAAGAACATTCATATTAAATCACAAGTATTACGGCCTCATTGAAAAACATTTATATTAAATCTAAAATATTACGGTCAAGTTGAAGGACGTTCATACTAGATCAAAAATTATTATGGTCACATTGAAGAACGTTCATATCAGATCAAAAATATTACAGTAAAATTGAAGAACGTTCATATTATATCAAGAATATTACAATCAAATTAAAGATGCGTTCATATTAAATGGTAAAATTAAAGAGAAGAAAAGAGCGCTATAACAAATTTATTTAGTTTGTTTAAGGGATTAAATCTATGTGCTAACCATTATTAAAAACAATTATACAAGGGCATGTTACACTTGAATTAAACACCTAGGCGTAAGGCCACACGCAAATTGCTGGCTAGAACACTAATCTTCTCCATGATGTGTTCGTATCAGGTGCCCAAACCAGAGTAACTGATTGGCATGCTGCGCATATTTCAAAGTCGTTTGACATTGAAGTATTTATTCAAACAGCCAACGCCTGTTGTTGGCAGCTAAACTAGCACTAGAGGATAATCTCTGCATTATGATTGGGCTACATGATCCCAATACGAATATTTATTTGAATGACGATATTTATTTGTTTAATCGAATAGACAAAAAGACGTATTTAACAAATAACTTTTAGGTAATTTGCAGTCGTCAAAAGAAATTGGTACAATACAAGACAAAAACCCTGCTTTTTTCTATATTTAAAAAAACTTATCAACAACAAAAATATGAAACTTTAGAAAACACAAAAGGTAAGTATATAAATTTATTCATCAGGATCAGTTTCCACCAAAGCTGGATCTACATCAGCAACATCGGCTACCAGCACATTTTGATAAAAAAGGCCAAAATTGCTTGTCCACAAGATGCCACAGTTCCATAAGGTTCTTTGTTTTTTTCTTTATTGATGGATACAGACCCATTACGTAATTTTACAAGGCTTAGTGTTTGTTTTACACAATGTCTAAAATAACCTGATTTAAACATTTCTTTATCGTTAAAGACGATTTATAATAGAGTGGTGTCGTTCCAATTTTGCTTTAAAATTTCCCTGGTTAACTCAAATTCTTTTTGCTTTTAAAACAAAAATTTATTCGATAAATTAAATAGTCTATGCCTTGTGTTATGTATCCGGTAATCTCTTAAATCCTCCAACATAATTAATAATGAATACGCTTTCTACAAATTTTCATTTTGAACTTATTTATTTCGAAACGACAAGTTTATGTCACAATTAAATAGTTTATATCCTATTTTAGGTTATCCTGTTATGCTGGTATACACTACGGCCGCATATAATAGTTTTCTCTTTTGTTCCAATGTAAAGCCTTGTCGAAATAAGGTCGCGCACCATCCGATAGAACCCGGGTTTTCAGTTTCAATCGCGCTTCGCTAAGCGAGGATTGGCAGGTCGAATTCGTGTTATTTGAACCATTGTTCAATTTGATTCTACAGCTTCGACGTCGAAACACTTTCTACATTACACGTCACCGTATTTCAAAAGCAATGCACTTTGGTTTTATCTGTTTGACAACTAGGAGGTGTCTTGTGTGTATTGGTGAGTCTCCCCGCGCGTATCCATACAAATCAGATTCTCTTTCTAGCTTTTTTTTTGCTGGAGGACAAGTGGGTTTTTCTTTATGTAGACCAACTGCTTTTGTCCGTAGACCGTTGCTGCAGTTATGGTGGCATGGTAAATAGATCCTGACGACCATGGCGTTTTTGCGGTGACCCACCTTTGAGGGCTAGCGGGCTAAGTATTCGGACACCTACAGTTATGCAACTCGTTTTTCTTTGTGCGTGTCAATGGCGTATTCCGTATCAACGTTTGCTGTAGTTACGTGACATTGTGGAATTATTGTTTGTTGCTGCTAGTCGATATTATCGCTCTGCAGGTGTGGTACCTTTGCTAAAAATGTTGGACAGACATACGTTTACTCTTTTATACATGTTGGTTTATTTTACAAACGGTAGTATGTACGATTTAAAATATGTCTGACGAGAGCTCTCACACATTTATTCTTTCCTACTAATTATTTATTTTACAAAAAGTATTAGGTGAAATTTTAAAAACGCCTGACAAAGGCTCTCACATATTGATTTACTACTAATTAATTTTATTTTGTGTAAATACGAGATGCACACTTCGTATCTAAACTTCTAAATTGTCCATACAATATAATTGTTTGCTGGGAAATAATAAGACCTGATTTATTCTCTTATTGCTTGTTGGTACAGAATCCTTTATTTATTTTTATGTGTTAATAGACAATTTTGGGAGATGTATTTTCTTGTTTAATTTTGGTATATTGATAAATCCCCTCCACTCCCCGCGTTTGATAGTTAGCCTGGTATTTACTTTTCTTCCGGCTACGTCTAGGTACGTAGCATAATTTCTGACGCCCTGGCGTGGGGTTGCGAGGTTGTTTTAGTTATTTTTTTTGTGCTCCAATTTTGTTTCACCTAACTTTGGCGCCCATTTTGTTTTAGTTAACGGTTACTTTAATTTGGTGTTGATTAATTTCTGCTCCGCGTTTGTTATAATTAATTTTTGCTCCGATTTTTTTTTGTTGTTAGTGCCTAAGTTTCTTCATTACCCGCATTTTTCGGCCTAATGCTACTTGTTTTTTCTTCCTTCACGTTCGACCTATTGTATATTTATCTTTTTCTTTCGGCTCTTTTGTGTTCCTCATATGAAGATCAGTTTTCTTTATTTCTTGTATGGGTTCGATCTCCTTAAATTTTAGTTATGGTTTCTTTCTTGATCGCTCAATATTATTGGTTGGTTAATTTCAGATTATTGGATTTCGTCAATAATCCTAGTCCATTAAAAAGGCTGGCACCCAACATCTTTTCTTCCCTCCCTTTCGGTTCATTTTGTTCTCCCCGGCAAGTCTAGAGTTGGGCTTTCCTCTGATTTTTCTTTTATTCTACCGCCTTATTTTAATTTCTATTTTGTTGTTTCGCTCCTATTGGTGTTCCCGAAGTTTATCCGTTGGATATGTTTTAGATTGTTCTGTATTCGCCATAACCTTTCTTTCGGTTTCTATCAGGTTACGGTTAACCTTTATTTAGTTACTTTCTGCCAATTTCTTTCTTGTTTGTATTCAAAATGACTTCTTTTTCGACTTCCCACCAAGGCCTCCCAGTGTGGGAGTGGAATTTGAAATTTTCCGGTAACCCAAATACTCTTACCACACGTGATTTTTTGGAACGAGTCGAAAAACTCCGACGAGCTCACCATGTGTCATAATTGCAGTTATTTGAGTCTGCAGTAGATTTGTTCGAGGCTAAAGCGTAACTTTGGTATAGTGGAAGTTATCTGACTGGAAGTCGTTGTTTAATTAACTAGTTCATGATTTTGAACCCCCGGATTTTGCTTACAAGTCCGCTACTATTGAGAAAAATACTTTTGCTTAACATGACCGAGTTGTTAAGGTTTCTCCTACGCCTACGGGTAGATTCGATATTTCTTCCGTACGTTCTACTGTTCTTCCTCCTAGTTCTACTTCTACTCGTCAGGTCATATGCTTTAATTGTGACAAATCTGGTCATGTTTCGACACGTTGTACTCGTCCTATAGTACTCCATTGTTATGGTTGCGGACATAAGGGCGCTTCTCTACTTCAACTCCTGTTCTCAGCTCTAGGAGCCTAATTTCTTCTGCTTCTCACTCTATGTTCTCTTCCGTACCTCATCCAGGTCATCCTGCTACTACTATCAAAACATGCCCTTCTTCGGCCAATATAACTTCGAACAAAATTTCTTCCGTTTATGGTTCTACATACCATTCTATTCCTCCTTCTGCTTGCCTTACTTACTCCCTCTCATCCCAAACTGTGCCTCCACCACTATCGCAACCCTTACTTCGACTTAGTGACTTGCAGCTAGCTCCTCAAGAATTTGTTCCCGCTTTCTTAAACAATTCTACCCAAGAAATTTCTGTCGTGTCTGCAAACACAAATGTCGTTGAGTGATGATTACTTCTAATTTAGTCAGCGAGGACCCAGTTGAAGTTCACGAACCTGTATCTTTAATGTCTGTTGCTGTTGCTGTCAAAATTCTACATGTTCCTACTCTCTTAAATGGTTCTACTCGATAAATTTCTGTCGTACCCACAATAACAGCCGTAGCTGAAGTGACGATAATTTATAATTCAGTCTGCGAAGGTCCTGTTGAATTCCATGAATCCGTATCTTTAATGCTTCTTCCCGTTATTGTCAAAATTTTACCTGTTTCTGTTTCTTTAAATGCTTCTACTCAAAAAATTTCTGTTGTGCCGGCAATCACAGCCGTAGCTGAAGTGAAGATAGCTTCTAATTCGGATAGGGAAGGTTCAGTCAAAGTTAGTGAAACAGTAGCTGTGATGCCTGTTCCTGTCATCGTTAAAGCTTTACCCGACCCTGTTTCGTTATCTACTATTGTTAAGGAATCAGTTCCTATTATGACTGAAGTTTTGTCTGTTCCTACTCCGTTGTCTAACAACGATTAAGTCTAACTTGACTCTATTCCTTTATCGGACGGTGATGAAACGCTACCTGCTTTTACTCATTTTTATGATGCTGACAAAATTCCTTATGATTGTATTTCTTTATCTAATGCTGACAAACTTCTACTTGCTTCTGTTTTTTTAGCTAAGGTTAACGAACTTCTAGCTGATGTTCCTTTATCTACTGTTGTTAAAGTTCTCCCTGATACTGTTTGTTCTTGTAAAGTTGACGAAACTCTACCTGGTTCTGTTCCTTTATGTAAAACATAAAGGAACAGAACCAGGTAGAGTTCGGTAACAACCAAAGTGTTATCGGATTCTGCTCCTTTTCCTAAGATCGATGTTCCTACAGTCAATGCTGTTCTCTTTCCTAACTGTGATATTGCTAGTATTTTATCTAACGTCGATGAAATTTTATATACTTCTGTCCCTTTATCTAACGTAACTGAAGTGTGCTCTGCTTGTGTTTTTTTTCGTAAGGTTGATTCTCGTACAGACAATACTTTTCCTTTCCTATCGTTGATATTCTGACCACCCATGATGTTTCCTTTTCGACCGTTGACTTTCTTACAACCAATTCTAAAAACAAACAACCTTTTTCTATAATGTGATTGAGTTCCATAAATTACGACAATTACTACTATCTCCACCGTCGCCACCTCTTTCTCAACCTCGTGCTACAACTACTACACCCTCTGCTATTCCTATTTGGCAGAAAACTGCCCAAAAGAGGCAGACATTATTCTATGCTCTTTCCGAACCTGAGGACATATGTCGGCGAAATCATAATGTGCTTGATTTAGTTTCGTTTTCTTCTAGCGTCGTAAACGCCTTAAGCCCAATATCTAGTCCCCGCGCACCAGATTCTTGTGCCAATTTTGCTCCCTTTAGGTTTTGATTTCTGGACTTTACGATTCTTTTTTTTACTTCCTTGCTTTGGTAGGTTTTCTTTCGTTTTCTTGCTTTTTCTTACCCCGTGTGGGTTCGGGAATAGAACAGTCCCATGGTACGACCTGTCTGTCGTAAGAGGCGATTAAAACGGTCAAACACATACACACACACGCACATACACACACATACGTCCAACATATACACACATACACACTTTATACACGTTCAATCTATACCCACACACTTCATACACACACATACACCCACACACTTCGTAAGCACACAGTTCTGCTTGGTTCTCCTTTGTTTCATTTTCGCCTAGTACTCCTTGTAAACCGTGTGGTCCGGGAATAGAATAGTCCCATGGTACGTCCTACCTGTTGTAAGAGGCAACCCTAGCGGTTTAACACATTCACACACACACACACACACACACACACACACACACACACACACACACTTTATACACGCATAACACATACACACACACACACACACACACTTCTTACACACCCACCCACACACACATACATACACACACACACTTCTCATACATAACTACACTGGGATTCTGTTTTATTTTCTTTTGTACGATTCTTAGTTTTTGTTGGGTTTTGTACTTGGTGTTGGTGTTATTCTTTTTGTTTTTTTCTTTTTTTTATTGTTCTTTCGCTTCACATTCCTCTCCGTTTTTCTGTTGCTCGTCTTCTTTGCTGTCGGTTCCTAGTTCGATTGTATTGCGTCCATCTGCTCCTGTGGTAGGTGCTTTCTAGTCCGTTTTTTTATTCGGAAATCAAGAAATAAGTCGGCACTAGGACTAGTCAGCATTTCTTTTCTTTGGTCTTTCGGTTACGATTTTTGTTTACTACAGTTTGTAGTACACAGTTTTTTTTACCAGCGTTCCTCCGCTCATCCTCTTGTTCTCCCTTGTTGTCCCTATGTTTACTTGAGACTTGACCTTTGGGTCCTGTTTTTGATTGGGACTGTTGGTTTTCTTCCTCATTACTTTTCATCTTTTGAAGTTAATAACCGTACTGTTTCTTTTGAAAAACATCCGTCCGTTGACGACTCCACAGTGCTGAGGCCGTTCCACCTTAGTTCTCCTTGGTTGCGTATTACCCGTTTTCTCTTCCGTCCGTCCTTTTTTTCTCTGGTATTATGGGCCATTCGAGCCGGACGAGAGTTCTTTGCTTTTATTTTGGGGTGTTTCTCTTTTTTTCCTTTTTCTGGATTCTTTATGTTTGGTTTTTGTAACCAATTTCCTTTCAGTTTTTATGCGATTTTTTTTGTGAGGGTTTTTTTTCTTTTTGTTTTTTTTTGGTCCTGCCCACTCCTATCACGTTTGTTTTCCTACCCCGATCTGTTAATTTTGCTGGGGGAGATTTGTTCGTTTCAATTTTGCTTTAAAATTTCTTTGGTTAACTCAAATTCCTTTTGCTTTTAAAACGAAAGTTTATTCGATAAATTAAATAGTCTATGCCTTGTGTTAGGTATCCGGTAATCTCTTAAATCCTGCAACATAATTAATAATAAATACGCTTTCTACAAATTTTCATTTCGAACTTATTTATTTCGAAACGACAAGTTTATGCCACAATTAAATAGTTTATATCCTATTTTAGGTACCTGTTATCCAGGTATACATTACGGCCGCATATAATGGTTTTTTCTTTTGTTTCAATGGAAAACCTTGTCGAAATAAGGTCGCGCACCATCCGATAGAACCCGGGTTTTCCAGTTTCAATCGCGCTTCGCTAAGCGAGGATTCGAATTAAATCGCGAAAACTCTAAAACGGTGAGGCATAAATAATTTTAATATAAACGCCGAAGACAATTCATTTAAGTGTCATTCATTAATGAATCCGGGATACATTTTAAGACGTCGAACATGTTACTTTGAGAAAAATTATTTATTAAGTATGCGGCATAAATACAGTATTTAATATTTAACATGTAACTTCGAATAAAGAAGTAAACTTTAAAACATAACTTTGCATAAATATGAAAATATTTATTTTTAAAACACTACGAGAATTGAAGAATCTTCTACATAGATAATCCTGATTCAAGAAAATACGCTGAGTTAATTAATTAAAAAGCAGAAGATGCACTTTTGAAAATTAAGAAGCTAAATAGAAATTTTAGTTATTTGAACAAACTGGAAAACTGGGATTTTAACTTCAATTTTAAAATAGAAACGTAAAGTATTTAACATCGTTAATTATGAGCTGGATAAGCGCTATTTCATTTCGCAAGTACTGATTTTAGATTTTTTTGTTTGTAACTGATATTTGAGTATTCTATTATTTGAAAATTTCATTTTGTGAGCGTATATTGATAAGAATGCTTTGAGATCAGAGTTTGAAACATTTTAACCTTTAATAGGTGAACTATAGAGCACCATTGACCAATTCCGCTCAGCTAGCCGCGTAAAGAAAAGAAAAGCAAGGTAAGATAAAATTAGAAATTTCGCATTGCTAAAATGTAGAAGAATCCGGAAAGAATGTAAATTTCCGAAAATTTATGGTTACACTCTGTATACAAGCTTACTTTTTGCGAAACGAAGACGCAAGTCCGTGCATATAAATACACCTTGTATAATAAGCATATTGTAAATGCGTAGCCCTTAATGTACACTAGCGAAAACACAAATTTAAACCATGCTTGTAAATAATCAATCTCATATAAATACAAAGCCATTTATTTTCAAATAGTAATTATCAATACATTTTTGATGCATATAGAAATGTTCTTCTTTTACTGTAAATAACAGAATAGCGCTAGCTTTACGCATTTTGCGTAAGAAACTACAATCAATCTTGTTAAAAACTAACATTTTTGTGTATTAAAACACGTTTTGCCGTGAAAGCAAATATTTTCTATAAAAATACAGCTCGTTTGCATTATAAAACTTTAAATTAATCATATAAATTGTCTTTTGTAAAACAGAGTTTTTTTTTAAGATTCGAGATTAAGAAAGAACTTTCGTATGAACTCATAAAACAAATAAACATTTATTTGAAGAGGCGGCCTGAACATTAAAAAACCCATAAAATGTGATAAAAATGTCGATAAAAACACAGTTTAATAGTCTTTCCTATTAGTGAGGGGACCGCTGAGCATTAACTTTAGGTATTAGAGAAAGACGGACAGCGCACGCCACTAAGCACATAAATCAAAGATAATAAAATGCGGCGATTTTGAACGCAAATAAGGAATTTCCAGAAACTTGCGTTAGATAAGCGTATAGCATTTGGAATGGGATCACGTAAACACTCGTACATTCTAGAAAAGAGATAATTTTTATTTATAAGCAGAAGTAATCGATATTGGGATCAATTGACAAATTCGCGTCGACCAAGCAATATGTAAAGAATTTCGAAAATATTATTTTGGAATATGAAGTACGCATACCGTAATTTAGTAATTACAATGTACAATATAAAAGTAAATACAGAGGTCATGCTTAAAATGCAGTTATTTGAATTTGTAATATACAAAGAAGAGAGAAAATTCTTTGACACGATGCTGCTTAAAATTAACTTAAATAATTAAATTGAAGATGCACTTTGAAAACTGATGCTTCTAAACAAAGATTTAAAGCAAATGAATGATTTTGTAAACTGGAATTTGACGGTAATTTAAAATAGAAGCAAAGACGAATTGGAGAAACGTTTTGTGCTTTTGGCAAGTATTACTTTTAATATATTGTTTGTAACTAATATTTGAGTATTTGTCATTTAAATTTAAAGTAGAATAAGTCTTAATTATATAATAAGTTTTTATAAGCATGTTTACCAGCGTTAGTGGTCAGAGTTCGAAACCCTCTGGTTTTTAATAAAGTATCTGTCAAGGATTTTTTGGCCAAACAAACCTTAAAAGCGTGAAATCAAGGCCAGGTAAACTATCCATAAGAGATGAAATTTTGAGTTCTGTAAATGTAAACCTAAATAAGGTAAGGAACATCTTTTTTATAATAGAGTAGAATAAATAGGCACGTGCTAGAAAGAATTTGATATATGAAAGAAACTATGCTGTAAATGTTCTATATGATTTTGTAGGACAGAAAATATTTTAGGCTGCATGAATGCTTTGTGATGTTGCTGTGTTTTGACTTCATTTTATAAATTCTATTAATTCTGTTAAACTGTGCAGGCAAAGAAAAGTTAGAAACGAAGGTAAGTCAACAATTTTAAATTTTAACATTTCCCGTATCTGTATCATAGCATTTTTTTAACTTAGCCCAACGCCGGCCGTTGTCACATTACACTTTTAGCGGCGCACCAACGAGGCGTTATCACATAATTGTTTCAGCGACGCTCCAACGTGCGGTAATGTCACATCACTCTTTTAGCGACGACTAACGCGGCCATTATCATAGCACTCTTTTAGCGGCTCATCAAAGCCAGGCGTTATCACATTATTCTTTCAACGGCGCCTCAACGTCTCCATAGATGGTGGAAAGGAGTGGACGTGTAAACATAAGGACAGTTTATATAAACGGAACCTTCCAGTACCTTCCCGTAATGCTTCAAATGTAAGTGACGGCGACAGGACGAGGAACTGTCAAAATTTGGCGAAACTCAAACCTTAATAGTTCTGTAGTACCATAACTACGATCAAATCGGCCTTTTACAACTGTCGCGGCACTCAACAACCCAAAGTACTTGAATGTTAATAGCGGTAAAAACCATAGATTATATATGCACGACATAGGGGAATTGATTGCAAGCTACATCTTATACTATAGTCAAAGTTAATTTTAACTGCAATTGCAAAGGGAACATACCGCCTACCAAAATGAAAGGCGTTTCTGAAAAAAAATAAGTGCATAGGGTGGAGCGGAATGAAGAAAAAATTAATTAATATAAAAAAAACCCAAGAGATATTTACGCGAACAAAACTAAAATAAACAAAATAGGATAAATAAAAATCACAACAGCCATGTTTGGCAATAAATTGGCCTAGAGGAGCTAGAAAAGTGTTGGTTGACAGACCGGCATATAGTTCAAGATGGAGTATCTTGGTGGTCGTGCATACAATGAGACAAATATGTTTTCGACACTTTAGCCCCAGTACTCGCGGCATGGTAGTAAAGAAGAGGCCAGCAAAATCAACGCTCGAACTCAAAAAGGGTTTAGCCTGAGTGACTTGGCATGGAGGAAGGTGGCCCATAAAAGGCTGCCCATGCGGTAGAATTAGTCTTCCAGTAAATCAAACACTGACCCAGAGTTTGATTGATGGACTGTTTACTTGCAACAATGCAAAAGTGTTGACGAACTATAAAATAACCATTTGAATACCAGCGTGGAAGTACCTCAGATGAACAAAGTTGATATACAAATCCGTAAAGCGGCTTTTACTAGGAAAAGAGAGAGAGACACTTCTTGTCGGAGGGTGCGTGAGGTAGGCGACCACCAACCCGTAAGCTGCTTTTTCTAATACAGGGGAACAATTTGCGAAGAATCTTTTTTATCATTGATCTGGACTGGATGGCGTCCAACTCAACAGAAAAGTAAGTCTGTTGAGTATACTTAATTAGGAAGTTCAAAGTTCTATGAACCTTGAAACAGTACTAGCGTCTAGTGTATTTTGCCAACGGATTTTGTATGTTATAGACAAAGCGGAACGTTCACGCGACAATGCGAAGGATTACTCGATCAGATGAATGACTTTCCAAAATCGTTTCCATCCGAGAAGGGGATGCAACAGCGGTCAAAACAATAGAACGTTTTTCGACAAGAACTTCCGAAGAATTAAAAGGCGGAACGAGTGTCGATGGAACGATACAAGGAATGCAGTGCCGCCCACTATAAAGAACAATGACGCAAGTCGGAAGGCAGCAAGCCACGTGATCCGATATCGGCAGGCTTCTCACTGAAGAAAATATGATGCCAAGAAGAGCGAGAAATGTTTTTTGAATATACGAAACTCGATTGGCGACGAACATCTTCCATCGCTGCGGTAGGGAAATAATCTAAGAAAGAACGACCATAAGGTCAGACCAACAAAGAATTTTTTCAAAGGTAATATGGGGATCAAAGGTTTTGAGGATAAAGGTTTATAGTTTCGTAGCCAACGCGGCGGCTAACAGTTTGAGTCTAGGCAAAAAGAAAGTACAAAGCGGAGTAACTTTGGTCTTAGTACAAACTAAGCGAACCTCAATGAAGGAAGAGGTAAAATAACGGAAATCAACGACAGTACAATAGCTGAATTCGAAAGCGCCCGCATAACAATAAACTTCATACATTAGAAAATCGTGACGGAGGTAGCAAACATGGTAATGCAAAGTCGGAAAGAATAGTAATTCATGCAGTTATCTCTCCCACAAACAGAGTAAGTCGTCCTGCCTAACTTCAAAGACCACAAACGCTTAATTAAATGTTTTACGAAAAAGTTAGAGGCAAAATTCCTATAGGGTCGAAAATGAGGGCTAAATTGGAAAATATGTTGCACTTGGTACAGGCAGTACACTGTGGTTGAACTAGAAAACAATAGGTGTGTGAGGTGGGATTCTATAGAAGACCTAGGGCTTTCAGAGGCTAAGTCTCAAGATTCTCAAAGGAACGATGTAGTGTAAATTGTTGCGAAACGGGAAGATCCTTTAGTAATTCCGGACAGTTACTAAACCACTTATGCAGTTCAAAACCACCAAGTTTTAAAAGAGTGCTTAGTTGAATCCGTATAGCCAAGGTTAACTCCATAGGGTTTCCACCTGAAACGATATTATCAACGTAGGTATAGTTGCGAAGGGCAAAGGAAGTCAAAGGAAAGGAATTTCTTTCATCTTCCGCCAACTGCAAAAGACTGCGTATCGTAAGATAGGGCGCGCACTTTACACCATAGGTATCGGTATTCAACTTGAAGACCAGAATAGCTTCATCAGGTAAATAATTAGAGGGGTCATTGACGAAATGGTGGTCATGGATTTACTAGTGCCGTGTTTATAACGGCACGTGCCGATAACGTGTTTAATGTTCAACCAAGAATTGTAATTTAAATTGCTGCAAGATCACATTGATTACAATATTTTTTTAAAACGTATGGAGTAAAATACAAAGTACAAAAGTAAATTCTATTAAAATATGAACGTCTTAAATAAGA
This sequence comes from Platerodrilus igneus, assembly GCA_036346225.1. NCBI lineage: Eukaryota > Metazoa > Arthropoda > Insecta > Coleoptera > Lycidae > Platerodrilus > Platerodrilus igneus. Next base: position 18,357,901 of record JARFIW010001469.1, read on the forward strand.
AGTAGAATTATGAACTCAGTATTAATGGAAGCATAAATGGAAGAATTGAAATTTGATTTTCCCATGCAGTTATTATGATACAAAGTGAAGATAATAATTTGATCAACGACTTGGTTTGAAGAACTATGAATCCTGCATAATTTAATGGTCAAAACAGCAAGTATTTCATTGTATAGATCTTTAGATATACATTTGGTGATATAACTAATTTAAGTAGATTAAGCTTGCATAAGATTAGATTTCGGGCGTATAGTTGTTATTTGTAAATAGATAATTTACAAATTGTTTGGGGTCAAATTTTGGGATAATTTGGTAATTAAAAAGGGTTTCTTAAGGGTCACTAATTAGTCACACTTCGACGGGTTAATTGAAGAGTATACAAATTATCAATACTCCTACTGTTGTCACTTACATTGTTACATGCCAAAAATCGGCTATGTATCACATTTAAATTAAATATAAATTATAAGGTAGTTCTCGCAAATATTTTTATATGAACTTGTCAATTTTCGTCATTCCGGACAGTTGCGTTTGCGCAAAAGAATGCGAAGGTGCGGAGTGTGTGAAACAACGCCTTTAAGCTACGAAACCTAAAGCCAAGAACATCTACCAGTGTTGTGTGTGTGTCTTTTCTCTTTTTAGGATGTAGGTTCCTTTATCTTTACCTTTGTGTACCTCTACCTGGTTGTTCCTATCATTCCGCTACGAGGGAAAAAGTGGTTTAGAACGAATTGGAATCTGACTTAGCAATGGCATGATGTGACTCACAAAATGTGATGGCCCTGGGATCTGGCTATAAAGTGCGATTTATGTGAGTACATTGCATTTATTTACATTGTGCATAAAATTTAACCATTGCATCACTTTTAAACGTGTTTGATATTTGATGCAAAATGGCGCGTAATTTGCCGCGTAATTTGCCGCGTAATTATACGTTATATTAAACAATTGCGCAATAGTAAGAGCGCGGGAAAGCGTAACAACATAAGAAAAGTTTTGGGATTACTAATTATATACTGGGAACGGGTAAACCCTATATCAATGTTCAGTAGTTATGAAAGGTTGTTTTTTAGACTTAAGTTGTAAATTGCATTTGTAGGATTTAATGCTGGTGTGTAAGAAATCTTTAGGATAATGAGCGTTAAAGAAAGATATTCGTGGATCTAGTTATTATTATTACTTTGTTTGTTAATGAATATTTGTAGAATTTAAATTTTGATGTTAGAGTTTCGTTGTATCATTAGATCTGAGCTAGCTAGATAATACGGAAACCTTCAGGTAATAATTCACACTAGATAACTTTTTTTATGAAGCATTTTTTATTCGCTACTTAAGTTTGGGTGAATATAGCTACAAATTCACAGGAATATATTCAACTACAACATTTGTAAAGTATGGTATAAATCGTTGTTACTTAAATCAAAAATATTCTCCAAAGCTAACAGATCAGCATACTTCATTTAGAATATCCAAGTATGACATCATTACTCTTTATAAGCACAAAGAATTTAAAGCTATGCGAAGAAGAATAATTCTTAGGTAAACGATACGTGTAAAGTAATAAATTGATTGCTAGGACAATTTCAAAGCATTTTGTTAATACGAACGGTATATGATATTGAAAATAAATATTTTTCATACGTATTTGATTAATTACCTCCTTCATTACATTTTGATTCCTTTTTAACATTCCCATGTTTCTAGCAGTTCTTAAATTAATTTATTATTTATGCCGTTTAGAATAATGGAATATCATGTAACAACTTTATTTGCTCTACTTTATAAATTGCAATATTTTTTAATTAATCCTTGTATTTAATTGTTTCATATATTCAAATGTCGTATTTGTAGCAGAGTACATTATAAGCTTTTAAGTCTTTTTTACACGTATCGTTGATTGTGTGATATAGAGGCGCAAAATTCTTTATTATAAACATTTGTGTGTTGTTTTAAACACAGTGGAAGGAGTGTCCTTTCACTCTTGCATCTAATTTTAACGCTCTCTTGAAACAAAAATCAATCAGCATTTTACTTCGTCTTTATATCATGAAATGATTTTCAAGCTTTTATGAAGCGCATGCAATTTAAGAATTGCAGTTGTAAAATGATGAAATGAATCTTGGTCAGTTTCGAAATTGATTTCCTCGTTAATCGTTGGTAGGAAGTTTGCGTTTAATTTTTAGTAGGAATTTTTTTTGCAGCGCTAAGTTTAGAAGAATAAATTGATTAGTTAATATTAAAGCAGCTATTACTAGCAATGACCCGCGAAAATACACGTGGAACTTCTAGTATAAATTTGATTATTAAATGAAAATGTTGTTATGAAAATTATTCATAACCAATAATTTGAGATTGATCTTCCATCAGTAAAGTCTGCTAAAGTATTACAACGTTTTTACTTTTTCCAATTAATAAAGCAAGCGTGATCGTTGTATGACTACTAATATTTGGTTATAATTTGAATTTTTTAAGGACGTTTGCGCGGATTTAATGCATCATCACATTAAATAGCGAATAAAATTTTTTGGTACAAAAATTAAATTTCAATGTTTTGCAATTTCATACAGATTTGGCGAATTATATTATTAATCGTTGAAAATTTTTCTTTTGTAGATAATATCGTACAATGTAGAACTAGCTCTTCTCATGAAAAATTGTTTTTAGATAACTAAATAGTTTGTTCCAACAAATATTAATTTGTGTCAAATTGTTTTGATATGCATATGTTTGATATGATTACTTTTATTACCAGGTTTATACCAAAGATAACGTCGATACAAATAATGTATTAGTTACTTTTGTTGACCTTAATCTTTAATTTCTCCCAGATAAAAATAATTTTTATTACAGTCAATTATATTGATCAGTAAACAATAATTTGTAGATTTCTCAACTTTATACCTTTCTTTGTGCTGTATTCGCTTTGTTTTAGATTAAACCAGCAAGTATGTCATAATTTTGAAATTTCTAGCTAGAGAGATTTTGAATACACTGTCCGCGTGCCGATACAGTACTATTTATAAATATGCTCAAATTTGCAAAAATGATTGACGATTGTAGGCATGTGGTATGGTTCTGGTCGGCAAATCAAGCGGATGACGAATATCACATTTCTTGCCAAAAACAGCATTTTTTTTCATGTAGTGGTAAAAAAATTATATTCACGGTGAAACTCTTCTTTCCCGTAAAGGTCATACCCATCTAACTTACACTTTGGCATTTAAATCAAACACGTATAAAATTGTATCGTCAAAACTGAAAACATCTTGCGCATTTGCATAAAAGTTCCTCTTTGTACTACCTTGACAGTTTTTTTGACACTTTACAATATTTCACCAACGCCATCTAGCCATTTATAACGTATACAAGTTTAAAAATTAAACCAACATAGAGACTTCCTTATAAATCACGTTTATTTTAGTTATTCACATAGTAGACTTTAATATAAGTTAATTAAAATTGTGTTTTTTTTTGTCAACTAGATTTTTACCTATTTGATGTGAAGCCTTATTTGAATAACGAGCGTTTAATTTGTGTTATTGAAGAATGGTCACCTTATAAAATTTTTTTGGTAAGTTCTAATTATTATATATTCCCAAATAACTTTTAAATATTTTTTATCGTAACTAACTTCTAAATATTTACGTATTTATAAATTAACCAGACTTCGATAATCTTTATTTGAAGACTCTTAAATAAAAGACTCTCGTAAATCTATTTTTTTAAACAGTTCGTTGTGTAAATTAAATTTAACCTGTAGCTTGTCGTGCAGAGGAAATAGTTTCCCTACATTAAAGTTCTTCTGCAAGGTTTTATTGAATTAAAATTTTTAATAATAGTAAACTTGTCTGGGTGTTCTTATGTGCTTCTTCATTTATGTATACTGGTTTTCCGATAAATATTACAATTTTTTTATTCAAAATATTGTTTTGCGTCAATTATATAGGTTAGTACTAAAAATCGAGACTTAAAAATAAAAGCGAATGAACTTTCTACATTTAAAAACAAAGGAGTTCCGCATTGAACTTATTTCAAGTTATATTTTAATTGCATAGACTCAAAATGACATAAGATTGCAGCTTAACACGGTTTTAAGAAAAAGACAACATATCACTACTCCGTACCATAGATGAATTGGGTCACCTAAACTGTGATCCATGACCCAGTGACCCAAATGAGGATGTGACCCACCACCCAGTGACCCATGACTCAAATTGACCCAGCGACCTAAATTGACCCAGTAACCCACATTGACCCAGTGTTCCAAGTTGACCCACATTAACCCGGTGACCCAAATTGACCCAGTGACCCAAATTGACCCAGTTACCTAAATTGACTCAAATTGATGCAGTCGCAAAAATTTTCTTACTGTCTCAAATTGACCCTCTGTGATGTCTTCAATTAGTGGGCGAGTTTTATCGAATAACCGATTATGAAATTTGGAAATTTTATTATTAATTTTTAATAAATATGTGCTGTTCTACGAATTACAGTTACAAAATAAATCTCAGAACTATCTGACAGAAGGAGTAGCTGCTGTCCGAGACAATTTTAATTAGTGTGAAAATGTTTAACAATTAAATATACTAAATGATCAAAATATTTTTCAATGACAGACGCAATAAAATATAAATTGAATAATCTCGTTTTCTAACATCGAGTTGATACAGGAACATTGTTTTATATGATCTTCATCATTCTTTTAGTTAATTAGCCCTATCAAGAAAACTCGGTCTCACGGAGATTTATAAAAGTCAGCACTTACGTATAAGGTTTAAATTACAATTAAGGTGATGTTTATCCATGCTTAATGATAATGTTATACAAATTACAAAAATAATGGACACTGAAAATAACCGGGTATATAATATTAAAATTTTTGCTACAAATTATTTCAGTTCTTATGTGAAAGAATACTATTATTTGAACATACAAAATTGTATACGTTCATAACACTGCATTCTCGCGGCACAGCGCTACAGCACGTTTCTTGAAAAACATGTAAAAATGCGTTTTATATTATATAAAAAGCGATGTATTGATTACAAAACATTTTAGCATTTGCTTGAAATATGAAACGAATCCTAGCAAATAACGGCACCAAGATTTTTATGACTTCAATAATTTAATTTGTTACTGAATCAACTGGGTCAGTTTGTGTCACTGGGTCAGTTTGGGTCCCCGGGTCAATTTGGGTCACTGGGCCAATGTGGGCCACTGAGTCAATGTGGGTCACTGGGTCAATGTGGGTCACTGGGTCAATCCGGGTCAGTACACGGGACCCGCTGACCCAGTGACCCAAACAAAAAAGTGACCCACTTGGACCCAGTGGCGCAGTTGACCCATGACCCATTTCATCTCTGCTCCGTACTATAACCTTAGATTTTGATAGACATGTAGAGGAAGTTACTCATCTGTAGTACGATATTAAAACTACTCTATATTCCACTGACCTCACACTGACAAAATATAACAAACGAATTCGTTCACTTTTAATTAATTAAAATAACGTCTCGATTTATTTTCTGCCTTAAACTCTGACGAAACTAAAAACTAAAAGCAAGTTCATGTCTGAACTACTTCTTGTCGAACGTTTTGTCTTCTAAAAACTATACATCATCCGTGATATCCCTGTAGCGACTTTAAATCAAAATAACATATCTTTATCTGCAGAAAATGAAGATGTTTGTAATTCAGTATCAGTCTATAAACGAAATTTACTTTTTCAGGTAATAATTCAAGTTTTCTTAACATCCTTGTTGACAGAGTTAAGTGGGAGAAAGAACAGAAATAATCGCTATGTACTACTAATCATTAGTACTTCAACAAGAATATTTTTTTCAAATTATTACAAAGTACATCATCTTAAATTGGAAATATAAGGCTAATTATGATATACAGCAAATTGCAACAAATCATAATATACAGCAAATTGCAAGTAAGTGGCGAACTTATACGAAACAGAGACAGAAATACTTGTGCAAAATGTATTAGCTTGCAAATTTGGATTGTAGCTGATTAAGTAACTGGAGTATCTGATTAGTAGCTACCTTTCTTTGGACATCAATTAACTGGTTATTAGTAGTTTGAATTTTGTCAAGTTTTAGCAAATTCCTCAATAAACAGGTTTGAATTGAACGGTATTCTTTATCAACTTTCTGTCTACAACATCGATCCCCTCTGTGTACTAGTTTATCTAGATCAATTTTTATTTTACTAATGCTTTGTAAAATTGCAGCAACATGATAGTTTTGAACTTCCGTAAGTAGTGTATTATGGGCGTAATCAGCACCACATTTCCTCCAGAATCCCACATTTCCTCACACATCTGGACCAAAAAGTTTTCTTCGACTAACCATTTTTCATCTTTCGAGATAAATATATCTTAAATTTTTTATCTTTCGAGATAAATGAGCATCCACATTTCCTCCCACGAGATAAACCTATTTTTAAGATTTTTTACCGCTAACATTCTGGACCAAAAAGTTTTCTTCGACTAGCCATTTTTTTATCTTTCGAGATAAACCTACCTTGTTTGGTATCAATTAATATTAGATTTTTCTCAGGTACCCGAATCTTTAAGAATTTTTTAGATTGCATCACCCCCAAGGGAGCTACCCCAATTTTAAGATTTTTTACCTATAGCGACTTTTGAGCGTTCTTATAAATTTTTTAGTCATGCAATACATCTTGTTAGCTTAGAATTTTATTGCAGAATCTGTAAACAGATTTAAAATCGGACAACGCCCTGCAAAATTACACTTTAAAGTCCTGATCTTCTAAATTTTTCTCTTTGCTCTATAAGCAAACCTAACAAATAGTTTTCCTCGTATAGCCATTGCATCTTTCGAGATAAACCTATCTTGTTGGTATCAATTAATATTAGATTTTCTCAGCTACCCGAATCTTTTATTTCTAATTTTCAGATCTCCGCGGCTAGCTCTTTTCAACGTCTTAAAACCGGTTGTAGAAATTGTTTTGTGAACCTTAGAATTTTGGTGTTGAAAATAAAAACTAAACATATTAAATAAAATTTATTGATAAAATAGCCGCCACTGAACACCTTATCCATCTAACGTATTGATTTTTTTAAATAATATTAACAAAAACGCTAGTTCGCAGGATCTGAAATTTGTGTAAACAAGGATGAACTCCATTCAACGGTACATCAACTACTTATTTTCTCTTTAGGAATATACACCAGAAACTTGTATGCTTTTAATTAATTAAAAGCAGAAAGTTTTGTCCGAAACGCTACTGTAAAATATATAGAGCAAATAAATTATTCCCTGAATGTGTTTTCAATTGCAATAACTGACTATACAATCACAATTTAAATTACACTTTATTTAACTAAGTTACTTTAAACAAGAAATTACCGCATCCAAAAATTCCAATGCATGCTTAACAATAATGTAGAAATGGCAAGGTCGACTTTTGATGTCCAATGTAATGTGTTTTAAATATCTAAAAAGAAAGCGCATTTTGCTGGTATGAAATCTATGGAATTTCTCCTGTAATGAAAGAAGAATGCATTCGTAATTGAAAATGCGTGCTACAACTTTCGCTAGATACCAGCCATGTATGTTAATTAGAAATTTTGTGTATGACATCATTAACTACCTAAATTCCAGAATTAACAAAAATGTAATAAACCAGATTAAGTACTGAAAGTAAATGGGTCTTATTACCTAAATTACCTTACGTGAGGCGGTAGAAGCATTATAACGCAAATTCCGGAAACTTCCAATGTAGTATTAATAAATTTGTAACTCGTAATCCAACAAATATTCTAGATTTCTTAACGAACATTTGAATGCTGTTTTATAATTTCTTTTCTTGGACTTTCTATTAATTATGTTGAGAATATGTTTCAATGACGCGCATTTCAAATCGAGATATAATTGTTTGTAGATTACCAATAACACGAGGCGCTGAAAAGTGCGTATTTACGGGAAATACAAACCTCATTTAGTAGTATAATTAACGGAGCTTAACAGTGGACGATGTTACACCACGACATTAAATGGCATGCTTGAATATTTTCTTTGGAAACAATCGAAGATTGCCGAAGACACTCGAAGAGTGCACAAACGCGGTCACTAAACCACAATTAATAATCGCCTTTATAGGTTTAACATTTTTACCATTACCAATGACTTTAATTTCTTATTGGAGAATCCTTATTCTCCCACACACTGTTGCGTAGCTGGATGCCACCCCTTTTGGGAATATATGCTCGTTATAGGTTGTAAGACCCTCGGTTTTACTTAACTACACTTTGTGAGATCCCTTTAATCTTTTTTTAATCGTGTCCTTCTCGCGCACAATACAGTAGGACTTAGCCTTACTACCTACAGATTCTAACACCAAGTCACCGTAAAACTCGTCTTTAAATTTCCCCACAACTTTTTGTTAACATGCGGTATATTGTGTTTATTATTTCCGCGTACACCACTTTAAACCTAAAAAATAAAAACAGGATAGTTTAATACGTCTATTAATAATTTATGGTAATGTTGGCGATACAAATATGTAAAAACAAACTTTATCAAGAAATATGTTTTAATAGAATACATACATGTATTGATAACATCTATAAACCGCTGTGGTAACCAGAGTCTGGCGAATCTGGGATAGCCAAATCTCTAAACATTTGCGCAAGCGATTGCCTTGCAGTTACATCTTTTAAGTACTGAATGGGAAACATTTAATAAGTTCCAACACTGTCAAGTAATTTAAATTGCTGCAATCATTAGACAGAGAAATACTGGCACTGCTCTCTCCTCTAATAACGTTTGAACCCTTTCTTCCTCCGTCGTATTTCCACATACTTTTTTTATATCACCAACAAATTTTTCGTAAAATTCTGGAAAGTTTCAACACCTTAACTCAACCATTATAAAACAGATCAATTCTCGCAAATTTAATAGCTTGATGCACTCGTACGCAGGTAGCACAATAACATTCCCATCTTTCGTAATCTCCATATTATATAAATTCTCTTTTTCAAAATTGTTCTAAAACCATATACTTCTATTAAAGGCTGTGCTCAGCTGCAATTTGAAATCTTGATCCAATTGTATGTCAACAACATCGTTTCCAGTAGTCAGATCATTTAATCGTACTTGTTTTGAGTCTTGAGCAAATTGGCGAATTTGAAATTCTACTTGAAAAGTACACAATTTCTTCCAATCGAAGTAAGAGAATGTTATCGTAGAATCAGCACACATACCACTACAGCAAATCACTTGGATGACAGGTTGAAGACCACCATATAAATCAAAACCAACTTCTAATATATGGTGGTGATAATTTGAAGGAAATTCGCCTAACCTATAGGTTGACTTACCAACCAGTTGGTTGATATTTAATTGTGGTACTCGCACATCACTTGTAACGTCAACACAAGAAAAATCCATCTTTAATTTATAATTTTAATCAAACTCGATGATACTTTGACGACTAATGCACTGGAACATAGCTCTCGCCTTTTATGCCGATGGTCGAGCGTGCGCAGCTCCTTATTATATTAGTTGGCGTTATATGCAAGTCTTGACTGGAAAAGTGACGTGTATAATTGTTTATAGTGGGTTTTACCTGTATGTATTTAACCACCAACGCCATTTTTAGAATTATTAAACAAAATTACTCTTAGCAGTATTTTTAATATACCATCGTGTAAGATTTCAATTATTATTGTGTTTTTCCTCAGGTTCTCAAATCCCTCGGAATTTTTTTCAAAATCGAATGACCCCTTACTGATTTGCAGATTAACCTTTTGCAAGCACCGTATATAATTCATCTTTAATCTATTTCTAAACCGTATCGCTCTGTCTTTTGAGATAAACCCCTGGTGTAACCCATAAAATTAGTATAGAATTTTCCTGGGTAATTGAAATTAATTATCAGGTCTTTTAAAAATAGTTCCAACAAAGACCTGTATATATTGTATTAATATTCAAAAACCTATCAGCAAAACTGGTTTTTAGCGGTATAGCACAACTAAACCGTCCATCTTGGAATATGGTATCGGGTTTCCACCCGGTATGTGTAATAGATTTTGTTTCTGATTCTTCCATGGATACTAGGTTACTGGAGGAGGTGAGCACAACATTTCGAGTGTTGAAAGATTTAACATCCTCTACACTGTCCATCTTAATGTAGCCACTAATTAGGTAGTTTACTTTTAAATTAGGAGAAACCCAGCGTCGTTTAACCTTGAGTAACATTTCATACCAGTCTATTCACGTCGGTGAAAATCAATTAACTTCTTGCTTACGCGCTACATCTATAATTATCGGATGTATCAAACGAGAACAAAGTTAGACGGGGGTAAATATTTATACATATTTTTCGAAATTGTGAAATTGGAATAGTCTGCATTTGCATTTTGATAAGTAAACATCGTAATAAAAATGAGCGGGGAAAGAATTATATCCTTAGATGCTATAAAAATTTTAGAAGAAGTTGTCAAGGAGATGAAAACAAGTTTATCAAACAATTCAACTAGCCAACATTTGAATGGTATGTCTAATGAATCTCTGGTAAATACTAAAATAGTGCAAGATAAACCTACACATGATAATGTTGATGCGAAAGATCAGAACATAGACTCCAAGTCAGACGTTTCTGACAGAAAAAGAAAGAGACAACTTAAATCGTATACTAAAGAGGATTTAAATAAAGCCCTTGACGAAATAAACAAAGGAATCCATCCTTTGTTGAGAAAACTCATTAAAAAGCAATTAGTGCTAATGGGTTTTTAATGAGAAAACTCATTAAAAAGCAATTAGGTCATATGGTCATGTGGTCATGTGGTCATGTGGTCATGTGGTCATATGGTCATGTGGTCATGTGGTCATATGGTCATATGGTCATGTGGTCATGTGGTCATATGGTCATATGGTCATATGGTCATGTGGTCATGTGGTCATATGGTCATGTGGTCATGTGGTCATATGGTCATATGGTCATGTGGTCATATGGTCATATGGTCATATGGTCATGTGGTCATGTGGTCATATGGTCATATGGTCATATGGTCATGTGGTCATGTGGTCATATGGTCATGTGGTCATGTGGTCATATGGTCATGTGGTTATGTGAGCAGGGAGATTAAATTTGGTATATAAGGAAGTAGTTTTGGGTAGAGCTTAGTTATAGTAAGACATTTTTTCGAAAGATGTCGCATTCAAGCAATCAGTGGTGCTCCAAACAATCTATTACAAAAGCAGCAGAGGATATCCTGGATGGCTCGAGTTTCTACGCTGCTAGTAAAAAATATAATATACCTAGAACAACGTTATGCAGATATGTTAAAAGGTTGCAGAACGTGAAGAAATTACATAATTCCAACGATGCATCCAGAGATGTTATACCAGAAGTTAAAATACCTATACAGAATTATGATAACTTTGCTATTGCTAATGCAAAAGAGGATGGTAAACATGGTCCTTTGTTCCCGTCTAACATACGAGCTATATTCGTGGGACCATCGAGTTGTGGGAAGACCAACGCTTTAATATCTCTGATCTTGCACGAGAACGGTCTTAGATTTCAAAATGTCTATGTATTTTCGAAGAGTTTGTATCAACCGAAATACGAATTGTTAAGAAACGTTTTTACACCATTAAAAGAAGAAATTGGTTACCATGAGTTTGAAAATTGCGATGATTTGATCGAACCCGGAGATACCAAAGAAGATTCAATTATGGTTTTCGATGATATACCTGCAAACGAGCAAAGTAAAATCACTCAGTTTTTCTCGTTCGGTCGACATAAAGCAATAGATTCGTTCTATCTATGTCAAACTTACGCTAGTGCCTTAAAACATAGACTCAGAGATAACGCCAATGTAATCGCATTATGGAAACAGGATGAAACCAATCTCGGACATATCTTTTCGGATCATATAAGTGGTGACATGATATATCCGAAATTTAAAGAAATGTGTTTACAGTGTTGGGGCGACTCAAAACATAATTTTATAACTGTTGTTAAAGATTTTGATTTGGATAATGGTCGATATAGGAAGAATTTCGACGAGTATATAAATATTTGATATTATTCAAAAAAGTTAGTTCCCATCCAAAGTTTCATGATGACGGACGTTAACAATTTTATTGCAAATAAAGGCAGTCTTCATCTTATGCAGGATGCTGTACGAAAAAGTTTGTAGCGTACAAAAGGGAGATGCTACATCTCAGCAAAAATTCAAAGAGGTGCACAAACAATTGATCGATCCACTGCAAATAACCGCTTCCCAGTTGTAATCGATCACCGAAAAAATCCCCATACCTACAACAAAGGTTAAAGTCGAAAACATGGACGTACCTATAAAGAAAATTAAGCAACTCGTTCCAGAAGAACCGTTCCATCTTTACTATGCGGATGTGTTAGCTAGAGACGAAGACGAAAATATATACAAGTCGGTTATGGAGTAAAGTATAACCGTCAATTGATACGCATAGTTTAGGAAAAAGTATGTAGGAAATTGATTTAGAAAACAGTGACACAACCTAAAATAATAACGTTTATCTAGAGACTAGAGGTCTAACAAGAGTTATAATTATTTTTAAAGTCCTTAGCATTTTTCTTAAGAAATGTAATGATTTTGTTCATAGAATACATTCCATACCGATTGCTTCGTGCGTGCACACAAATCGGATGCAATCGGTACATATCCGAATAGGAGTAGCCCATATAAAAGGACTGTTCGCGTAGAAGTTATTATTTGTTGATTGTACGGTTTAAAGAGACAATATAACAAATATGTATAAAGACTTTGGAGAGGTTATTCGAAGATTTCGCAATGCTCTACGAGTAAAAAAAGCAGAATGTGGGCAACGCTTTTCGATAGAAGGAGAAAATGTCTTATGTCTCAGTCATACGAGGAAGCAATACAGCACTGTACTGCAGTGTTATCAATGCCGAGGATCTGGATGATTTTATGGAAATAATCGAGGAGATGGGGTTTATAAAACTGTTGGCAGATATTCAAATGGAATATATACTAAATTGTAAGTTTTAAAATAACAATTTAACCACCACAACGTTATCATAAGAAATGAATGATGTGAATTTAGAAATTATTTTTGTATATATTAGCTTGTTTATGTTTTAAAATATAAAGCATACATTGGTATTGTTTAATTTTTCAAATGTTCACGTAACTGAAATGGGTATCTAAGTAATTATGAAAAGAATTATAACAAAGAGCGCTACATTTAATTTTAATAGAAATGACTACAACTACGTGTTTCAAACATACCTTTTAGTTTTTTGTTTTTTTTCAACTTCTATGATATTACATAAACCAAAATTCTGCTACTGCTTCCGAGTAATTGTATCCTAACAATACCATTATATATAAATAAAACCAAAACGTTTGAAACAATATTTATATTACAATTCAAATACTTAACATGTACACTTCACATAGAAATATATTTTTATTCATTAAAACTAATACACACACACACACACACACACACAAAAGTCACTTTTTCCTCCTTTTAATTGGCAAATGTGTAGTATACATATCCAAATTTTGCACACGATTTTCGTTTGATCTGAGTTTCGTATAGAGTGTAGCTTTTGGAACATTGTAGATTTCGGATGCTTCTGAACCAGTAATCCATCCTTTGTTTATTTCGTCAAGGGCTTTATTTAAATCCTCTTTAGTATACGATTTAAGTTGTCTCTTTCTTTTTCTGTCAGAAACGTCTGACTTGGAGTCTATGTTCTGATCTTTCGCATCAACATTATCATGTGTAGGTTTATCTTGCACTATTTTAGTATTTACCAGAGATTCATTAGACATACCATTCAAATGTTGGCTAGTTGAATTGTTTGATAAACTTGTTTTCATCTCCTTGACAACTTCTTCTAAAATTTTATAGCATCTAAGGATATAATTCTTTCCCCGCTCATTTTTATTACGATGTTTACTTATCAAAATGCAAATGCAGACTATTCCAATTTCACAATTTCGAAAAATATGTATAAATATTTACCCCCGTCTAACTTTGTTCTCGTTTGATACATCCGATAATTATAGATGTAGCGCGTAAGCAAGAAGTTAATTGATTTTCACCGACGTGAATAGACTGGTATGAAATGTTACTCAAGGTTAAACGACGCTGGGTTTCTCCTAATTTAAAAGTAAACTACCTAATTAGTGGCTACATTAAGATGGACAGTGTAGAGGATGTTAAATCTTTCAACACTCGAAATGTTGTGCTCACCTCCTCCAGTAACCTAGTATCCATGGAAGAATCAGAAACAAAATCTATTACACATACCGGGTGGAAACCCGATACCATATTCCAAGATGGACGGTTTAGTTGTGCTATACCGCTAAAAACCAGTTTTGCTGATAGGTTTTTGAATATTAATACAATATATACAGGTCTTTGTTGGAACTATTTTTAAAAGACCTGATAATTAATTTCAATTACCCAGGAAAATTCTATACTAATTTTATGGGTTACACCAGGGGTTTATCTCAAAAGACAGAGCGATACGGTTTAGAAATAGATTAAAGATGAATTATATACGGTGCTTGCAAAAGGTTAATCTGCAAATCAGTAAGTGGTCATTCGATTTTGAAAAAAATTCCGAGGGATTTAAGAACCTGAGGAAAAACACAATAATAATTGAAATCTTACACGATGGTATATTAAAAATACTGCTAAGAGTAATTTTGTTTAATAATTCTAAAAATGGCGTTGGTGGTTAAATACATACAGGTAAAACCCACTATAAACAATTATACACGTCACTTTTCCAGTCAAGACTTGCATATAACGCCAACTAATATAATAAGGAGCTGCGCACGCTCGACCATCGGCATAAAAGGCGAGAGCTATGTTCCAGTGCATTAGTCGTCAAAGTATCATCGAGTTTGATTAAAATTATAAATTAAAGATGGATTTTTCTTGTGTTGACGTTACAAGTGATGTGCGAGTACCACAATTAAATATCAACCAACTGGTTGGTAAGTCAACCTATAGGTTAGGCGAATTTCCTTCAAATTATCACCACCATATATTAGAAGTTGGTTTTGATTTATATGGTGGTCTTCAACCTGTCATCCAAGTGATTTGCTGTAGTGGTATGTGTGCTGATTCTACGATAACATTCTCTTACTTCGATTGGAAGAAATTGTGTACTTTTCAAGTAGAATTTCAAATTCGCCAATTTGCTCAAGACTCAAAACAAGTACGATTAAATGATCTGACTACTGGAAACGATGTTGTTGACATACAATTGGATCAAGATTTCAAATTACAGCTGAGCACAGCCTTTAATAGAAGTATATGGTTTTAGAACAATTTTGAAAAAGAGAATTTATATAATATGGAGATTACGAAAGATGGGAATGTTATTGTGCTACCTGCGTACGAGTGCATCAAGCTATTAAATTTGCGAGAATTGATCTGTTTTATAATGGTTGAGTTAAGGTGTTGAAACTTTCCAGAATTTTACGAAAATTTGTTGGTGATATAAAACAGTATGTGGAAATACGACGGAGGAAGAAAGGGTTCAAACGTTATTAGAGGAGAGAGCAGTGCCAGTATTTCTCTGTCTAATGATTGCAGCAATTTAAATTACTTGACAGTGTTGGAACTTATTAAATGTTTCCCATTCAGTACTTAAAAGATGCAACTGCAAGGCAATCGCTTGCGCAAATGTTTAGAGATTTGGCTATCCCAGATTCGCCAGACTCTGGTTACCACAGCGGTTTATAGATGTTATCAATACATGTATGTATTCTATTAAAACATATTTCTTGATAAAGTTTGTTTTACATATTTGTATCGCCAACATTACCATAAATTATTAATAGACGTATTAAACTATCCTGTTTTTATTTTTAGGTTTAAAGTGGTGTACGCGGAAATAATAAACACAATATACCGCATGTTAACAAAAAGTTGTGGGGAAATTTAAAGACGAGTTTTACGGTGACTTGGTGTTAGAATCTGTAGGTAGTAAGGCTAAGTCCTACTGTATTGTGCGCGAGAAGGACACGATTAAAAAGATTAAAGGGATCTCACAAAGTGTAGTTAAGTAAAACCGAGGGTCTTACAACCTATAACGAGCATATATTCCCAAAAGGGTGGGCATCCAGCTACGCAACAGTGTGTGGAGAATAAGGATTCTCCAATAAGAAATTAAAGTCATTGGTAATGGTAAAATGTTAAACCTATAAAGGCGATTATTAATTGTGGTTTAGTGACCGCGTTTGTGCACTCTTCGAGTGTCTTCGGCAATCTTCGATTGTTTCCAAAGAAAATATTCAAGCATGCCATTTAATGTCGTGGTGTAACATCGTCCACTGTTAAGCTCCGTTAATTATACTACTAAATGAGGTTTGTATTTCCGTAAATACGCACTTTTCAGCGCCTCGTGTTATTGGTAATCTACAAACAATTATATCTCGATTTGAAATGCGCGTCATTGAAACATATTCTCAACATAATTAATAGAAAGTCCAAGAAAAGAAATTATAAAACAGCATTCAAATGTTCGTTAAGAAATCTAGAATATTTGTTGGATTACGAGTTACAAATTTATTAATACTACATTGAAGTTTCCGGAATTTGCGTTATAATGCTTCTACCGCCTCACGTAAGGTAATTTAGGTAATAAGACCCATTTACTTTCAGTACTTAATCTGGTTTATTACATTTTGTTAATTCTGGAATTTAGGTAGTTAATGATGTCATACACAAAATTTCTAATTAACATACATGGCTGGTATCTAGCGAAAGTTGTAGCACGCATTTTCAATTACGAATGCATTCTTCTTTCATTACAGGAGAAATTCCATAGATTTTATACCAGCAAAATGCGCTTTCTTTTAGATATTTAAAACACATTACATTGGACATCAAAAGTCGACCTTGCCATTTCTACATTATTGTTAAGCATGCATTGGAATTTTTGGATGCGGTAATTTCTTGTTTAAAGTAACTTAGTTAAATAAAGTGTAATTTAAATTGTGATTGTATAGTCAGTTATTGCAATTGAAAACACATTCAGGGAATAATTTATTTGCTCTATATATTTTACAGTAGCGTTTCCGGACAAAACTTTCTGCTTTTAATTAATTAAAAGCATACAAGTTTCTGGTGTATATTCCTAAAGAGAAAATAAGTAGTTGATGTACCGTTGAATGGAGTTCATCCTTGTTTACACAAATTTCAGATCCTGCGAACTAGCGTTTTTGTTAATATTATTTAAAAAAATCAATACGTTAGATGGATAAGGTGTTCAGTGGCGGCTATTTTATCAATAAATTTTATTTAATATGTTTAGTTTTTTATTTTCAACACCAAAATTCTAAGGTTCACAAAACAATTTCTACAACCGGTTTTAAGACGTTGAAAAAGAGCTAGCCGCGGAGATCTGAAAATTAGAAATAAAAAGATTCGGGTAGCTGAGAAAAATCTAATATTAATTGATACCAACAAGATAGGTTTATCTCGAAAGATGCAATGGCTAGACGAGGAAAACTATTTGTTAGGTTTGCTTATAGAGCAAAGAGAAAAATTTAGAAGATCAGGACTTTAAAGTGTAATTTTGCAGGGCGTTGTCCGATTTTAAATCTGTTTACAGATTCTGCAATAAAATTCTAAGCTAACAAGATGTATTGCATGACTAAAAAATTTATAAGAACGCTCAAAAGTCGCTATAGGTAAAAAATCTTAAAATTGGGGTAGCTCCCTTGGGGGTGATGCAATCTAAAAAATTCTTAAAGATTCGGGTACCTGAGAAAAATCTAATATTAATTGATACCAAACAAGGTAGGTTTATCTCGAAAGATAAAAAAATGGCTAGTCGAAGAAAACTTTTTGGTCCAGAATGTTAGCGGTAAAAAATCTTAAAATAGGTTTATCTCGTGGAGGAAATGTGGATGCTCATTTATCTCGAAAGATAAAAAATTTAAGATATATTTATCTCGAAAGATGAAAAATGGTTAGTCGAAGAAAACTTTTTGGTCCAGATGTGTGAGGAAATGTGGGATTCTGGAGGAAATGTGGTGCTGATTACGCCCATAATACACTACTTCCGTATGTTCCTCTTGCTCCACATCAACAACTGATAATAGTTGCATGTTCGTTTTATTGTCCATCGCCGTTTTCTCTTGACTCACAGTGGGTTTCATTGCCGTTTTCTGTTGAGCAGTACTGTTAGTTTTTCTAGTTTCAATCACTAAGCTTTTGTTACATTTTCTTAAAATTTTGGTTTCTCTGCCGCTATCGGAAGGTCGATGTTCTGGGTCGATTGGTAAATTTGTCGGCGCCTCAAATGTGAGTTCACGTTCTTGTTGCTGTTGAAATTTAGAAGTAATTTCACTATTTCTTTTCTCGCATATTTGGTGCTGCTGTTCAAGCTCTTGGCATCGCTTATGAAGCTGTTCAAAATTTTGCTGACGTTCTTCATTCTTCTTCCATAACTCCAAAATTTCTCTTCTAAGAAGCTCCTTTTCTAAATTTATTTCACCGTTCTCTTGCTTCAATATAGCTATTTCATCTTCATAAAATATTTTTTTGACAACAGCAGGATCTAAGTATGGTCTAAAAAATTCCATCAACTTTTTGTGTTCTTCATTTATTTGAACAACGGCATATTGCACTATCCTCTTACCGCCATGGTTTAATGTTTGTGGATTTCCTCCTCTACATTCGATTTTAGTCACGTGTTTTAAATGTTCAAGATTTGCACAACATTCCTGTATTTGCGTGAAGAATTTTCTGTGATCGGCAGAAACCTTATGACAAGCAAACATTTTAATAAAAATTGCAAATTTCTTTAAACCTTTAGCGTTGTGTAAATGTTTACCTCTATAATAAAAAACAACGAACGTCTTCTAATGAAATGAATTCAAACAAATATGACTCGGTAAGCTATGATAAATAAGTATTAACCTTATCCAAGGATATCACTAAACTAACAAACCATATCTTGGTACAGTTCATGCACATTGTCACTAGTGTACTTACATATTAATCGAATAATCGACAACCTTGAATAAAATCGCAAACATTAAATGCGCAATCTATTCCAAAGCATTTTAGCAGCTTGAATTATAAAAAAATTTTAATTTCTAATTTTTTATATACCATTGAAAATATAAAATAAGCTAAGTATATAATCTAATGTAGCATCCATAAAGTATGAAATGAGTAGAGTGATATTTGTTGATTTTAGTATATATAGACATTGATAAACCACTATAGGCCGTTTAACGAACAGATTCAGTAAGTGCTCCTTTCATAAATCAGCGCCAAGTTGAAATAAAATTTTGTAATTGTTGGCTGGATTCACACAACTACTCATTAAATTTTATAACATTAACCTACAATTGTCAATTAGTTTTTCATCTTTGTCTGTTTTGTTTTTAAATACTAACGACATTTGTGTAGGTTATTTTCAATTAGTTACGTATATCATGGATCAACATGGTCTTTCGCCTCTAAAAACCCCGGTCCAGACATTTTTCCATTGATGATAAACAGCAGATCTTAAATATTTTTAAAGTTTGTGCTGAACAAAGTCCTAAAAATAATAAAACGGAAAATATTGCATTTTATTCAAAAGCAGCAGGTATACTGTTAATAACTAAATGAACACCATTTATTCATTAACTTCTATCATTGTAGGTATTACTGATAAAAGTGTGTACAACATTCTACGTGAATACAAGCAAACTCATGAATTACGTTCCATAAAACTCTACCATCGACAACGAGCAATTTTGAACAACATTGATGTTGAAACTAAGAGTCATCTTAGACGTACCGTCCATTCCTTTTTTAAAAACAATGATCCACCTACACTAAATAAAATTTTATCCGCCGTGTTTAAAGTTAACGAGATACCTTAATGAAAACGAAGCACTCTGGGTACCCTCTCGAATGAAATTATGGGACGATGATTCGTCTTCGTCTTCTGAAGAATCGGAAACTGAAAATTAATGCTCTTGTATACTTCACTTATTGAAAAATATTAACATATACTTAGCTGTATGCACTATTCAATAAATTATGATTATCACAATTAAAGCACATTTTTGTAATGGATATTAACTTTATTAAGGACTATAGTCATCATCATCATCTAATCTACACATTTCCCTGAAATTTTTAGTCTGCATCTATCACTATCTGCGTGCGAAAGTCTGATCGCGGTGTACCTCTACCTCTTTTTTCCTATCTCTGCACGAAACGTATCCCGTACTATTCCCCAAAAATGCACTAAAACATATCCTGCCTCTCTATGTCTTTTATTTTTTTCGTTTTCCACAGATAGCTTTATTCCTCTACTGTTTCTATAAATCATTTGTTATTGTCCATGCGATCATCCCTATACATCTAAAGTACAACATTCCAGAAGGCGTATATCTCTTTCTGTTTGCTTTTCCTACTGCCCCCAAGTACTTTGCTGTGTTCCACACATATGCTTTGAACAATTTTCTTCTTGTATCTATGTTTGTTGTCTTTGAACATAGCCGCTGTTGTTTCTTGTTAGATGCAGTTTGGTCACCTTTTATTGTTTTACAATTATATACCCTCTTTCCCCGATATTCAGTGGCTTGCGAAGGGAAGGTATATTTTTATAATAAATGAATGGCTTTGTATTTATATCTTAAAGTGATTATTTACACGCACGGAATTGTGTTTACGCTTTGCATTTTAATAGCTTCGTATTTACAATACGCTTATATTATACAGGGTGGAACAATAGATCTTCGGAAATTTCAAGTTTTCTGTTTTCTTTGTAATTGGGTTGGTATATATATATATATTACAATTTATTTTCTTTACGACCTTGCTCTACGTATATAGTTTGAATGTTCTTTGTGGTTTATAGGTCAGCTAGAAATAAGATAATGCTCTTTTTATTGCCTAAATTTTCGAATTTTTTTCAATTCTTGTTCACAGGCACTAAAATGTAGGGACATAATAACTGGTACAAATTCGTGTAGATATTACTTACTAAAGTGAGGATTAATCTAAAAATTGGCTAGTACAGCATAAATAAACAGTAACTATTTTTAAAAAATAACAGTAGTAAAGATAAAAATAAATATTATAATCTAATATGACACTAGTAGTTTGTCAAAAAAAAATTTTTGTTTTTTATTTAATTATAATAAGTGTGTATGTGTTGTTTGATGTTTGTTAGTATGCATGCATCTGTGTTCGTTTGTGTGTGTGTGTCTGTATGTGTGTGTGTGTGTGTGTGTGTGTGTGTGGTGTGTGTGTGTGTGTGTGTGTGTGCGTGTGTATGTGTGTGTGTTAGTGTGTGTAAAAATGTTTGTCTGTGAACTTGTATGAGTAGTGTAGCTATGAAAGTATATAGTTTCTAAAAGTTTACCATAGAGTTGTAGCTTTGATCCAAATTATAGTATTATGTTTGTATTTTTTTTTTCTTATAATTATTCATTTATTCTTTTTTGTTTTGGAAATTTAATAAACGTTCAATCTTCATTGTATTTTACAAAACAAGGATGCTTAATCAAGTAATTGCGTTTGAGAACCTCTATGTTTTAAACTGTTCAAATATAATGCTATGATAAGGGGGTTATTTAGGGGTATATTGAGTCATAATGGTTACACAATACATGTAAATAGTACTAGGAGCTAGGAAACTACATTTATTTAGCATGAAAAATATGTGATTTGCAATTATGTAAAGAACAAACATTTAACACATTGTATAAGGATCGCAGTTGACTTTAATGTCGGGAAGCATATCATTCAACAATAAACACACATTCAGCAAATGAAATACACGCAATCAAACTTGTCTTAAACCAAATGTATTAATAAATTGTAAATCAATACGCGTTAAATGCAGTAAAAAGCTAGAAAATCATAATACAATTTACATTAAACATACGATAGTAAAAGGAGATAGTATAGCGTCCTGATAAGAAACGCATCCTTCGAAATAAATACGTTTTGAAAACGCAAGATGTGAACAGAGAAATGTTAATTTAAGTCACTTAGTGGACCTGCACCTTGCCGAAGTTCTAGATTACTAGAACAGGTGAAATGGCTTGCGTGTTCTAATGAGCTAAAGAGCCAAACTACAGGTCCAACCAAAGTAGTAGGGTCGTTAGTGAGGAACCAGACTAAGACAGGTCCCCGAAAGAGGGCAGCGGCTCTTTCGGTACTTAGATTGGCAGAGACCATAGGGGTCGGTATGGCAGTCTAAGACACACTACCGCGATGTGGAAGGCAACGGGAAACCACCACATTATCTCCCAAGTACACAGCGTACTTAAATTGTTACCAACATGATGGCATTCTCTGGGGTAAAAGATTCCGGAGTTAAAATAGTCCCCCATTCGGATCTCCGGGAGGGGACTACTTCGGGGGATGCGATCGGAAAGTTATTAATAAGATTAGGGAACATTCTGCGAGTCGGAGCGTGGAATGTTAGAACTATGAAGCAAGTGGGTAAGCTAGAGAACCTAAAAATCGAAATGAATAGGTTGTCATTAGACATAGTAGGGATCAGCGAAGTTCGGTGGCCAGAAGCGGGGGATTTTTGGAGTGGAGACTTCAGGGTAATTCATACAGGAGCCGAGGAAGGAAATTTGGGTGTGGGGATAGTTATGCGGAAAAAGATAGGATACTGTGTAGAAAATTACTTACAAAAGAACGAAAGAGTACTCATGGTTAGATTAGAATCTAAACCGGTAAACACAGTAATAATACAAGTATACATGCCCACCTCTAGCTACAGTGACGAAGAGGTAGAAGCAATCTACAAAGATATCGAAGACATATTAAGACACGTAAAAGGACATGAAAATTTAATAATTACGGGGGATTTTAATGCAGTGGTAGGTGAGGGTAGGGAAGGAGCGATAGTAGGTTTATTTGGTTTAGGCACTAGAAATGACAGAGGAAATAGGCTGGTAGAATTTTGCGACAAGAACAATTTAATCATTACAAACACATTATTTCAACATCATGCCAGAAGACGATATACGTGGAAGATGCCAGGAGATATAGGAAGATATCAAATAGATTACATTCTTGTTAGACAACGGTTTAGGAATCAAGTAAAAGACTGTAGAAGCTACCCAGAAGCAGATATAGACACTGACCACAACATCGTAATTATGAAGGCCGCACTTAAACTTAAAAATTTGAAAAAAAGAAATGGAAAAAGGCACTTGGACCTACAGAAACTAAAAGAGGAAGATATTCAAGAAAGATTCGAAAAAAGGTCAAATGAATTGCTCAAAGATATCGGGAAAATATCTGATACTAAGGAAATAGAAACAGAATGGAATAACATTAAATCCAGCCTCGACACGGCGGCCAGAGATATTCTGGGGTATACACAAAAAGTAAATAAAAAACCATGGATAACAAAGGATATCCTGAATTTAATAGAAGAAAGACGAAAATACAAAAATAAATCAGACGAAACAGGAAAACAGAGATACAAAGCCATAAAATGGGAAATTATTCGAAAATGCAGGAAAGCTAAAGAACAATGGATTGATGAAAAGTGCAAAGAGGTACAAACTAAGATGGAAGTAGGAAAGACAGATGAAGCATACAAACTAATTAGAATCAATTTTAGGGATATAGAACCGTATAGCAAAAATATAAGGGACGCAGGAGGAAATGTCATTATAGAAAATGTAGATGGCAAGAATATATAGGGAATTTATATGCAGAAGAAGAACTAACTGCATTAGAAAAGGAATCAGACATTGAAAATGATGACTTGGGATATCCTATACTTAGAGATGAATTTGAAATAGCATTAAAGGGTCTGAAAAATGGTAAGGCACCGGGTACAGATAAGGTACAAGCGGAGACTCTAAAAGCCGCTGGTCAAGCAGTAACAGAACGTCTCTTCCAACTTGTAAGCTATATGTATGAGACAGGCGAGATACCCAAAGATTTCAAACATAACATCATAGTAACTATACCAAAAAAGAAAGGCGCAGATAGATGTGAAAATTTTCGAACAATAAGCTTGACAGCACACGTATCAAAAATATTAACTAGAATTGTACAAAGACGAATGGAAAAACGGGCTGAAGAAATACTAGGAGAACACCAATTTGGGTTTAGGCGAAAAAGGGGAACACGGGAGGCTATCTTAGCTCTGAGAGTGATAATGGAGAAAACAATAGAAAAAGGGGAAAGCGTGTATATAGGATTTGTAGATCTTGAAAAAGCATTCGACAATATAAAATGGAAAAAAATGTTCGAAATACTCAAAAAGATTGGAATGAGTTATAGGGATAGACGGATAGTACACAGCTTATACAAAGAGCAAACAGGAGTAATAGAATTAGAGCAGGAACGTAGAGAAGTAAACATCAGGAAAGAGGTAAGACAGGGATGTTCCCTATCCCCACTAATTTTTAACTTGTACATTGAGGAGGCAATGAATACTGTCAAATGCAGGAAGACATTTGGAATTACTATGCAGGGACAAAAAATTGATATGCTTAGATTTGCAGATGATATAGCGGTATTAGCATCTAGCAAGGAAGAGTTAGAAGCTGCTCTCAATGAAATGGAAACGGTTCTATCAGAGAGATACGGTATGAAAATTAACAAAAGTAAAACTAAAGTACTAGTATGCAAAGGAGTGAAAAATAAATCAAAAACAAGAATACAAATATGTAACACGAACTTACAAGAGGTTAAGGATTTCTGCTACCTAGGAAGCCAAATAACGCAAGATGGGAAAAGCACAAAAGATATAAAACAAAGATTAGCACAAGGTTGTGCTACATTTAACAAGAAAAAGCAACTACTGTGCTCAAAGATCACAAACATAGAAACAAGGAAAAGATTGCTCAAAACATATGTGTGGAGCACAGCACTGTATGGCTGTGAAGCCTGGACAGTGGGAGAAGCGGACAAGAAAAAGATAGAAGCCTTTGAAATGTGGTGCTACAGACGTATGATGAAGATATCATGGACAGACAAAGTTAATAACGAAGAGGTACTAAAAATGGTAGGGGAAGAAAGAAATATGTGGAAAACGGTAAAAAATAGGAGAGATAGGATGATAGGCCACATACTACGGCATGAAGGAATAGTGCGGAATATACTCGAAGCAGAGATAGGAAAAGAGAGAAAAAGAGGTAGACCTAGGTTAGACTACTGTACACAGATAGTGAAAGATGTAGGCTGTAGGAGTTTCAGGGAAATGTGTAGGCTAGCTCAGAAAAGAAATCAATGGAGGCACGCATCCAACCAGTCCCAAGATGGATAAATTAATGACGAAGAAAGTAGCTGCACTTAAACATGATATTTATTATAAGCAACTACAAGCATTGGAGGGGCAATATTCTCGAATAATGGTAATTGCGTGAAAGCATTTACTGGAAAACTATTATTTCGGCAAATGTCTAAGTGTTGGGGGATCTTGGCAGCCACAGGTTGCTTAACCCCCTTCAATAAATCTCAGTGAAAAAGGGCATAATATTAGAAAACAATAAAAGAAACATGATATTTATTATAAGCAACTACAAGCATTGGAGGGGCAATATTCTTGAATTATGGTAATTGCATGAAAGCATTTACTGGAAAACTATTATTTCGGCAAATGTCTAAGTGTTGGGGGATCTTGGCAGCCACAGGTTGCTTAACCCCCTTCAATAAATCTCTGTGAAATAGGGCATTATATTAGAAAACAATATAAGGGAAACCGAGCTGTATTTCTGTGTGAGAATTTCAGGGAACCATGTAGGTTAGTTTAGAAAAGAAATAAGTGCAGGTACATGTCCAACCAGTTTTGAGACGGGAAACCCAATGACGGAAAAATAAGCGCAGACAAATCTGATGATTATTATAAACAACTAGTTGTTTGTTGTGAAATATCTGCTAATGTTGACTGTGCGAAAAGACATATTGGAAAAAATATTAAATCAGTAAATATTCAAGTGCTGGGGGAAATTGGCAGCCACAGGCTGCTTACCCCCCTTTGCAACCGCTGAATGTCGGAGAAATAGGGTATATAATTGTAAAACAATACAAGGTGACCGAACTGCATCTAACAAGAAAGAACGGCGCCTATGATGAAAGACAACAAACATAGAACAAAAAGTTGTTGAAAGCGTATGTGTGGAGCACAGCACAGACAATATGCCTATGAAATACGAGCAGTCTGAAAAGCAGACAGAAGAACAGTAGCGGCCTTTGAAATGCCGTGCTTCAGATGTTTGAGGATGGACAGACAAAGGTAATAACAAATAGGTTATAGAAACAGTAAGGGAACAAGGATATCCTTGGGAAAAAATATGAGAAATAGAAGGGCAGAATACGTTCTAAGGCATTTTTGGGGAATAGTATGGGATATATGACAAGCAGAGATAGGAAAAAAGAGGCGTATGTAGACCTAGATCAGATAGTGATAGATGCAGACTGTGCAAATTTCGGGGAAACCTGTAGGTTAGTTCAGAATAGGAAACAATGATGGTACGCGTCTAACCAGTTTCAGGACTGAAGACCCAATGATGATGAGTGTATGTGATTTTCTGCCTGGAGTTATTACAAATCCCAAAGTATTAACTAAACAAACAAAAGCCATAAGTGAAATTACGTGCCAAGGCGAATTAGAAATTCCTGTAACAATATCAAAACAGACGGTATAAAATAAATACATACTATAAATCCACTGGTTCCTACATGATCAAGGAATTGTTCTGACAAGTTATTATCAGAGATATACCTGTAAAAACCCAAAATATCCAAAGCACCCGATGGTTGGTCGTAAACTTTGAACAACAGTTCAGATTAACAATTTTTAGACGGGGTGTAAACTAAATAACACGGGAATTTGATAAGCAGACAGTCTTAGTTTGAACCGAGCACAAGCTACATTACTCATACTCAAAAACCAAATTTTTGTAAAAAATGGTATTATAAAATTTCAAACTAATTCTAACTGAGATTACGAAGACAGTACGAAAAGTGAAATTACGAAAATCCAAGAAATATTACAAATATCTAAGTGACATTACGAAAATTTAAGGAAAATCACGTAAATCTAAATAACATTAAGAAAAACCAAGGGAGATTAAGAAGATACTAGATTATTGATTAAACTGGGTAAAACTGGGGGACTAAATAAATTGAATGGAGCAACTCAACTGAATGCAATATTGGGGTACCTATCCACAGCACGCAGCAGATAGACGCACAAAAGAAACTACAGTTCAGAACTCTTTAGCATAAGGCATTATTTTCTCTTTATATATTTTTTGAACATTGATCATATTTTAAACCTAAATATTTTATTTAAAGGGTCATCAAAAATTTATTTTATACGTGGAAAATTTCGTAAAAAAAGGAAATATTTTGAACGTTTAATTTAATATTTATTGTTATTTGATTCAGGGGTTCATTTTTGTCATACAGTAAAAAACTGATTAAGCTGTGAAGTGTATATGATTTTTTCTTTCTCATTATAAAAGTATTAATCGCCTGTGTTTTATTATTCAAAGCAGGAAAAGTTTAGAGAAAAACGGGTGATTATTTGATTATCGTAACGTTGTGCACTGTGTGTGAATTAAACTGGGATAGCCGAGGCATATTTAAATTTTAGGATATTAAAATACACAGAGCGGTGGTAATCAGAAGGAGACTGAGAGTATAATAACATCGACGTGCAGCGTTATTATATCAATATATATATATATATATATATATATATATATATATACACTCAATGTTACCTACTGCTTGATTTAGAAAAAATAAATCGCGAATCACTCCTTATAATCAAGTTCCCGTTTATATATATAAAAATTATCTCTATACTTCATATTCGAGATCCTTCCTGGTCCGTTTGGAAGCATTAGTTACAACTGATGTACAAATTGACAAAAATTGCACGGTTTAGCCATCTAATTAGTGTCAAGCTATGATTGATGTATATCGTAAAACGTACCGTTTATTCTTATCTAATGCACAAGTTAATGGTGGCGTCTCACTCTTATTGTAACCCGGAAAGCTATAAATTAGTTCTTGTCTAACTCGGTTTTATTTTATTGCATTTTAATAGCGTCGCGAGTTCCTTGAATAGTGCCTTTATTTATTATTAATTTATACAATACTTCTTAGTTGATGACCTATTTGTCTATTAATTGCAAAAATTCTAAAAAAACTCAAAATAAGTTTAAATGTTATATACACACGGGAGTTCCCCAGCACTTGAACATTTGTCAAATTAATAGTTTTTCCAGTATATCCTTTCGCACTATCAACATTAGCTGAAAATATTTCGCAACCAACACCTGTAGTTATTTATAATAATCATCAGATTTAAGTTCAATAATTTTGTCGTCATTAGGTTTTCCGTCTTGAAGCTGGTTGGACGCGTACCTCCACTTATTTATATTCTGAGCTAGGCTACACAGTTTCCTAAAATTCCCACTACAGCCTAAAATAAAGCTCCGTTGTCCCTCCATTGTTTTCTAATTATATACCCTATTTCACCGAGATTCAGTGGTATGGGAAGGAAGTTAAACAGCATGTGACTGCCAAGGGTCGCTCAACACTTAGACATCTGTCAAATTAATAGTTTTCCAGTAAATCCTTTCGCACAATTAACATTAGTTGAGAATATTGCAAGACCAATATCTGTAGTTGTTTATAATAATCATTATGTTTAAGTACAGTTACTTTTTTCATCATTAGTTTTTCCATTTTGGGACTGGTTGAATGCGTACCTTCATTGATTTCTATTTTGAGCTAACGTACACATTTCCCGGAAATTCCTACATCCTACATCTTTTACTATCTGTGTGCAATAGTCTAAACTAGGTTTATCTTTAGTCCTCTTTTTTCTTATATCTGCTTCTAATATACTCCGCATTCTTCCCCATTGTCTTAGTATGTGGCCTATCATCCTATCTTTCCTAATTTTTGCCGTTTTTCACAAATTCCTATTTTCCCTACCATTTCTAGTTTCTATTTGTTCTTAACTTTGTTTGTCAATGATATCTTCATCATACGTCTGTAGTACCACATTTCAAAGGATTCTATCCTTTACTTGTCCGCTTCTCCTACTGTCCAGGATTCTCAGTCGTACAGCGCCGGTTCCACACACCTGTTTTAAGCAATCCTTTCTTTGTTTCTATGTTTGTCGCCTTTGAACACAGTAGTTGCTTTTTCTTGTTAGATGTAGCACGATCTTGTGCTAATCTTTGTTTTATATTTTTTGTGTTTTTCCCATTTAGCGTTATTTGGCTTTCTAGGTAGCAGAAATCCTTAACCTCTTGCAAGTTCTCGTTACCTATATGTGTTTATGTTTTTTATTCATTTTCCCCTCCTTTGCATACTAGAACTTTAGTTTTATTTTTGTTAATTTTCAAACCGCATCTTTGTTAGAAATATTTCCAGTTCAATAAGAGCAGCTTCTAACTCTTCCTTGCTAGATATTAATACCGCTATATCATCTGCATATCTAAACATATCGATCTTTTTTCCCTGCAGAGTAATTCCAAAGTCTTCTGCATTTGACAGCATCCATTGTCTCTTCAATGTACAAGTTAAAAATTAATGAGCATAAGGCACATCCCTGTGTCACCCCTCTCCTAATATTCACTTCTCCATGTCTCTGCTCTAATTCTATTACCGCCGATTGTTCTTCGTATAAGCTATGTCCCCTCCGTCAATCCGTAAAATTCATTAGAGTCTTTTAGAGTATTTCGAGCATTTTTTCCTTCTTACATGTCGAATGGTTTTTCCATATCTACAAACACTATATGCACGCTTCCCCCTTTTCTATTGTTTTCTCGATTATCACCCTCAGAGCTAAAATAGCCTCCCGTGTTCCCATGTTTCGCCTAAACCCAAAGTAATCTTCTCCTAGTATTTCTGCAGTTCGTTCTTCCATTCGCCTTTATGCAATTCTAGTTAATATTTTTCACACGTGTATGTCAAACTCATTGTTCGGAAATTTTCACATCTATCCGCGCTTCTCTTTTTTGTATAGTTATTATGATGTTACGCTTGAAATCTTTGGGTATCTCGCCTGTCTTATACATATAGTTTACAAGTTGGAAAAGGTGTTCTGCTACTGCTTGTCCAGCGGCTTTTAGAGTTTCTGCCTGCACCTTATCTGTGCCTGGCGCCTGACCAATTTTCAGTTGGTTTCATGCTAATTAAAACTCATCTCTAAGTATAGAATATCCCAGGTCATCCTTTGTAATATATAATTCCTGTTCTTATGCTGTTAATTCCTCTCCTGCATATAAATTTCCTATATATTCCTGCATCTAACTACTTTCGCTACGTTTTTCTATAATGTCGTTTCCTTTCGCGACCCTTATATTTTAGCTATACGGTTGTATATTCCAAAAAAATTCATTCTAATTAGTTTGTATGCTTTGTCTGTCTTTCCTATTTTCATCTCCGTTTGTATCTCTTTGCACTTTTTATCAAACCATTGTTCTTTAACTTTCCTGCATTTGCGAATAATCTTCCATTTTATGGCTTTGTATCTCTATTTTATTGTTTCGTCTGATCTATTTTTGTATTTTCGTCTTTCTTCTATTAAATTCAGGATATTCCTTGTTATCCATGGTTTCTTTTTTCTTTTTGTGTATACCCCAGAATATCTCTCGCCGCCATGTCTAAGCTGGATTTAATGTTACTTCATTCTGTTTCTACTTCCTTAGTATCAGAAATTTTCCCGATATCTTTGACTTTCTTTTCAAATTTTTCGTGGATATTTTATCTTTTAGTTTTTCAAAGTGAAGGCGCCTTTTTCGTGTTTTTTTTCAAATTTTTAATTTAAGAGCGGCCTTCTTAATTATAGTGTTGCGGCCAGTGTCCACATCTGCTTCTGGGTAGTTTCTCCAGTTTTTACTTGATTTCTAAACCGTTGTCTAACAAGAATATAATCTATTTGATATCTTCCTACATCTCTCGGCATCTTCCACGTATATCGTCTTCTAGCATGATGTTGAATTAATGTGTTTGTGATGATTAAATTGTTCTTGCCGCAAATTACTGTCAGCCTCTTTCCCTTGTCGTTTCTTGTACCTAAACCAAATAACCCTACTGCCCCTCCTACCGTACCTTCCATAATTATTAAATTTCTATGTCTTTTTACGTATCTTGGTTTGTCTTCGATATCTTTGTAGATCGCTTTTAGCTCTTCGTCATTGTTGATAGAAGTTGCCATGTATACTCATTATTACTGTATTTACCGGTTTAAATTCTAATTGTAGGTAAATTGTAGGTAAATTTGTAGGTAATTTTCTACACAATGTCCTATCTTTTTTTCACATAACTATCCACACATCCAAATTTCATTCCTCTGCTTCTGTATGAATTAGCCTGAAATTTGCACTCCAAAAATCCCCCGCCTCTGGCCACCGTACTTCAATTTTTAAGTTTTCTAGTCTACTTTCTTGCTTCATGCTTCTAGCACCACGCTCCGACTCGCAAAATCTTCCCGACCCTTATTCTGAACTTTCCCGATTAGTTCCCTTCCGGAGATCCCAATGTGGAACTATTTTAGCGTCCCAAGGTCTCCGGCATTGCCGTAGACCAATGTAGTAAGCGTAAGACTACGGATCCTGAATCCTAGGTTCGAATCCTGACACAGCCGACTGCTTGAAAAATGGCAGGTGAGCATTTTTCACAAAATTTACGCCCTCGTTCGGTTGAGGGTTAAATGGAAGTTCCGGGTGTGAGCGTTGTCACGCACATTAAAAATCGCTACCTTGCCTCGAACGGCAAGGGTTCGACAAAATTCTAAATTTCCAGGCAACAAAAAGCTCGCCTCCTGACCAATGTAGTACCTTCGGGTGGAGCATTGGAAATTTAAATACACGGCCCAAGGTCCTGGGTTAAAAACCCGACACGGTCCGCTTGAAAAATGTTAAGCGAGTATTTTTCACAAAAATACACCCACGTTCGGATGAGAGGAAAATGGAGGTCCCGTGTGTGAGTGTTTTTAAGTACGCTAAAGATCCCTACCTTGCTTACAACAGCAAGGGTTCGACAAAATTCAAAATTTCCAGGTAAAAATACTCGCTTCCTGGCCAATGTATTACCTTCGGGTGAAGCATTGAAAAAAAATCACATGTAAGGTAGGCACTATGAAGACGACGGATCCCAAGGTCTTGGGTTTGAATCCCGACACGGTGCGCTTGAAAAATGTTAGGTGAGCTTTTTCACAAAAATACGCCCACGCTCGGATGAGAGGTAAAATGGAGGTCCTGTGTTGTCACGCACGTTAAAGATCCCTACCTTGCTTGCAACTGCAAGGTTTTGACAAAATTCAAAATTTCCAGGTAAAAAAACTCTCTTCCTGGCCAATGTAGTACCTTCGGATGGAGTACTGGAAAAAAATCAAATGTAGGGACTATTTTAACTCCGGAATCTTTTACCTCAGAGAATGCCATCATTTTATTATAATTTAGGTACACTGTGTGCTTGGGAGGTAATGTGATGGCTTTCCGTTGCCTTTCACATCGCAGTAGTGCGCCTTAGAATGCCATACCGACCCCTATGGTTTGTGCCACTCTAAGTACCAAAGAAGCTGCTGCCCTCTTTCGGGTACCTTTTAGTCTGGTTCTTCATCAAAGACCCCACCAACTTGATAAAACTTTTTTTCGACTCTTTAGCTCATTGCAACACCCAAGCCGTTCCAATCTAGAACTTCGTCAAGGTGCATGTCCATTCTGAACGGCCAAAATAGCTTAAAAGCATATTAATTCGGTCATAATTAAAGAACCTTTTGAAATCAAACGCCTCTTCCAAATAAGATACCATCACTGGGGTAGCTGGATATCGTTTACAAGTATCGTAGTGTCTAAATAAATTCTAATCAAATCCACTTAAACTTAGCTTTTATTAACATAAAATAATCACACTCTAAATACGAATATCGTGAAAAACTGAATTTCTTAACATCACTGCGGGCCAAGTATTACCAAAGTAATCTTAAAAACCTATTAAATTACATCGCATATATAAGCAAAATATAAAAAAACATGATAATGAATAATTTTGTCTGGCATTAGAAAAATAATTCGAGTATAGTAGACGAAAATTAATATAAATTGTTGATTCTATTTTGCAGGTAGGTAATTGACCATTTTTGATATGAATTATGTTATATTATAAATCCTCATTTAGTTGTAAATACACTTAATAATATAGAAAACAAATTTTTGTTCTATTCTTTCATTGTCCATTCCAAACATACTAAATATTTTGGCCTTACCCAACCTAAATCTCATCAATGAATTTGGTTTTTAAAATCAATATTTAGTCGTTAATTAAGCCAACCAAATAATTACTTTTACTTTACTTAATTTTTTATTACCAAAATACATATACCATTGACATTTAAAACTCGCATTATATCTTTTCTAAAAGTTACATAAAAGTTCATAATATTACTCCCTTTCTAATTCTAAGATTTCTAAACACCAACTTCCTGAATTAACCATCAAATTTCAACTATTGAAATGGTGATCTATCAAGGTTCTTATCTCATTTGTTTTTATAGAGACAGCACGACATTATATTCACGCCCCGCGAGTATGTGAATCTTATCATGCAACTTGTCAGTATATTTCACTTTTATATTTATACTTGCCGCATTATTCCCCTGCGGAACAAGCCAGTGACATCTTGAAGTTCTGTATCGTTCACCTTAACTCATAGCTCGTTCTTATACCATCCCAACCCTCAGTTACGTTTGTTTTCACCTCGTGTAACAGTTTTAAATTTTTCTGTTACCAATGTTGTTGGTGAGGCAATGTATTCTACTTGTTCTGATAGATAGACAATCATACATACATGCAGACCTCGTAGGAACGTGTTTGGTCGAAAACAACATTTTAGAAACCATCTGTGCTTAGGAGGATACTAACTACTTTGTTAGATACGCGAATTTTGTCTTCCTTTTTGATTTAAGCACTGCACGAAAATGGGTGTTGCTATTTGTAAACCTGAGCTTAGACTGAAAAGCTTTAAGTATTTAGGTGCTTCCAAGTTAGTTAGTTCACCTTGTAATATTGTGCAAAGTCGAAAGTGGGTAAGTGTACTTCGCTTTCATTAATTTGAAATTGTTAAATCTAATAAGGGTTTTTCACTTCAGCACTTAATTACGGATCCACGAAAGTGGCACTTAATTACGGATTTACGAAAGTGGAATTTATTCACGGGTTCACGTTACATTAAATTATTGCGAGAAGCACGCAATACTAAAATATTCCCGGAAGCACGTGGAACTAATTTCGATCCTGTCTTATTTACTATGGTATCCAGAAATGCGTATTTTTTAATAGAATATGCACATGGTGAATTCTAACCACTACGTTGTCATTCTGAATATACCCTGCAATGCCACCATCATTTCTGAAGTTTATTGTTAGCAGCTGTCGGTACAACAAATCTACCATTTAAGTTATTTCGCCTGGAATCCACAAAATTACGTTTTGGTGATGGAATCGTAAATTATTGAAAGCCGTTAATCGAGCACGCTGTTCAATGATGTTTTTGAAGCTTTTATCTGCACAGGTGTTGTCCTTGGTCGATCAATAATAAAAATTTCTGGTTGAGGCCCACTAGGTAGCATCGCTATTCAACTTATTTATCAAGTGACAACAATTATCTACCTACCACACAAGCAAACAGGTATTTTTAATTTTATTCTTCTTATAATAGCAAAATTTTAATTTTATGTGTAGATAAAACTGCTTGTAAAATTTAAAACAGCACATGAAATTTCACTATCCTATTTTTGTTCTGAATTATTACTAACCTAGGGACTTCAAGTTTGAACATATCAAACAATTAAAACGAACTCGCTTTAAATACATGACGACTTCATTCCAAACTAAAATAATTAGCAATTTGTTTATACCGGTTGCATTGAAGCAATTCTTTTTTTAATTTTATTGTTCAATTGGCAACATTTCCCTCTGTAAATATTGTAAAAACAAAACACTTACTTTTGTATAAATTTGCTTGTAAATAACATTGGTTACATAATTATTTATAATATATTTATTTACTTTCAAAAATAGTGGCAATGTGTTATTGTTTATTGAACTTGGATTAAATCAAGTGTATGGTTTTACTAGTAGGAATAACAATTTAAAGAACCCACTGCAGGCCTTGAGATAAGAGTGCAGTTCATGTCTATTTTAATAAGAATATTTTAACCTCGATAATTTTTTTAGAAAGATAAATAATTGCACTCGTAAAACCACATCTTTGATGTACTCGGATTCTCGGTTCACACAAAATTAATTATTTATCCCCCGTTGGATGTCTAACTACTGTATCTTTTGCCGTTCCGCTTTCTTATATAGTAGGGTATTTTGTAATAGTACAATGATTCTATTAAGTTTATGTAATGAATAAACGGGAAGTAATTGTAGTTTCATGCAATTTACTTAGATTAGCATCTGTTTCCTTCTATTTACGCTATAAATGAAAACATTGTAACTTACTGTATTAAATGATTAATTCATAGCAATGATCTAATTTCCATGCATGTATATATTTAGCGTCTGTTCCGGGTATTGCAACTATGTATATTAAAACAATGTATCATTGCATTTAGTTCGTTAATACCAAATTTCTATAAGCTCATACTTGGGATGCATATTAATGAACTCATTATTATTTCATATATCTCGAGCTTTCTTAAAAAATAACATGATTCCACTCCAAAAGTTTACAGCTACTAAATGTTTTATTTACATTTTTGTGGTTTAAAATAATTTACGGCCCTATATTGAGCAACAATATGTATTTAGCAGAGATAAAGCGCTAATTTTTGTGGTCTTTACGATTATAATTCAAATAGAGCTATTGATTTTACTGTAATGTCTTATTTACTGTACCCTACTGTATACGAAATCAAAATTTGTCCGTTTTAGGTTACTTTCCTAACATTTAGTTTTTATAAATAGCGAAGCAACGCGTTACAACACGTTTGTCTTTCGTTCGTGGTTAGTATAAAGTATGTTTTTATTAACACTATATGATATTCTCTTATCGCACGCAAAAACAGTAGTATTAATTATGAACAGTAACATTTAACGTAGTTATTAATTAGTGATTGAAAGTTACAATATTTAAATTTAGTTAAATTTAAATTACATATGCAAACAAGCCCTGCGAATTTATCTATGTTTGCAATTCTTTTTTTTATTCATTTACTAGAAGATAATAATTAAATGGAATTCGCATTTGAAACCCAACGCTTTAAAGTATGCTCTTAATTTAGACTTGTGTCCCACAGATGGTTAACAATATGCTGCCTTGGGTTAACAAATGTCCTTTAGAGGTACCGTCAGGTATCCACATTTTTGCTTTTGTTAATTAGTGGATTATTTAGAATGAGTTTTTGAACTAAAATTAAAATTTTTGTGGTAGATGATTTGGTTATTTGATTTATGAATGAATTAACCTGAAGTAATTAAAAAAACCAGTAGTTGGAAATGTAATGATAATTCATTTTACAGTTTTACTGCTAAATGATAATAATTTAGTATTGCATTTAATATATGTTTGTACTTCTACGTTTAAATTAGTAATATAGATATGAAAAACTTATTCCTTAGTTGGCATATTTTAGAGAAAATAAATATATGAGAGCAAAGACCAGTACTGATAGTGGAGCTCTATCTAAATTCACCGATTAAATTTTTGAGATTTGCTTTAAGGGAAAATATTTTAAAATAAACTTGAACTTATGAATTAAAGAAATGGACTTTATTTAATTTAACTTTTGACTTGTATATAAGAACTTTGAATTTACTATTATAACGTTTAGTAATTTTATCTTTTATATATAGCCAAAAAGGGGTATATTTTTGAGAAACTCGTAACTTAATTAAACATCTAACAATAATAGGATTAAAGGACAACGCTTTGTACTTTCTTCCTATACAAAGTTTATTTACAATTTGTAACTCTTGCATTTTTGAAGGAGCACAAATGGTGTCTCTAATGATAATTTAATTATGTGATTATCTTCTCAACGTCAACCCTAATATTGAGTTGTAGTACGTCGGTATTCAGACTATTTTTGGAATATATTCTTCGTGTATTTTTGATATTCTTGGTAAGCACTGTATTAACTGTCAAGGAATTTTTGCACCTGCCCTCAAGGTTAACTTATTTTAAAGTATGTTCAAATATGTGGTGACGCCCTTTTTTTAAATTCTTTTTTGAGTTATCATAATCAAGCCATTCCCAAAGTCGAGCTGTTTTGTGAATTGAACTTCAAGCTAGTCGTTGATACAGTACGTGGGGGAGTTTCGCCCACTTGTAGCATCGTACATGTTGCGGGGCAACCCCATATACCATAAAAACCACACCAAATCACTTATCTCAGCGTGGAAAGTCGACATTCTAAGTTATTTATTAAGTGGTTTAGCTCTGTAAGGCACATGTTGTTATTGTCGACTTTCGTAATCAACTTCAACTTTGTAACTTAGAAGTTTGCGTTCGGGACTTTAACATTTGAAGCTATTCAAAACCTTGCTACCCATAAGACGAGAAGGCCAGTAAGAAAAAAAAACCAAATCAGTAACGGAATGCTTGCCCAAGTTACATGTAACAAATTAGGAAAAAGGAAGAAAACAAATGCCATGTCAATACAGTCGAACATCGTGGGTTCTAAAGAATGAAACAACAAGATACACAACCCAATTCGCCTTTTTTAAAATATCTGTACCTAAGTGATAGTTAAACACAAAAATACATGTAAAATATAACTCTAATAAGTAACTTCTACGGATTTAGATAGCAAAAATTATTAACCTGCTGTTTAAAGACGAACATTTGAATTCTTCACTACTCACGTACTAATATTAAATATAAATTATATCTAAGCAACAATCAAACTAAGGGGTGTTTAAATAAGAAAACTACGCCATTGTACACCGCGTAAATATTGCCGAATACTTTAGACTACCAACACTAAAAAGCATTTACCAACTGTAAGTTATAACATTCTGCATTGGCACAGCAAACAACTAATTAGTTACAATTACACAACGATGAAAGCGCAATGATATGACGAATTCAAATTGCATTTATGGATCTCGATAGTAGATGGAAAACATGACGACAAACGTAAAGCTATTTTAATTTCTGAATACACCAATAAGTCTAGAAAACTAAAAATAAATCAAACCTAATGGCTCACTAGATTTACGCTAACGATAACGATGACGAGCTCGCATCACAAGCAGCTATTAAACCAACTACACAAAATAAATATTTACAACATTGCGCTTAGACGTAATCAACCAACCAACGTCAATAATTAATCACTAACATAGCTGATGGATAATTATCAAGTCTAACAACAATATCGGATCCAATCAATACAGTTATCCATTAATATAAAAATATTATTATACAAAGCTACACTAAATCCTGCTTCTAATAATGACAGTATTAAATAGACAACAATGTGTTACTTATTAATTTCTAAATATTTATCTACTATAAGCAAATCTACGGACCGTAAGTAACTAAAACAATTGTACCTGTTGGCATTTAAGGATGATCTTCAGGTAGGCTTTTCAGCGTTTTAGGCAACTGGAAGATCGCTATGTCATCATAACTTCATCTACATACGAAAGCCAAACAAAATGTGTCGTAACGGTAATGTGAAATTTCTGTGGTACGCCCAAATGGACATTGGTTCAAGTAACCAATGAATGTGAAATTAGAATACCAGACTAAAAATGTGCATTAAAATCTGGTCTGAAAACATTAAAATTTCTATTAAAGAAACATCACCCTTTAATTACCTACGAGTCATATAAAAAAGCTTGCTTTTTAGGGTTCCGTACCTTATAAGGTATAACGGAACCTTTATAAGATCACTCTCGTGTTCGTTCGTCCGTCTGTCATAGAGGTTTTTCTTGAAAACTATGTAACGTAGGAATTTGAAATTTGGCACAATGCTAAGTTTTTATGGTCAGAAAATAGAAAACAAATATTTTTAGATTAAAATGGCGGGAGTTAATTTGGTCAAAAAAAAAGTTTTAACAAATATATCGTGTGAGGCAACATTTAGAAGAGGATTCTAAAAGGCTTCTAAAAATTTTTTTATAATTTTTGTTGCAGTAGTTTTCATGATATAGCTCAATATGTGCCAACAATGACCGTTTCCCCCACTGTTCTCCGACATTTCCAAAGCTAAAATTTTGATTTTAATAGGGATAGTAGCTATTGAGTTATAAATTATCGGAAAAC
Organism: Platerodrilus igneus; assembly: GCA_036346225.1. Classification (NCBI taxonomy): domain Eukaryota; kingdom Metazoa; phylum Arthropoda; class Insecta; order Coleoptera; family Lycidae; genus Platerodrilus; species Platerodrilus igneus. The sequence goes on from JARFIW010001469.1 coordinate 18,397,170, forward strand.
TGCAGGTTTTTTTGACAGTGTAATAGTTGCTTGGAAATTTTTTTTTAAACACAGTAATAGACAACGTATTTACTAACGTACCAGTACAATGTGGGACAATATATTTATTTTTCAGTTATCACAATCAAATTTGGATAAGATTTATATATGCATAAAAAATAAAAACAGCTTAATTTGGTATAATGATTGCTCACTGTAGTATTGGTACGGAAACTTAGTAGTGCGAGCTCGACTCGTTCTTAGCTAACTTTTTTCATAAGGAATTTGTAACTGCCTGATTGAGTTTATATTATTATCACAGAAGTACACTCGAACATACACCGACAAAAAGAGTGATTTTCAGTTTTATTTAAAATAGCAACATTTTGGAAATTCTTGACTATCAAACACGCCTAGGTTAGAAATCAGAAAGTATGATGTATCAAATACGAACCCGTAAATTAAATAAAAGGAATAGCGAAGTTGGTTGCCCAATTGAGTAAGGGAGACACCGTAGCTCAGTTGGTATATGTGTAACTACTGAATCCAAGGTCTCGGGTTCAAATCCCGACACGGGACGCTTGAAAAATGTTAGGCGAGAATTTTTCACGAAGCTACGCCCTCGTTTGGATGATAGGTAAAATGTTAGTCCCATGAGTGAGCGTTGTCATGTACGTTAAAGATCCCTACCTTACAGCAAATGTTCGGAAAAATTCAAAATTTCCCGCTAAAAAAGAATTCGCTTCTTGGATAGTGCAGTAGCTTCGGGTGGAACATTGGAAAATCAAATGTAGTGCCTAACTGAGCTATTACAAACTGGAAACAATAGAAATATTGTAAACCTGTGTATTTAAATAAGTACAAACTGAAGTGGTATTTAAATCAAGGAGGCAAGAAAATTTACAAGTACGAAATGAAACGTAACAATCTCACTGGCGTTCTTCGTTCCTCCTGAACAACTCTGGGACTTGTATTTCAGAAGACGTAAAATACAATTCTAATTTCCTGAATGTGTGTAGGATCTATACATGGTCTGAAAAATTCCAATAGGATCTCGTGAACAATCACTGCTTGACAAATGATAATTGTCACGTCATTCCTTGCGCCGTTGTATAGATTTTTGGGAATCTCTTTAGCGCATTCGCTTTAAATTACATGCTTTGTTTAAGTCATACATTGCAATATCTTACGCATTTCAGGCATCAATTATCATTTACAAAAGTAACTTCAACGCGTGGATCTCTTTCTAAAAAAATTGTTAAATTTATTACATCTTTTGTATAACCTAAAAGACGAAAAGAGGGAATGTTCCGTTACAAAACAGGCTCACACAAATACCACTGTGTAAGCTATGATAAATATGTATTTATCTTATCGGAATATATCTTTGAACTAACAAACCCTATCTTTGTACAGTTCGTACACATTGTTACTATTAAACTTATATATAGAGTGAATGATCCTCAATGTTGGTTAGGAACTCGGACATTAGATCCATAATAATTTCTCAAGATCTATGGTAATGATTTCACTGTACTTATGAATCCAGATACGGCTAACGGTAAGTATCTTTAAAAAATTAATAAACATCGTGTAGTTTTAAGAAGTTAAAATTATAATTCCGCATTAAAAATATTACAAATACGGAATTCGTTCTGGATTCAGGAATCGATCAGGCTTAAGACATAAACAATTGTTAAATTGATTGTTCTGTGTGTCATAATGAAACACAAAAATGATCGGTTCTGTTAAAAAATATAAAATATGTCTAGCACTTATGTAATTTAATGATTTATATCTTTATTGATGTATAAGGTGACTAAACCAATACAGCTTCGTGCCGCCAGTAAAACAGAATACGTTTGTTACTTTCTAAACCAAAATATTTAAAAAAGAATCTTCAGATGGGTTGAATTTTATATTCAACTTGACAACTAAAGGTGTGGTATTTTTTAGTATGACGCCATTACTACTTACATTATAGCAGCTTTATAGATAATTTTCGAGGAGGAAAATTCCATATAGTTGCATTTATATTTTATTTTAACCCTAGGATGCATGATTGTCAGACACTACACATTTACATAACGTGGATCAAAAGATACACTAGATATCTATCGACATGTATGTGCTTTAACTGAATAATTACGGCTTTAAGTTGTTTTAAGAGGTTTTTTTATTTACAAATAGTACATAATAATTAATTATTATTTACACATTATGTACATGTACATGCTGAATGGTCTCTGTAAGTAATATTACTGCGGTTATTGCATACCCGACCTCGCATTTTCTATTCTTTTATGCAGGACATATAGATCGTCGTTTCCTTTTTGCTAGTTTCTTTGGCGCTGTTTCTAATTTTTCCTCCACTTGAATAAATTTTCTTATTGCACCTATATCATGTTTCTTCGACCGATTTTCCATATATGATAGAATAAGCTGCATTCACTAACTCTTTTAGATATAATCTTCTTCGGTCTGACCTTTCGCTGTTGTAGTCTTTATTTTTGTTAATGAACAAAAAATAGGCATTATGAGCTCCAACGTCTATTATGTCGCTCTCCATATGACATAAGGCGGCCGTCTCTTTGTCTGTCGCTTGCATGTGCAGTTTGATATTTTTTTATCCATCACATCCACACCGCCTTTTGTTTCATTATAAAATTTTACTATTTCTGATTTTTCTTCGTCCTATTATCCACTTTATTGTTCTAGTGCATTGTGCTCAGCAGAATTACCAATTTATTTCTCTTTTGGACACATCTCACAAGAGCTGTGTGTTGAGTAAAACCAAAAATAGATGATAATATCTCTCTGTTTCTATTTGGTCACATCTCTGCAAGTATATCACTTGTGGTTCTTCTTATAGTGCCCACCGCGGGTATTCCAATATATAAAAGTTTTTCGTATAATTTGACGCTGTTAAAAAATTATCTAATGTTAAATTCCTTGAAGTATTTTGAATTGAACGCACAAGAGACTGTACAACGAGCATTCTCAAATTGCGTTGTACTTCGGCTCAGGTTGCTTTTCAATATATATATATATATATATATATATATATATATATATATATATATATATATATATAATGTATTATTAATGGGTTTGAGGTCAGCTGGAGGAAAGTATACTCTTTTTTAAAGCCTAAATTTTCGAATCTATTTCAAATTCTTGATCACAGGCTTTCTAAAATACAATTAACTAGGCTAACATATACATCAATTGCTATTAACTTACAAGGTGAGGATATATATTAAATTAACATAGATATTAAATCGAAAAATATTTTTAATATAATGTTTGCTTCAAGTTGTTGTATAAAAATTGTATAACTTGTATAAATATAAAAATGTCAGATTTTGAAACCTTTCAGTTTCATTTTTTGTTATTTAAAGCTTTAAATATAAGATGCCTATGTGCGCGCGTGTGTGTGTGTGTGTGTGTGTGTGTGTATGTATATATGAACATGAGTGTGCGTACATGTTATATTTATATGAGTGTCCATGCATATTTCTGATTATATATTTTAAATCTGTTTGTTTGTTAGTACGTGTGTGTATGTGTACATGTGCATGTATGTATGAATGTGATGTGCATGTATGATGTGAAGTATTAATCACTACAATATCAATTATTGCATTAGGTACAGGTTACTTCTGAAGACTAAGAAAGTATGTATAAATCGAACTTAAACCACCAATATCTGTTTTTTTATTTATACAATTTTTTTGCGAAAAATATGATACATTTCAAGGAATAATCTTTTTTTATATCTTTTTCTAGTTCTAAAATTTTAGGATGTTTAAAATCAATTTTGTGATCTAAATTGAGCGAGTGACTTGATAAAGCACAAGAATTTGGTTTGATTCTAATGTCACTTTTGTGTTGGGTTATACGAGTTAAGGTTCGTGGCTTCGAGCGGTCCTTTTTAAAAAGACTTCTTTGGTCCTTAACAAATTTATTTGATTTTACAGATGTGAACAATAACAATTTGAATTAATTTATTCTAAGTCGAATTACATTAATTAGTTTGTACAGTGAGTTATCAGTGAACTGCAAGATTAAAGCTGAACGTCTGATGAACTGACTAGGAGTGGAGCTCCTGATCCTTATATAACTTTCTCCCCCTCACATTTCTGTGGGAACCTGCGGACGTAATGTCCGCTTACACTTTACAATACTTAGTTGCTATCTTAAAAGCTATTCATAAATACAATGTTGCAGGCTTATTCTGCGTAATCACGGTACATGACATCCGACGACCGTCTGTGACCTGACTTTTGCAGTGTCACTTATCCTTGTGCTACTTTGTATCGTTTCCACTCGTGGGAACTGAAATCATCATAATATAATGTAATAAAATGTTGCAACGACATTGTTGCTCTGTCCTAACATTTCTTAATGTTTCCTAATATTTCCTAATACATATATTAGTTTTATATATATAATAGATGGGGGTTCCTATAACTTACGTTGTTTTAAAAATTGTGACGTTTGTCCAATATAGGGGTTACCACAATCTATACAATTAATTTGATATACAAAAAAATATACAAAAAACATTGTATATCAAATTAATTGTATAGATTGTGGTAACCCCTATATTGGACAAACGTCACAAATTTTAAAACAACGTATAACCCAACACAAAAGTGACATTAGAATCAAACCAAATTCTTGTGCTTTATCAAGTCACTCGCTCAATTTAGATTACAAAATTGATTTTGAACATCCTAATATTTTAGAACTAGAAAAAGATACCAAAAAAAAGATTATTCCTTGAAATGTATCATATTTTTCGCAAAAAAATTGTATAAATAAAAAAACAGATATTGGTGGTTTAAGTTCGATTTATACATACTTTCTTAGTCTTCAGAAGTAACCTGTACCTAATGCAATAATTGATATTGTAGTGATTAATACTTCACATCATACATGCACATCACATTCATACATACATGCACATGTACACATACACACACGTACTAACAAACAAACAGATTTAAAATATATAATCAGAAATATGCATGGACACTCATATAAATATAACATGTACGCACACTCATGTTCATACATACACACACACACACACACACACACACACACACACACACACACACACACGCACATAGGCATCTTATATTTAAAGTTTTAAATAACAAAAAATGAAACTGAAAGGTTTCAAAATCTGACATTTTTATATTTATACAAGTTATACAATTTTTATACAACAACTTGAAGCAAACATTATTTTAAAAATATTTTTCGATTTAATATCTATGTTAATTTAATATATATCCTCACCTTGTAAGTTAATAGCAATTCATGTATATGTTAGCCTAGTTAATTGTATTTTAGAAAGCCTGTGATCAAGAATTTGAAATAGATTCGAAAATTTAGGCCTTAAAAAAGAGTATACTTTCCTCCAGCTGACCTCAAACCCATTAATAATATATTGTATTTGTGCAAGGTCATTATCTCCAAACTGTATATATATATATATATATATATATATATATATATATATATCCAGCGATGGCATATCCAGTCACTGCTTCACACAACCGAAATATTCTTATGCTATATTTCACCGGTTTGCTTGGTACGTATTGTGTAAAACCGCATCATCCTCTAAATTCTACTAATTGTTCATCAATTGTAACAAATTGTTTGGCACCATTACAGTCCTTCATTGCTCCAGGAATAGATTTCCAATATGGCTTACAGGAGCTAAATTGTCCATTTCTTACCGATAAGCCCGAGTTCTCTAATCGTCGAATCTCAAAAATAGTTTTATATTTTCAAATGATTCACGGACATGGCTGCTTTGTAGGTTGGATTAGATAGTTTATCAAGAAAAGTTTTCGTACTGGTACATTTCAAGTTTTTTCCACTCCAGCCATGAGTAGAATTTCGATAGAAACCTCCATTTCTTCTTTATTGGTTGGGTACCAAACTTTCTTTTGATGTAGGTATGTGCAACCAGCTTCTCTATTAGTACAAACAATGATTTTGTCGATCACGATCATTAGTTATAAATTTTCTCAAAGCATTTTTTTCTATACAAATATCTCATTGCTTCGAGTGGCCGGGCGTAAAACGAATGACATTTTGAGAACAAGCTTTTCTTGATTTTCTATCAGGCATCTTCATCCATTTCATTCCACTTTTTGCTGTATGTATTCATCAAGGCGGCTCCGTGGCGTTGTGGTATGTGTGTGACTACTACGCCCAAGGTCCCGGGTTCGAATTCCGACACGGTCCGCTTGAAAAATGTTAGGCGAGCATTTTTCACAAAAATACACCCTCGTTCGGATGAGAGGTAAAATGGAGGTCCCGTGTGTGAGTGTTGTCACGCACGTTAAAGATTCCTACATTGCTTGGAACAGCGAGGCTTTGGCAAAATTCCAAATTTACCAGGTAAAAAAAAACTCGCTTCCTGGCCAATGTAGTACCTTCGGGTGGAGCATTGGAAAATCACATGTAATGTATGTATTCATCATGTTGCCGATCAAATTGAATATTTTCGTCGGTGCTTTGATCGCTGTCACTTTCACTGCTACTACATTGTACATTAGTTAATGCATTTTCTCCTTCATCGCCTTTATGATGCGAATTATCGCTGCTGGATTCTCCATCTTCTGATTCAACTTCGTTGTACCACTGTAGCGCTGTTTCTTCAAAATCGAAATCGGTCGCTTGTACAGTTTGTTTATAACTTGTTGATGCCATTTTATTACACACAACAATAAATTATTTTCACACGCAACTATAGTTCTTGCAATTTCTAAACCGATTCTTGTCATCAATATTTGTGATGTCATATATTGGCGCCGATGCCACTATCAAAATAGCAGTTACTCGTAACTACAATGACCCTATCGTAACAATACAGATTTTGCATTTATTTAATAATTGTTGACCGAATGTGGTTTGTTACTTTAAAAAGTAACTGGAAAATGAATTTATGCTGACAAAATTGGAGTCTAAGTTGTTTAGTTTAATAATAAATGTTATTATGTGGAATTTGTACTAGTGAGCATATTTTAAATATTTTAATTGAATGTTTTAATGTGTTATATATTCTTAATTAAATAGCCATACGCATGTTGTACCGGGCATGGAATAATAGCCACCAATAATCAAGACTTGCAGAGGTTATGTTTATTAAACTAAAGTAAGAGGCCGAAGAGTTATGAAAATTTGTTTTAAGGTTTGCCTTCACTTCCTAAACGTGAACCGGATATGGTTTATTCACCCAAACAAAATAACGCTAGTCTGTTCTGAAAAGAACAATTTTAAATGCAAGCAAGAATAATACAAAATGCGGGACAAAACTACGCAAGAGGTTAATGACATGAAATAAGAACATCAACGAAAATCTAACATAACCAATTCACGTAATATTAGTTGTCAAAAAACGTCTCAAATTAAGACGGCAACATTGCAAAATTTACAAACCGAGAAGGAAACTTTTTTCTGGAGTTAGAATAAGACAAGGTAGGTACTATTCATCGAATTTGTCTTAATTAGTATGCTGGATTTTCTATTTATCATGACATAATTTCTATATTGCTTAAATTCACTATACAATATGCCAAACAGGGTAATTTAATACTCATTATGCAAATTCTTAAAGATATTGGAGTGTATTTCACTGCGGATCAAAAAGAACCACCTTATGTAAAAGGCGCAAAATTTCTTTTTTGTTTATTTCTCAGAAGAAATATATTTTATTGAAAACTGAGAACGCTTACAAGCTATTAACAAATAAGCGAACAAGGTATACATAAAATATCAAACATATAAAATTAAAATTTGTACAATTATGAAGTTTTAAAATAGCACCTGGGTCAAAAAGACCCACGCTATGCATTCTAGGGTTAAAGGTATATTGCCCTACTATAGTCAAAACCAAACAAGGTTGCTTCTGACTCATTGTTAGTAATCGCATGCTTTAATACCATACAAGCGTATGTCTAGGAAGCTCCAGAATGTAAACGATCTAGGAATATAAAAATCCAAGATTGACAAATTTAAGATAGGTTAGTTTTATGTCGCATTTTGACTTATAAACAAACATATGTTAGTAAGTCTTATAAACAAATGTTTATTCAAGAATCCAAGGTCTCGGGTTCGAATCCCGACACGGGACGCTTGAAAAATGTTAGGCGAGAATTTTTCACGAAGCTACGCCCTCGTTTGGATGATAGGTAAAATGTTAGTCCCATGAGTGAGCGTTGTCATGTACGTTAAAGATCCCTACCTTACAGCAAATGTTCGGAAAAATTCAAAATTTCCCGCTAAAAAAGAATTCGCTTCTTGGATAGTGCAGTAGCTTCGGGTGGAACATTGGAAAATCAAATGTAGTGCCTAACTGAGCTATTACAAACTGGAAACAATAGAAATATTGTAAACCTGTGTATTTAAATAAGTACAAACTGAAGTGGTATTTAAATCAAGGAGGCAAGAAAATTTACAAGTACGAAATGAAACGTAACAATCTCACTGGCGTTCTTCGTTCCTCCTGAACAACTCTGGGACTTGTATTTCAGAAGACGTAAAATACAATTCTAATTTCCTGAATGTGTGTAGGATCTATACATGGTCTGAAAAATTCCAATAGGATCTCGTGAACAATCACTGCTTGACAAATGATAATTGTCACGTCATTCTTTGCGCCGTTGTATAGATTTTTGGGAATCTCTTTAGCGCATTCGCTTTAAATTACATGCTTTGTTTAAGTCATACATTGCAATATCTTACGCATTTCAGGCATCAATTATCATTTACAAAAGTAACTTCAACGCGTGGATCTCTTTCTAAAAAAATTGTTAAATTTATTACATCTTTTGTATAACCTAAAAGACGAAAAGAGGGAATGTTCCGTTACAAAACAGGCTCACACAAATACCACTGTGTAAGCTATGATAAATATGTATTTATCTTATCGGAATATATCTTTGAACTAACAAACCCTATCTTTGTACAGTTCGTACACATTGTTACTATTAAACTTATATATAGAGTGAATGATCCTCAATGTTGGTTAGGAACTCGGACATTAGATCCATAATAATTTCTCAAGATCTATGGTAATGATTTCACTGTACTTATGAATCCAGATACGGCTAACGGTAAGTATCTTTAAAAAATTAATAAACATCGTGTAGTTTTAAGAAGTTAAAATTATAATTCCGCATTAAAAATATTACAAATACGGAATTCGTTCTGGATTCAGGAATCGATCAGGCTTAAGACATAAACAATTGTTAAATTGATTGTTCTGTGTGTCATAATGAAACACAAAATGATCGGTTCTGTTAAAAATATAAAATATGTCTAGCACTTATGTAATTTAATGATTTATATCTTTATTGATGTATAAGGTGACTAAACCAATACAGCTTCGTGCCGCCAGTAAAACAGAATACGTTTGTTACTTTCTAAACCAAAATATTTAAAAAAGAATCTTCAGATGGGTTGAATTTTATATTCAACTTGACAACTAAAGGTGTGGTATTTTTTAGTATGACGCCATTACTACTTACATTATAGCAGCTTTATAGATAATTTTCGAGGAGGGAAAATTCCATATAGTTGCATTTATATTTTATTTTAACCCTAGGATGCATGATTGTCAGACACTACACATTTACATAACGTGGATCAAAAAGATACACTAGATATCTATCGACATGTATGTGCTTTAACTGAATAATTACGGCTTTAAGTTGTTTTAAGAGGTTTTTTTATTTACAAATAGTACATAATAATTAATTATTATTTACACATTATGTACATGTACATGCTGAATGGTCTCTGTAAGTAATATTACTGCGGTTATTGCATACCCGACCTCGCATTTTCTATTCTTTTATGCAGGACATATAGATCGTCGTTTCCTTTTTGCTAGTTTCTTTGGCGCTGTTTCTAATTTTTCCTCCACTTGAATAAATTTTCTTATTGCACCTATATCATGTTTCTTCGACCGATTTTCCATATATGATAGAATAAGCTGCATTCACTAACTCTTTTAGATATAATCTTCTTCGGTCTGACCTTTCGCTTTTGTAGTCTTTATTTTTGTTAATGAACAAAAAATAGGCATTATGAGCTCCAACGTCTATTATGTCGCTCTCCATATGACATAAGGCGGCCGTCTCTTTGTCTGTCGCTTGCATGTGCAGTTTGATATTTTTTTATCCATCACATCCACACCGCCTTTTGTTTCATTATAAAATTTTACTATTTCTGATTTTTTCTTCGTCCTATTATCCACTTTATTGTTCTAGTGCATTGTGCTCAGCAGAATTACCAATTTATTTCTCTTTTGGACACATCTCACAAGAGCTGTGTGTTGAGTAAAACCAAAAATAGATGATAATATCTCTCTGTTTCTATTTGGTCACATCTCTGCAAGTATATCTCTTTTGGTTCTTCTTATAGTGCCCACCGCGGGTATTCCAATATATAAAAGTTTTTCGTATAATTTGACGCTGTTAAAAAATTATCTAATGTTAAATTCCTTGAAGTATTTTGAATTGAACGCACAAGAGACTGTACAACGTGCATTCTCAAATTGCGTTGTACTTCGGCTCCAGGTTGCTTTTAATATATATATATATATATATATATATATATATATATATATATATATATATAATGTATTATTAATGGGTTTGAGGTCAGCTGGAGGAAAGTATACTCTTTTTTAAAGCCTAAATTTTCGAATCTATTTCAAATTCTTGATCACAGGCTTTCTAAAATACAATTAACTAGGCTAACATATACATCAATTGCTATTAACTTACAAGGTGAGGATATATATTAAATTAACATAGATATTAAATCGAAAAATATTTTTAATATAATGTTTGCTTCAAGTTGTTGTATAAAATTGTATAACTTGTATAAATATAAAAATGTCAGATTTTGAAACCTTTCAGTTTCATTTTTTGTTATTTAAAGCTTTAAATATAAGATGCCTATGTGCGCGTGTGTGTGTGTGTGTGTGTATGTATATATGAACATGAGTGTGCGTACATGTTATATTTATATGAGTGTCCATGCATATTTCTGATTATATATTTTAAATCTGTTTGTTTGTTAGTACGTGTGTGTATGTGTACATGTGCATGTATGTATGAATGTGATGTGCATGTATGATGTGAAGTATTAATCACTACAATATCAATTATTGCATTAGGTACAGGTTACTTCTGAAGACTAAGAAAGTATGTATAAATCGAACTTAAACCACCAATATCTGTTTTTTTATTTATACAATTTTTTTGCGAAAAATATGATACATTTCAAGGAATAATCTTTTTTTATATCTTTTTCTAGTTCTAAAATTTTAGGATGTTTAAAATCAATTTTGTGATCTAAATTGAGCGAGTGACTTGATAAAGCACAAGAATTTGGTTTGATTCTAATGTCACTTTTGTGTTGGGTTATACGAGTTAAGGTTCGTGGCTTCGAGCGGTCCTTTTTAAAAAGACTTCTTTGGTCCTTAACAAATTTATTTGATTTTAGAGATGTGAACAATAACAATTTGAATTAATTTATTCTAAGTCGAATTACATTAATTAGTTTGTACAGTGAGTTATCAGTGAACTGCAAGATTAAAGCTGAACGTCTGATGAACTGACTAGGAGTGGAGCTCCTGATCCTTATATAACTTTCTCCCCCTCACATTTCTGTGGGAACCTGCGGACGTAATGTCCGCTTACACTTTACAATACTTAGTTGCTATCTTAAAAGCTATTCATAAATACAATGTTGCAGGCTTATTCTGCGTAATCACGGTACATGACATCCGACGACCGTCTGTGACCTGACTTTTGCAGTGTCACTTATCCTTGTGCTACTTTGTATCGTTTCTACTCGTGGGAACTGAAATCATCATAATATAATGTAATAAAATGTTGCAACGACATTGTTGCTCTGTCCTAACATTTCTTAATGTTTCCTAATATTTCCTAATACATATATTAGTTTTATATATATAATAGATGGGGGTTCCTATAACTTACGTTGTTTTAAAAATTGTGACGTTTGTCCAATATAGGGGTTACCACAATCTATACAATTAATTTGATATACAAAAAAATATACAAAAAACATTGTATATCAAATTAATTGTATAGATTGTGGTAACCCCTATATTGGACAAACGTCACAAATTTTAAAACAACGTATAACCCAACACAAAAGTGACATTAGAATCAAACCAAATTCTTGTGCTTTATCAAGTCACTCGCTCAATTTAGATTACAAAATTGATTTTGAACATCCTAATATTTTAGAACTAGAAAAGATACCAAAAAAGATTATTCCTTGAAATGTATCATATTTTCGCAAAAAATTGTATAAATAAAAACAGATATTGGTGGTTTAAGTTCGATTTATACATACTTTCTTAGTCTTCAGAAGTAACCTGTACCTAATGCAATAATTGATATTGTAGTGATTAATACTTCACATCATACATGCACATCACATTCATACATACATGCACATGTACACAACACACGTACTAACAAACAAACAGATTTAAAATATATAATCAGAAATATGCATGGACACTCATATAAATATAACATGTACGCACACTCATGTTCATACATACACACACACACACACACACACACACACACACACACACACGCACATAGGCATCTTATATTTAAAGTTTTAAATAACAAAAAATAAAACTGAAAGGTTTCAAAATCTGACATTTTATATTTATACAAGTTATACAATTTTATACAACAACTTGAAGCAAACATTATTTTAAAAATATTTTTCGATTTAATATCTATGTTAATTTAATATATATTCTCACCTTGTAAGTTAATAGCAATTCATGTATATGTTAGCCTAGTTAATTGTATTTTAGAAAGCCTGTGATCAAGAATTTGAAATAGATTCGAAAATTTAGGCCTTAAAAAAGAGTATACTTTCCTCCAGCTGACCTCAAACCCATTAATAATATATTGTATTTGTGCAAGGTCATTATCTCCAAACTGTATATATATATATATATATATATATATATATATATATCCAGCGATGGCATATCCAGTCACTGCTTCACACAACCGAAATATTCTTATGCTATATTTCACCGGTTTGCTTGGTACGTATTGTGTAAAACCGCATCATCCTCTAAATTCTACTAATTGTTCATCAATTGTAACAAATTGTTTGGCACCATTACAGTCCTTCATTGCTCCAGGAATAGATTTCCAATATGGCTTACAGGAGCTAAATTGTCCATTTCTTACCGATAAGCCCGAGTTCTCTAATCGTCGAATCTCAAAAATAGTTTTATATTTTCAAATGATTCACGGACATGGCTGCTTTGTAGGTTGGATTAGATAGTTTATCAAGAAAAAGTTTTCGTACTGGTACATTTCAAGTTTTTTTTCCACTCCAGCCATGAGTAGAATTTCGATAGAAACCTCCATTTCTTCTTTATTGGTTGGGTACCAAACTTTCTTTTGATGTAGGTATGTGCAACCAGCTTCTCTATTAGTACAAACAATGATTTTGTCGATCACGATCATTAGTTATAAATTTTCTCAAAGCATTTTTTTCTATGCAAATATCTCATTGCTTCGAGTGGCCGGGCGTAAAACGAATGACATTTTGAGAACAAGCTTTTCTTGATTTTCTATCAGGCATCTTCATCCATTTCATTCCACTTTTTGCTGTATGTATTCATCAAGGCGGCTCCGTGGCGTTGTGGTATGTGTGTGACTACTACGCCCAAGGTCCCGGGTTCGAATCCCGACACGGTCCGCTTGAAAAATGTTAGGCGAGCATTTTCACAAAATACACCCTCGTTCGGATGAGAGGTAAAATGGAGGTCCCGTGTGTGAGTGTTGTCACGCACGTTAAAGATTCCTACATTGCTTGGAACAGCGAGGCTTTGGCAAAATTCCAAATTTACCAGGTAAAAAAAAACTCGCTTCCTGGCCAATGTAGTACCTTCGGGTGGAGCATTGGAAAATCACATGTAATGTATGTATTCATCATGTTGCCGATAAAATTGAATATTTTCGTCGGTGCTTTGATCGCTGTCACTTTCACTGCTACTACATTGTACATTAGTTAATGCATTTTCTCCTTCATCGACTTTATGATGCGAATTATCGCTGCTGGATTCTCCATCTTCTGATTCAACTTCGTTGTACCACTGTAGCGCTGTTTCTTCAAAATCGAAATCGGTCGCTTGTACAGTTTGTTTATAACTTGTTGATGGCATTTTATTACATACAACAATAAATTATTTTCACACGCAACTATAGTTCTTGCAATTTCTAAACCGATTCTCGTCATCAATATTTGTGATGTCATATATTGGCGCCGATGCCACTATCAAAATAGCAGTTACTCGTAACTACAATGACCCTATCGTCACAATACAGATTTTGCATTTATTTAATAATTGTTGACCGAATGTGGTTTGTTACTTTAAAAAGTAACTGGAAAATGAATTTATGCTGACAAAATTGGAGTCTAAGTTGTTTAGTTTAATAATAAATGTTATTATGTGGGAATTTGTACTAGTGAGCATATTTTAAATATTTTAATTGAATGTTTTTAATGTGTTATATATTCTTAATTAAATAGCCATACGCATGTTGTACCGGGCATGGAATAATAGCCACCAATAATCAAGACTTGCAGAGGTTATGTTTATTAAACTAAAGTAAGAGGCCGAAGAGTTATGAAAATTTGTTTTTAAGGTTTGCCTTCACTTCCTAAACGTGAACCGGATATGGTTTATTCACCCAAACAAAAATAACGCTAGTCTGTTCTGAAAAGAACAATTTTAAATGCAAGCAAGAATAATACAAAATGCGGGACAAAACTACGCAAGAGGTTAATGACATGAAATAAGAACATCAACGAAAATCTAACATAACCAATTCACGTAATATTAGTTGTCAAAAAACGTCTCAAATTAAGACGGCAACATTGCAAAATTTACAAACCGAGAAGGAAACTTTTTTCTGGAGTTAGAATAAGACAAGGTAGGTACTATTCATCGAATTTGTCTTAATTAGTATGCTGGATTTTCTATTTATCATGACATAATTTCTATATTGCTTAAATTCACTATACAATATGCCAAACAGGGTAATTTAATACTCATTATGCAAATTCTTAAAGATATTTGAGTGTATTTCACTGCGGATCAAAAAGAACCACCTTATACATAAAATATCAAACATATAAAATTAAAATTTGTACAATTATGAAGTTTTAAAATAGCACCTGTGTCAAAAAGACCCACGCTATGCATCCTAGGGTTAAAGGTATATTGCCCTACTATAGTCAAAACCAAACAAGGTTGCTTCTGACTCATTGTTAGTAATCGCATGCTTTAATACCATACAAGCGTATGTCTAGGAAGCTCCAGAATGTAAACGATCTAGGAATATAAAAATCCAAGATTGACAAATTTAAGATAGGTTAGTTTTATGTCGCATTTTGACTTATAAACAAACATATGTTAGTAAGTCTTATAAACAAATGTTTATTCAAGAATTTACTTAATCGAAAGAACTCGAAGAGTATTATAAATAATTTGATGAGTAGCAATGTTTTATTAGCAAGGAAATAAATATTCAAAACCGAGAACTTCGAAACAAGTCTTCAGTACATCAAAAACAAGTAACTGTACGTCTTATTAAAAGTTATTTATAATATCTTTTAATAATTTTTTATAATCCCCGCAAGAGGGCAGCAGCTTCTTCACTACTTGGAATGGCAGAAACCATTGGTCCGTCAAGTTGCCCCCCCCCCAGTTGACCGATTTGCTCCAAAACCTAGCATCCGTTTGCTTGTAGCTAGCACCAGCTAGCACCAAAGTTGTAGAGCTAGCACCAAAGCAGTTTCAGAAATATGGACAATTATATTCGGGTGGGCCAACTTGACGCTAGCCCCCCCCCGTGCTCCGATTTGCTACAAAATCTAGCACCATGTAGCTTAGAGCTAGCACCAGCTAGCACCCAAGTAAGAAAGCTAGCACCTTAAAAACAAGATGGCGGCGATTTTAAAAAAATTTTGCCAGCCCCCCCCCAGTTGTCCGATTTGCTCCAAAACCTAGCACCATGTAGCTTAGAGCTAGCACCAGCTAGCACCCAAGTAAGAAAGCTAGCACCTTAAAAACAAGATGGCGGCGATTTTTAAAAAAAATTGCCAGCCCCCCCCTAGTTGTCCGATTTGCTCCAAAACCTAGCACCCGTTTGCTTATAGCTAGCACCAGCTAGCACCAAAGTTGTAGAGATAGCACCAAAGCAGTTTCAGAAATATGGTCAATTATATTCGGGGGGGCCAACTTGACACTAACCCCCCCAGTGCTCCGATTTGCTCCAAAATCTAGCACCATGTAGCTTAAAGCTAGCACCAGCTAGCACCCAAGTAAGAAAGCTAGCACCTTAAAAACAAGATGGCGATTTTTTAAAAAATTTTGCCATTCCCCCCAGTTGTCCGATTTGCTCCAAAACCTAACACCATATAGCTTAGAGCTGGCACCAGCTAGCACCCAAGTAAGAAAGCTAGCACCTTAAAAACAAGATGGCGGCGATTTAAAAAAAAATTTGCCAGCCCCCCCCCGTTGACCAATTTGCTCCAAAACCTAACACCATGTAGCTTAGAGCTGGCACCAGCTAGCACCCAAGTAAGCTAGCACCTTAAAAACAAGATGGCGGCGATTTTAAAAAATTTGCCAGCCCCCGTTGACCAATTTGCTCCAAAACCTAACACCATGTAGCTTAGAGCTGGCACCAGCTAGCACCCAAGTAAGAAAGCTAGCACCTTAAAAACAAGATGGCGGCGATTTTTAAAAAAATTTTGGTAGTCCCCAGTTGTCCGATTTGCTCCAAAAGCTAGCACTAATTTGCTTATAACTAGCACCAAAGTGGTAGAGCTTGTTACGTGCCAAATCGGCACTTAAACATTGTTTTAGGTTAATTTGGATGTGCGGAGGTTTCGCGCCACAATTTCAAAAGACTCGGGGCGTGTATTTCCGCTACGTCACAGTGCGTCTGCGCCAGATCGCGCGACGCGAGAGGGTTGGACGAATAACTTCGCGCCGACGTGTAAAAGACAAAAAAGTGGGGAGAAGTTTCCGTTAGACGCTTGAACGTGGCTGTTTTGCCAGTACCTTCGAGTGAAGTGGACGTTTTCCGGTAACGTATCGTTATCTTATCTATGTAGATTCCTCTGCTTGCTTATCTTTTGTTTGTCGCCCCTTTACCTGGTTTTTCCCGTCATTCCCTGCATAGGTAAGTAATCTGTAGCCTAGGCGAACCGTACTGCACGACCCCGGGATGAACAATCTCATGACTGCCGTAGCTGGCCGGAGCGCTTGAAGGAGCTTTGGCACGAGTCACCATCTTTAATTACCGCAAAAGGGCTTTGAGTAGCCTGATGGACTTTAATGGAGGCCTACCTTAGCGCAACTCCGTCGAACGCCGGATATCTTATGTGAGTATTCTATCGGCTAAATTTGTTCGCTTTTACCATTTATTGTTTAAAATGTAAATTTCCGAAGTATTGCGCAATATAAATTGTGCATTGGTGACGTCATTGGAAGATGAGCGCGCCCCAAATCTGTATAAGGTTAGCGTCACCATCCGCCGGTGACGTTGCGCTTGCGCGATGTAGTTATGAACTTTTTAACTGTATTTATCGACGTTCTTTAACGGTAATTATCGACTTTTTAATTGTAAGAATTATCGCATTTTTTAAACCGTAAGAAGCTAGCACCAAAGCTGTTTCAAAAATAAGCCCATTATATTTGGGCGACAACTTGACGCTAACCCCCCTCCCCCCCCGTGCTCTGACTTGCTCCAAAACATAGCACCATGTAACTTAAAGCTAGCACCAGCTAGCATCCAAGTAAGAAAGCTAGCACCTTAAGAACAAGATGGCGGCGATTTTTTTACAAAATTGTGCCAGCCACACCCAGTTGTCCGATTTGCCCCAAAACCTAGCACCAATTTGCTTACAGCTAGCACTAGCTAGCATCAAAGGTGTAGAGCTAGCACCAAAGCAGTTTCAGAAATATGGGCAATTATATTCAGGGGTGGCAACTTGACTATAGCTCTCCCCCGTACTCCGATTTGTTTCAAAACCTAGCACCAAGATTTGTTCATCTTCACAAATAGTTTCTACCTATGTGTAAATAGAATTGTTATATGATATAGATTGTTATGATATCAATTAAACGCCAATATTCTATTTGTAGCTCTCGTAAGTTTCGTTTTGGTTCTTCTTACGAGCAGTAAGCAAACCATGTGATTAGTAATATAAAGTGACAGTGATAATAAATTACTCAGTATCTTAGTGTTTGAAATAATGTTATTCAGGCAGCCTTCAATTGTGTTAAGGCTCGCCAATTTAAAAATAATCACCCTGTTCGAGTTAGGGTCCTGGCAAGTTGACAGCGATTTGTTGCTTAAGCCTTACCATAACATATAATTTAACACTTTTCCTTTTTGGAGGGGATAACCAAGTAATATTTCATTTCTTTATAAATGGGAATCATATAAACATGTTGGAGTTCTTCAGCAACCATCAGGTTGCTAATATCTATGTAGAACCAGGAAGCCCTGAAAAATATAGAACAGTATAAGAAGACCTAGACCAAGCTATATTAGTCAAATTATTAGAAGTTTAGTTTGTGAAGGGTAGGTAGAACTTTTTAGATTAGCACAGAATAGAAAAGAAGTTAGAGCTGCGTCAAACCGACCTTAGGTAAGGTCGAAAACAAAATGATGATGATGTTCGTGTTTTTGAGGTGTTAATTTTTTCAATTGAGCGACAGCAAGGTTAGACCTACTTCGTTTTGGAGCAATTCGGAGTAGAGAAGGACTTGAACCGAACCAAACTGAACCTTGTCGTAGGTTCAGATCGGTTGGAAAACTTTTTAGTACGGTTCGGTTCGATTTCCTGAACCGTATCGCATCTAGGTACGGTTCGTGTCCGTGCATTTACATTTCCAATGCTCCACCCAAAGGTACTGCATTGGCCAGGAAGCGAGCGTTTTTCACCTGAAAATTTTGAATTTTGCCGAACCCTTATTGTTCCAAGCAAGGTAGGGATCTTTAACGTACGTGACAAAACCCACACACAAAACCTCTATTTAACCTCTCATCCGAACGACAGTTTATTTACATTTCCAATGCTCCACTTGTAGGTACTACATTGCCCAGGAGGCGAGTTTTTTGTTGCCTGGAAATTTAGAATTTTGCCGAACCCTTGCCGTTCCAGGCAAGGTGGGGATCTTTAACGTGCGTGACAACACTCACACACGGGACCACCATTTAACCTCTCATCCGAACGACAGCGTAATTTTGTGAAAATGCTTATCTGCATTTTTCAAGCAGTCGTTCATGTCATGATTCGAGCCCTGGACCTTGGATCCACGACGACGCCCGTACGGTTCGTGTCCATCACAAAACCGCATATAATTGGCCACATTTCTGAAACGGCTATGGTACTAGCTCTACAACTTTGGTGCTAGCTATAAGCAAATGGGTTCTAGGTTTTGGAAGAAATCGGACAACTGGGGGGCTGGCAAAAATTTTTTTAAAAATTGCCGCCATCTTTTTTTTAAGGTGCTAGCTTTCTTACTTGGGTGCTAGCTGGTGCTAGCTCTAAGCCACATGGTGCTAGGTTTTGGAGCAAATCGGACAACTGGGGAGGCTGGCAAAATTTTTAAAAAAATTGCCGCCATTTTGTTTTTAAGGCGCTAGCTTTCTTACTTGGGTGCTAGTTGGTGCTAGCTCTAAGCTACATGATGCTAGGTTTTGGAGCAAATCGGACAACTGGAGGGGGGGGGCTGGCAAAAATTTTTTTTAAAAACGCCGCCATCTTGTTTTTAAGGTTCTAGCTTTCTTACTTGGGTGCTAGCTGGTGCTAGCTCTAAGCTACATGGTGCTGGGTTTTGGAGAAAATCGGACAACTGGGGAGGCTGGCAAAATTTTTAGAAAAATTGCCGCCATCTTGTTTTTAAGGCGCTAGCTTTCTTACTTGGGTGCTAGCTGGTGCTAGCTCTAAGCTACATGGTGCTAGATTTTGGAGCAAATCGGAGCACGGGGGGTGGCTAGCGTCAAGTTGCCCCCCCTCCCCGAATATAATTGGCCATATTTCTGAAACTGCTTTGGTGCTAGCTCTGTAACTTTGGTGCTAGCTGGTGTTAGCTATAAGCAAACGGGTGCTAGGTTTTGGAGCAAATCGGCCAACTGGGGGGAGGGGCAACTTGACGGACCCAGAAACCATAGGGGTCGGTATGGCATTCAAAAGCGCACTACTGCGATGTGAAAGGCAACGGGAAGCCACCACATTACTTCCCAAGTACACAGCTTACTTAAATGGTAATTAACATGATGGCATTCTCTGGGGTAAAAAATTCCGAAGTTAAAATAGTCTCCTATTCGGATCTCCATCAGGGGATTACTCTAGAGGATGTGATCGGAAAGTTCAGAAAAAAGTCAGGAACATTTTGCGAGTCGTAATGTGGAACGTTAGAAGTATGAAGCAAGTAGGTAAGCTAGAGAACTAGAAAATTGAAATGGATAGGTTAGTACTAGACGTAGTAGAGATCAGCGAAGTTAGGTGGCCAGAGGCGGGGGATTTTTGGAGTGGACACTTCAGTGTAATTCATTCAGGTTCAGAGGAAAAAATTTGGGTGTGGAGATAGTTATCCGAAAAAAGATAAAACACTGTATAGAAAATTACTTTCAAAAGAACGAAAGAGTAGTCTTGGTTAGATTAGAATCTAAAACGATAAATACAATAATAATACAAGTAAACATGCCCACCTCTAGCTACAGTGATGAATAGGTAGAAGCAATCTATAAAAAAATTAAAGACATACTAAGATACGTCAAAAGACAAAAATTTAATAATTACGGGGGATTTTAATGTATTAGTAGGTGAGGGAATAGGTAGGAGCGGTAGTAGGTTAAATTGGTGTAGGATCGAGAAACGACAGGGGAAATAGGCTGGTACAATTTTGCGACAAGAACAATTTAATCATCACAAACACATTATTTCAACATCATGCTAGAAGACGATGTCCGTGGAAGATGTCGAGAGATATGGGAAGATATCAAATAACTTGCATTCTCGTTAGGCAACGGTTTAGAAATCAAGTAAAAAGACTGTAGAAGCTACCCAGTAGCACATATAGACACTGACCACAACATCGTAATTATGAAAATCGCTCTAAATTTAAAAATTCGAAAAAGGGAACCGAAAAAAGCAATTTGACTTTGAGAAACTAAAAGATAAAGATATCCACGAAAGATTTAAAAAAAAGTAAAATGAGTTGCTGAAAGAAATCGTGAAAATTTCTTATACTATGTTTTTTAGTCAAACTGCAAAGCTAAGTTCCACATTTGTACCCACAATAATATAGAAGACAATTCATATGTCTTGAAACCTTGCTAAGAAAGTCGTAAATATCATTCTAGTTTTTCAAAATCCGTATAAATAACTTATTGTTCACATTGTATCTCAAGGTCTTCAGCTTGTTAAATAAACACGACGCGTGGTTACCAGCATTTGTTTTGATAAGAATTCCCCCAAGTCGAGTTGTCTTTATAAGGTGTTTCCTCAATCTGCTCACTTCCGCGGAATCTTCGAGCCAAGCAGGATGGGAGTCGTTGATGCGCAAACACCCTTGAAATGAATAACTGCAAGTTAGAAAACATCCTGAGTTAAAATACACCCACAGGTCAAAAAATACCCTCGACTCTACAAATACTCTCTCGTTAAAAAATAACCACAGATCAATAAAAACATTTACAGAACAATGAAAACACCTACAAGCCAAGAAAGTTGATAAGTTCCTTAATTCAAAATCAGTCTGGCTCAGTTGCATTTTACACAGGCAAGCAAACGGCTGAAGTCGAACTGGACCCTGGGCCAACCAACGCAAAGATAGCAGTTAATAGTGTTAATTTTCTATAAACGTAAATCTTCTTTTGTAAAAAAAATCTTTCTTTAAATTTTGGTGTATTTGGAGCTCTCACTTACTATAAGCATAGATGAGTTTAAACTTACTAATATCGAAATTAGATTTCTATTAAGACTGCATAAAATTACAGTTTTTTTTTTATTAAATTTCTTCATGACTGCCAGATCTGACACTCATTCAAGGACTTAACTGTTATGTAACAAAATTTTGTTTAACTATTTTTAAAAACAACTAAAACTGTGAAATTATTTATTTGTTAAATATCGTTGTTATTTGATGCAAATTATTTACTATGGAAGTCTGACCGATTGTTTAAAAATCAAAATAGAAAGTTTTAGAATTATTTACTCTGAAAGAGTTACAGTATCTAGCCTTAGATATTTTTTTTTGTTAGATACAGTGGTATCTAACTGAAACTTAAATTATTTTCAGTTTAACTAAAAATATTTGAACCTAGCCAATCTCTAACTCTCTTTTGGGGCGATAGCCAAGTTAGCCGTCGGCAAAGCAATTTTTAACTTCTCCATCCATTACGCATACAAATTTTAATTTTCGTTAAAGTACTGTACTACTGCGTCTCACGTGCAATAATGGTGATTAAGCCCGCTTGAATTATTCAAAGCTTGTATCATTAGCGCTGAATTGTGGAGCATTTTTAATTTTAGCAGGATAACCGTAATAATTATCACAGATAATAAATAGATTTTTAAAGCGGCCACATTGACCCAACTTTTGGGTTCGAATTGTTGCTCTATCTCCTCCATTGAGGCAAAATTTCGGAATGCGTTTTATGTAAAAACTGTTACAACGGATGTTAAAAAAGTACGAGTGGATGGTTACTATTAATTTGCTATATTTTGATCCTAAAGTCCAATATAGATATGATATTCTGATCAGACTTCGACAATATTCCTCAACGAGAACTTTATTTCCACATACAACTGTTCTTAATCTGTTATTGTCCAGAGATTCGCTGTCTCTCAATAATTTTGTGGGCGGATTTAGCGCTATTTCGGCAACGTAACCAAACGACCCTAGCTCGTGTCCTCTTATTGTTTAGCTCCCGGCGCGCAGGATAGAGATGTTTAATCGATATTTTTAAAGTGGTATATTTAAAATGTTTTATAGAGGTTACACATTGGGAAGAAATACACACTAACTGCTCTATGATCTAATTATAGTTCTATTAAACACTAAATTAAGAGATCGTTATCCTTAAAAGGATACTTTTACAAATTTTATTCTTCTATTATTTCGCTTTTATGAAACAAACGCATGTACATCATCACGTGTGAATGCGTACACATGTAGTCGCTGGCTCACACACCCGCGCAAAAACTCACTGACGTAAGCAACTACACATTCTGAACTACGAAGCTTGTTCAATTGAAACCCATCTTTGGTCAGGTTAGCCTTGGAGACAATTGTAATCACTCAACTGACGTTTTGCAACGTTAGTGGTGTTTGTAGACTTCCCACTGGTCAGTTCCTCTCGTATATATTTGACAGAGATTTTAAGTATTGTGACTTTGAAATGACGTTTGTTGTTAACAATCCGACCAAATGTGATCAGCGTGCGGTCAATCAATTTCTGTGTGCTTGCAACCATAGAAAATTCATACACGAATGCAAGTAGTGTATGAAAACGCATGTTTTGCGTATCCAACTGTCAAGGAATGGTGTCGAAAATTCAAGAATGGATGCGAAGGGACGAATGATAAGTCGCGACAAGGTGCAATGTGTACAGGAATATGGCATGTGTGGAAGGCCTGATTTGAGCAAATCGTCGAGTTTCAATCAGAATAATTTCAGAAAATGTTGGTGTGAGTATCGGATCTGTTGATAGCATCGTACATAAACTAGGCTACAGCAAAGTTTGTACGCAATGGGTTCCTCGCCTTTTGTCAGAGAACCAAAAAAGCTTGCAAATGGGCTTATATTTGCAATACCTCACGGAATACAGACAAACTGGTAACGATTTTCTCTCGTCAATAATTGCTGGCGACGAATCTTGGTGTCATTATTTTGAATCATCCAGTAAGCTGTCATCGATGTAATGGAAACACGCAAATTCTCTGCCACCAAAGAAGTTTAAAGTTCAACCTTTTGCCGGTAAGGTCATGTTGACATTTTTTTTCGACCATTAGATTGATAGAATTTACCGAACCTCGGGTGCATATCAACGCAAACCTGTATAATGAAACTTTGAACAAGCTCCATCAAGCAATAAGACGAAAACGTCCAGGGAAGCTTTCACATGGTGTCGTTTTACTTCACGACAATGCTCGACCTCATGTTGCTAACGTAGTGAAAGAAAATCTACAGCAAAAGAAATGGAGGATATTAGAGTATCCACCTTATAGTCCCGACTTATCGCCTTGCGATTTTCACATCTTTGGACCACTGAAAACAGCGTTAAAAGGTAACCGTTTTCTGTGGGACGAAGAAGTACACAACGTCGTGAAAGAATTCTTCGAGCAGCAGCCACAAGATTTTTTTAGGCAGGGTATACATAGGTTGACGAAACAATGGGATATGTGCCTTAATCGTAGGGGTAATTATTTGTATATTTAGTTTTCAATAAATTTTTTCTGAACCAAAGATGGGTTTCAATGGAACAAACCTCGTATCACACGCATGTTTGCTCACACAGGCGTGTAAGTATGCAAGCTTGTGCACGCGCGAGTGCACTTGCGCACGCATCCATTCTTGCACTCTCGTACGCACGCGTGCATGCTTTCTTTCCCGCACACTCGTGCACGCACACACACATAAGGGCGCGTACGTACACATGTATACGTCCTATCGTCATATCTTGTAACTGCGTTTCAAAGATTAAAATGTAAATAAAGTATTTTTTAACATACACGGCTATTTAAATCAATATTTGTTTTCAGGCATACTTGAAGAAGCTATTCAAGAACTTGAACAGTTCCATACTTGGATATTAAGTTGTTTTATGTTATTTTATCAGTTCACATCATACTCTTTCCAAAAAATGCTTTGTTATTTGCGCTTTGTTCCCTGCATCGTCAGGTCAGGAATAACCTCGGATCAAAATAAACAGCTTGGACAAAGGGTCGAAGCGATTTATGAAGATCACAACCTTTCCACTGCAGTTGTTGCATCGAATTCTGACTGCATAAACAACTGGTGCTTAATTACAGATTACATCCATTACTGGCAGCATAAAATTTACAGTGGTTGGTGTTATATAACCGGCTGCCTGAAACAACCAGGAAACGTGGACTCCAAAACCATCTTAATACCCGATGAAGAATTGACTACTGTGGAACCAAATGGGAAATTAAACGTATTTGGTCTAGAAATCAATGAGAAATTTTTGTTTACATTTGTCAGTTTAGCTACGCTTATTGCTCTAGGTAAGTTTGAAACTTAAAAAGACACGCATTTTTACTAGTTGTAAGTACAACCTTATTCATTACAACAAATTATTAAAAATTTGCTAAAATCAGTAAAATTATCCGATGCTTAAAGAGACGATAGCTTTAAATACCTTTTGAAAATGAGTGTTTGTAAATTTTAATTTGCAAATTCTGTACAAATTCACTACCGACTTAAAAAAGTTAATAAAAATCTCAGACCTATCGTGCTTTCTTCTTTAACCGTACTCCAATTACTTCATATATGAGGGCCTTCCAAGTTTAGAAGAAACCTGTTTTATTGATATAACGTATATTCTTTATCAAACGCTCGATACACCTTTTAGCGAATGAGTAGGTTTTCGATACCTGCTTCGGAAAAAAAAAACGTTGAGCGATTTTAGAGCTATTTATTGTTGCATACTTACATCATGCAAATATCTTTAAAAATAATGCTAGCAAGTATTTTAATTACATGTGACCAAGGTTTATAATAACCGAAACGTGTAATGTTTTGTATTTTATATTAATTTAATGAAAAGAAAGAAAAAGAATCAATGTTAATAAATGACCTACTTCCCAAGAAAAGAATTTTTGTATATTATTAAATAAAACACATTGATTCTTTATTCGCAACTATTTCAAACGAATTAGTAATTTCTACTTTCCAAATTATTTCATCATTATTTAATATCTTACTAGCTTTGCTTATTTTATTTTTAAGAGCTGCATTCACAAAAAGTTCCTTTATCTCCTTTTCAACACCTGCAATTATAGGGGAAAGTTGGGTAAAACGGGATACTTAGTGTTCTATGTCTCATAACTTCTTGAATAAAGCAATGCTGGGGACTATTTTTTGGCTCCAGTTTCAGTTATTAATTCTCTTTTGATTGATACCATTTTTTATGCAAAAAACAGAAGCCACACGACAAAAAAAATGCATAATAAAAAAGCAGCAAGTATCCCGTTTTATCCACCTAGACGGATAAAACGGGATACTTAAGCTTGTATAGTTACCATAACGTTTAGTCCCCAGCAAATAAGACACAACATGGCAAATAAAGAAAAGTTATTATTATTCTTAGTAATATAAAAGGAAAGGTTAACAAAAAAAATATTTAAATATGTTACTGACAGAAGTCACAGGTAAAAACTTCGTCTTCGTCTTCCCCCACTCCCGCACAAGCATCATGGGACCAGCCTTCGCAATGTTGACACCTTATCCAACCTTCTTCTGCTTTAGAATTGGAATAAAGTTCGCTGCAAAATATACAAACTGCTTCTTCGCATTCATCTTCTGAACTTGAATCATCACTTTCTCTCAACTTCCTTCTTTTTATATTTTTTTGACCCTTGGTATCATTTTGTTTTTTGTCTCTCACGCTCGTTTCTTTTGCACTGCTGCTGTCTTTCTTATTTGCGTTATTTACTGTTACGTCTCTTCTAGTCGTCATCCCATTGTCATTTATTTTGCCTTTTTTATTTAGTTTGGCTATATGGGCTGTTTTTTTAGTATCTCCTAAGTTTAATTTTGGCTTCTTTGTAGAAAGTCTTTTAGAAATTGATTCTTCTAGTTCCTCTTTATATGGTGTCGATGTTAACACTGCAGTTTTACCCCTTCTTCTATCATTTAGATTTAATTTTCGTTCACAATGAGGAACTGGAACAACCTGTTGTGGCGTTATAACAAAATTCTGCGTGGTATGGGAACATGAAGGAGTCGAATTTGCATAAAACTGCTTTGTAGGAATCGGTGTTGTGCTTGGTGGTTTTCTCAGTGGTGATCTCGGTAAACTTCTAGGTGGTGTCCTTGGTGGTGTCCTCGGTGGTGTTCTCAATGGTGTTCTAGGTGGAGAGTTTCTAGGTTCTGGTAACTGGTTATCATTTATTTCACCTTGAATGGGCCTATTTGTAGTCTCGGCCGGTTCAAACATCGAGTCTGGGAAGATCTCTGGATTTACTGGATGTATCCCCGTTTTTCTAAATCCGCTAACTGCGGTTTGGACGCTAGCGGCTTTCATAAAAGCATTTCCAAAAAGTTTGCCTATTTGAGAAATAGTAATAGGCCTGCCTGGATGTTGTTGCATTCATCTCTGGACCTCTGAACTGTAATATGAGCTGATTGGTGACATAAAACTTACGTCTATTGGTTGTAGACGGTGTGTTGTATGCGGTGGAAAGCACAGTAACACAACACCGTTATCCCTAGCTCTATGAATTAGCTCTATTTTTTTGGTATGGGTGGCATGGCCATCTAGAAGCAAAAGAACTGGATTTTCTTTAGAAGGGTTGGAAAAAGCAATAAATTTATCGAACCAACTCAAAAATATTTCCGTTTGCATCCACCCTGAAGGATGGTAATGAGCTGTACTACCAGGGGGAGCATCATCTAACAGTTCTGGCTTTGCCCTAGCTCTTGGGAAAACGAACAACGGTGGCATGAATGCACCACTAGCACTCATGCAGATCTCCACTGTAACCAGAACTTCACGTTCAGCAGAAAAGAAAAGCAGCCAACTTGTCGCTTTCCACACAATGACAAACATTTAGACCGTTTTTTTGGTACTGTCATAATCCCTGTTTCATCGACGTTATAAATACGTTCAGGGGGTATTTTGTGTTTCTCCATCGTTTCAGTAATCAGCGTGAAAGATTTGTTTACGGAAGGCTTATTGAAACCTATTGCCCTAGCTAGTGAGGTTGGCTCAGGAGATCGAAGTTTAATAGTCGGATGCCGATTGAGAAAAGCATACAGCTATGCTTTACCAGCCTTTTTCTTGCTCTTATTAAATCTATTTGGCAAGCCGTTGCGTTCTGCTAATTCAAATGCCAAACACCTTAATGCATTGAGAGTTAAACCAAACAGGCGTGATTCCATACACAAAATATATTCCACTAATTCCTCTTCCTGAGCAGGACTAAAAACAGGTTTATGACGTCCTAGTCCTTTTTTTGCCGAATCCTCTCTGTTAAGAACACCCTGTTATTTTCTTCACCCTTGCTTCAATGGTTGTACGAGGAACCCCATATTCTTTAGAAGCTTTGAGATACCCCATTCTTCTCTCTAGTACCTCCTCAACAGCTTGACGCATACTGTTCTCATCCAAAGACTGCCTTTGCGATGTTCTTGTATACTTTCCCATTGGAATTCTAGCCTGAAAAAGACATTGACGATGTCCGGTTTTACCCAACTGTGGATTGCCAAACATGTGACTATATATTAATAACAAAGCAAATTCCTAGAACCTATTGTACATAACTATAGTAAACAAACACAGTATCCCCTAAATCTACTCACCTTCAATTAATTTTGTCTGTAAACTAAAAAATCACCGTTTGAAAGCACGCTAAATATTTTAGTTTAAACTCACAATTCGACACATCCACCTCTTACGCCGTCTAGAGGGAAACTAGAGTTGGTAGATGACTTGCTGGCCATCGGTAGGTACCGAGAGTTATCATTTACAGTCATATCCGATAGATCGTACTGCATGTTTTGAAATAAAACAGGGTATCCTGTTTTATCATACCATCCCGTTTTACCCAACTTTCCCCTACTATTTTCAACAGTTTCATTTATTATTTCTATCTCTTCAACATTATCTTCTGCAGGGCACTTAATACTTAAACATTTATCTCCTTCACCTTCCATCTCCTACTCAAATTGATTCAAATTCGTACAATCTCCTTGTACTTCAATATGAACTTCTTCGTTCCATTTAATCCTTTCATCTCCCATAACCATCACCTTATTCTCGATATCTAGTATACCTTTCATCTTTCTTATAAAATTCATTCCCAGAATGGCATCAATTCTTAACCCTGGCACTATTAAAAAACTCTTGCTCAACCTGCATCCTTCCCAACTTACTTTCGAATTATGATACTCTTGATAACTGCAAACTTCTTATTCGGCAATACTAAATTATTTCCTATAATAGGAATAACCTTCTGTATAAACTCATCTGATTTATCTTTAATAAAACCTTCACTTACTAATGTTGCTTCAGCTTCTGTATCTACCAGTAATTTTACCTCTTTTTCCTTTATTTGCAATTTTATTATAGGTAGTATATAATTTCTTTCATAAACTTTTTCATTATTTTCCAACTCAAGTTTTATAAACTCACACCCATGTTCATATTTATTAATTTCTATACTTGTCGTTTGATTTGTCTGCGTCTAAAAATTCTGCCTACTTGACGTTCCGGGCCGATTAACTATTTCTGCGCATGTCCTTCTATTATAATTTGCTACTATTCATGCCATTTTTCTGTGCGTTTGCCATATTTTCCCTTTCTTGGATAACGGTTCTATTCTCAATGGTCCGTGATTCATTATTCTCCCTTCCCCGTCTTTCCCAATTTTATTTTTTCTATTCCAATTATTTCGTTTTATATTTTTCCTTTCAAATGGTCTGCATTGACTTCTCTTCGGTCCATTACTCCTCTGGAATCTAAATCTGTTCATGGGCTGGATCCTTAGCCTGGTGTCCATCATCCTTGGTTGACCCATATCATCATAACGTTGAAGATATCTTAAAAACACATCTCTATCAACAATATTTTGTAAGGCTATGCATTGTCTTACCTCAGTTTCAAATACTTTATAATCAGCTTGTCCTCTAAAGGAAGATCAACGTTAAATTTCTTGATCGCATACAGTTCCCCTGTCATGCCTGAATCGCTACTATATTTGCCCATTAATAAACTATCTCTAACTTTAAATTGCTGACTGTATCCCCAAGAACGCTTTAAAAA
Source organism: Platerodrilus igneus (assembly GCA_036346225.1). Lineage (NCBI taxonomy): Eukaryota > Metazoa > Arthropoda > Insecta > Coleoptera > Lycidae > Platerodrilus > Platerodrilus igneus. The sequence continues at coordinate 18,427,307 of JARFIW010001469.1, forward strand.
TTTTATTTTGAAGTCTTTAAACGAATTCAACTCACTTTCTATCAGTCCAAACTACCCTTTAACATGGACCTTACAATATTTTACTTCATTTGCTCATCCCAGCTACCTTGTATTAAAGTTTTAAAGTTATTTAAAAATATTTTAGGGTTAAGTTTATTGTCCCCATAAAATTTCGAATGTTGCTCCAACGGAACACTGGTTGGACTCTACCTCATCGGTTCCCCAACCAGAATATTTTTCTCTATCTCCTAAATTCTTATTTTCAAAATTCCCTAACTCTATTTTGAATGTTTTAAACCCAGCTTGACAACTTTCCTCTATTTCGTTCACCTTTTGATCTAAAATTTTAATATTCTATTAGTTTGATTCTCACTTGCATTCTGATTCGCCTTTATTTGAACAATTGCTTCTTTACCATCATCCATATCTTCTAAAGTTAGCACTACTTTTTCTGTAATTTCAAATTTCATCTCTTCTATGGTTTTGTTAGTTTCCTCTTAACCCAAAGTTATTTGTCACTAATCTCTTTAAATTCCCTCTCACTCTTCGCACTTTCTAATTTTAAACTTTCCACCAATTTTGCTATATTTTCCCCAAATTCTTCTCGTAACTCTTGAGTGTTTTTACCAGATCTCTCACTCATTTTTTTGATACATTTTTCATTCATTTCTTTTATATTCTCTTTTTGTTCCTGCATGCTTTGATTTAGACTTATCAAAAAAGGCATCATTTTTTATTCCTGGGATTCTCTTACACACTTGGCCTTTGGATTTTTCTTTTTTGCTTTTTCCACATAAACGCTTTCCTGAGAACCAATTTCCACTCTCTCGGCTCTCAAACTTTCATAAACCTCTTTCATTCTGTCAATCATACTGGAAACTAATCAGATATCACAAAAAAAACTTCAAAAATAAATCCTACGAGACAAGAAACTCTAATTTACAGACGAATTAATCGTACCATAGGTTGGGTCGCCCCTAATAGAGTGCTGTGACAACGCCCCACATTGGGGCGTTACTAAAAGGGTGTTATGACAACGCCGCTTTGAGAGCGTCACTAAAAGAGTGCTGTGATACAAATACAGCAAAATTGTAGAATTTGAAATTATTCACTTACCTCCCTTTCTAACTTTTGCCTGGCTAGCTCAACGGAAATGTTGGAATTTATAAAATGAAATCAAACACAGCAATATCCCAAAGCATTATGACATAAAATATTTTCTCTCATACAAAAGTAGATTACAGCATGTTTCTTTCAAAAATCAAATTATTTGTAACAAGTACTTATTTACTTAATTATTAAAAAAATGTTCCATACCTTATTTAAATTTACAGAACTAAATCTCTACTCTTATGGATATTTTACCTGGTTGTTTATTCCCACGTTTGCAAGGTTTGTTTGGTCAAAAAAATCTTTGACAGATAATCTATTAAAAGGTCAGAGTGTTTCGAACTCTGAACACAAACTTTCTGGTAAATACCCTTTAAAAAAATTATTAGGACTATGTTAAACTAAATGACAAAATTCAAATATCATTTACAAAAAAATTATACTTGCAAAAATCCAGGAAGCGCTTTCTTATCCAACTTGTAATTTAATATCTTCTTATTTTAAATTGACGTTCAAATCCGCATACAAGATGACGCATAAAATCTCTATTTAGAAACAACAGCTACCAATTTTCATACTTGCTATATCTTTCTTTCGATTATTTAATAAAAATTTTTAAAGTATAGCTATATTGAAGAATTTTCCTTCTTCATTTAATAGTTTCAAATCTTTTATGCAGGTTACATTTAACAACACTTCTTTATTCATTGTAACATCTTAATTAATAAATTACGGTATGCATATTGCATACTCAAAATATCATCTTTGCAAAGCAACATGTTTGCGATCGATTCAAGAAGGAATCCATTTAATAAACCCTTCTTTATATATACAAAATTATCTATTTCTAGAATGTAGTAGTATTTGCGCGATTCCAATTCCAATAATATACGCCGATCTTACATAGGTTTTGGGAAATCCTCATTAGCGTTCAAAATACCGAGTTTTATTATCTCGTAAGCTCGTTCCACTTATTAGTGACGTGCACGGTTCGTCCTACTCCAACACATATGCGGTTATTGTGGCATCGCATATTAATACGCAAGATAATCAACTTTTATCGGCTATTTTATGGATTTTATGGGTTTCTTCAATGTTTTTTAAAATAAACATTTATTTATGAACGAGTTCCTACGAATTGACGTATTTTTCTCAATTCTTTTCGAAAATACGATACCTTATTTTATTTAAATTGAATTTAATACACAGGGTAGTTAATTTAAACTTTAACGGAATTATAATGCAAATTAGTTGCGTTTTTATAGCAAATATTTTTTTAACGACAAAACGTGCTTTAGTACATAAAATTAATTATTTTTATGCACAGAAAGGGTATTTTATTTATTACAAACGAATGATCGATTTGCGTTCGCATTTAATGCTTGTTGCGGTATCTTAAAATTAATTATTTTTACATATACAACCTACGTTTGTTGCTATGTATTTACAATAGGCTTATATCATACAAGACAATTATTTATACACGCGCAAATTTTTGCAGAAAGGTTTTAATTAAATATCAATACACATTATTGTGCCTAGCCTGTATATTATACTTAAGTTTAAGCTTTCATCCAGGTACCTTTTTCCGACGTTTTTATACAGTAATGAGACTCTACTTGAGGGAGGCTTAAAATATTATTTTTCCACAGTTAGTGACTTTTCATCAGCTTTATTAGAGGATACATGTTTTCCTCTCATATCTGGTTGTGGAAGTCCGGTTGAAGAGCAGTTATAAGAGATTCTAATTACAGCATCAGTGATGTTCAAAGGCTTTATGAAAAATTCTCTACATTGCTGAAATCTCCGGCCAACATTAGTAAAGTAAAATTTATATGAAATTTACACCGAGAGCATTCTATATTTCGTGTTGTTCAATTTATAGGTACCTATTTTATCAATGTGTCTACTTATATACAGTCGTTGTTCATAAAGGTTGAGTAAACTACGAAACTCATTGTACATTGTTTGTCGCATGTTGTCGTTAAAATAACCAGAACATTTATGATTATGTTTGTGTATACATGGCAAATTTAGCATGATACGAGCACGATAAATAATTGTTTTACGTCGTGTAGAGGCTTCACAACGAACACGACTGTGCTTTTTAATATTTTTTCCGTAAATCAGGATTCAATTTTGATCTTTTTGGCGGTTCTTTCAAGTTTGGTAACCCAACGCAAACTGAAAGCTTAGATTCATGGTCAGCAGGTTATGGCTCATTGTCTGAAGATTGGGTATCATTTTCTGATGATTCGGTGTTTGGGTCTGAAGGTTTCTAGGAACTTGCATACTAAAACAGGTTTTGCCGTAAAGCAAAGGTTGTCCATAAAAATGCAACTAATTTGCATTATTTATCCATTAAAACTTAAATTAATTACCCTGTGTTTTACATAAATTTATTCCAAATCAAGAATTTTCTAGAATTTTAGGAATAGGGAAAGGATATATTATCCTACTGAGAAATACGTCAATTTCGTAAATATCTAATTAATAGAAGAAACATTTATTGCACGAATCGGCCAGAACATTAAAAAACCCATAAAATCCATAAAATAACCGATAAAAATTGATTTTTTTTCGCATTAGTATGCGACGCCACAATAACCGTATATGTGTTAGAGTAGGATAAACGGTGCACGTCACTAGTAAGTGGAACGCGTTAATGAGGTGATAAAACATGACGATTTGGAACGCTAATGAGTAATTTTCAAAAAATTACATCATATAGAGGCGTGTTCTTTGGAATTGAATTTCATACCTCGAATGTACTAGAATATAGATAAATTCTACATAAATGAAAGTGTTTGTTAAAAAGATTTATGAATTCGAACGCACAATGTTTGTTTAAGTCTCAAAGACGTTACTTGAAGTAGGCAACACACATACTGTAAGTTAATATGCAAAATGTAACAGTGAAAAGAGAAGTATGTTTTAAACGTTATCTGCACATACATATGAAAATTACTAAATGTGATTATATACAATGAAGATAGGAAATTCTTCGATATATAATACTATTAAAAATTTTATTCAATAATTCCGAAGATGCACATTGGTTTCTTAATGAAGATATAAATAGTATGCAAGATTTTGTAAGCTGGGATTTGAACATCAATTTAAAATAAAGCCAAGAAGCCGAAGATATTTAATTCAAAAAAACTTTCGTAAATTTCTGCAAGCATAATTTTTTAAAACACTGTTTGTAACTGATACTTGAATTTTGTCATTTAATTTAATTCTAAATCGGATGGAACGAAACAACGAAATTTCAATACCACAACTATAATAACATTAAATATTTATAAACAATCCTTTAAATTATAATAATCGTTATATTCACAAACATTTTTCTTCAACACACAGTATGAAATATTTTCTCTCATAAAAGAGCATTTACCACATCGTTTCTTTCAAACATAAAATAATTTCTGAGAAGTACTTGCTATAGGAAAAAATTGCACCTTATTTTAAATTTACAAAACTAAATTTTTTTTAAGAATGGTTTACTTGAGTATGTTTATTACCATGCTTGTAAGGTTTGTTTGGTCAAAAAAATCGTTGACAGATAATCTATAAAGAAGGTCAGAGTATTTCGAACCCTGAACACAAATTTTACTGGCAAAAATCTTTTACAAAAAAAACAACATATGATTAACACTTATCATTCTACCTTACGTTACATACAAATACTCCAATATCAGTTAAAAGTAAATCTAAAAGTAATACTTGGACAAACCACAAAATCGCTCCTTGTACTAAAATATCTTCTTATTTTAAATTCATGTCCAAATCAGCTTACAAGATTTCCACATTTAAAATCCTCGTTTTAAACAGCAATAACTAAAGTACATTTTTGGTTAAATCTTCGTATAGTTTATAAAATAGCGTTATTTTGAAGAATTTTGCCTTTTTATTGTAATTTATAAATTCCATTTTTTATGTAATTTGCATTTAAAACAGCACTTCTATATACATAATAATTATTAGATTAAAGTATGCTTACTCAATAGTTCAAATATCTTTGCGTAGCAACAGCTCGCGATCGCATTTAAGAATTGAATTAGTTGAATGAATCCTGTTTTTAATAAACGCTTCCTTATATACAAATTATCTATTTTCTAGAATGGTACTAGTATGGAACATTATGATGCAAGGTGTCTCAGAAAAACTCATTAGCGTCTAAAATCGCGGCGTTTTATTACATTTTTATCTGGTTCCAGTTGTCCGTGACGCGTGCTATTTGTTCTTTTTAACACTCAAGGTTAATGCTCGTGTTCTCCTATCGTACATTAATTATTTTTACATATACAACTTACGTTACTTGCGATGAATTCACAATATGCTTATATCATACAAGGTGATTATTCATACACGGGGAAGTTGATTTTCCGCTTGTACTTCAATGAATAAAAGTACGCTTGTATTATACAGGGCGTACCATGAATTTACGGAAATTTCCGTTTTCTCAGAATTCTTTTGTATTTTGGTAGGATTTATTTGTAGAATTTGGGTTTCAATCCATTTTCACGTCAATATATATATATATATATATATATATATATATATTGCTGTTACTCGCAGTCCCTACGATTGGGTGTAATAAAAATGCTGTGATAACTGGCCCGACGGCTGTACATAAAATGCTGTGATATACGAGCCCTTTATGCTACTCAAACACTTGTGAAATGTCAATTCATAATTTTCTTTTGCCTCGACTAGCTGATTCAATTAAATAAAGCACTTCTATAATACACACTATAATGATTGAATATTTACAAGTCTTTTATCTATCTTCTCTTTATATATCATATACATTGTAACGTATTTTTTTTCTTCTGTCAAATTATTACAAACTCAAGCCAGCAAAACGAGCTTTTTATTACTTTTAAAGACTTATTGAAACGTTTCAAGCTGTCTGTAACTTTTCTTAAAATATTCGCAAGAAAACCCCCAATTTGTCAGGTTTTACACTTTAAATTATGATTGAGATAAAACAGTTTAAAATAAATCATATCAAAAATATTGAGATAAAACAGTTTTAAAAATAAGTCATAAAAAAATCTCTAACCTGAATTATTTTCATAGATGCTCCTAAGAATTAAAGTCGATATCCAAATCGTTATTGGTGCGTTTATTTCAATGAAAGGTTTTTCATTTCCTCAATAGAGTACTTATCATTAATTTGCTTGAACAGGCAGTATTCTCCAAAATTGTATTTTTGATCGTAGTGGCTCGTACTTAAAAATTCTACAGGAATCGTAACATTATTTTACTTGTAGTTTATGATTGTAAGTTATATCGTAATTGAGATGGTCATTCCAATGGTAATTGAGATGGTAAATTTAGAAATTTATATCGTAATTCAGAGAGAAATTTAAATCAACATTCAGAGCCCTGTTTTATTTATTATTAGAAATATTATAATTTCCTAAATCTTATTTACTTACGTCTCAGAAGTACGGCACAATATTCACAATTCTACACTTTGTAAATTTACTGTTAACAAATATTTATTATTCATGTAAATATTTGGCACTTTCAAATATAGTCACTGCCCAGTTTCAAAGTATACTAACTTGATATTCAATTCTCAAGATATTTATAGGATCGTCCCACTTTTGTTTGTGATTCGCTGGCTTCACGTGCTAGGCGAGGCTAAGCATATTATCACTTGTTATTTTGAAAAATTTACCAATTGTATGTATTTTAATTACACGACGCGGTGCTCGAAGTCATGTAATTCAATTGTTATACCTTATATTTGTTTATTTCCCAATAAATTGGATTTTCGAACAACTGTGATTCTCTTAGATCACGTACGCTTCTAATAATGCATAATTTCTGCGTGCGTTTACGATAATATCTTTACACACTTTATGAATGTTTATCTAGCCACTTCATGCAGGTTTTTCCCTGATTTAATTTTAATGTGTTTCATTACCTTTTTAAATAATAACCTATTTATTCTTCTAATATCTATAATTCCGTGTTTCTGTTACTTGGGAGTTTTCCTTGCTTATTCTACGACCCCAATGACTTAACCTACCCTTAAATTAACCCTATAATTACAGCAATATATATATATATATATATATATAAATTGTTGTGAAATGCGCCTCTGGTCACTGGAACTGGTGCTTTCTACTGATCATTCGAGCCCCACAGATTGGGCCGTTAAGATTTGCTGCGATTCCCTATAAGAATCGAGCCTCACGAATTGGGCGTCAAGAATTGCTCTGATCCTCGTTACTACGGTGAAATTTCCTCTGATATTCGATTTCTTACCTGAATATCTCCTCTTGAATCCTTCCGCCTCGGCTGCTCACCTAGTTAAAACTTTCATCCTCATTCATAAAAAAACACATTCCTACCACAAACGTCAACGTTAACTCTATTTACACCAATATTCACAATACATTAAAATTTCAAAATTAAATTTCAGCATAAATTGCAGCATCATAAAATTTCAAGTTCAAATTTGTCATCATTTTAATTTGCATCCAGAATTAGAGTCCTTGTAGGATGCATACTAATTAAATAAACAATATTTGCAGACCTGAGTCTGAATAAAAGGGAGCATCTCCCACCCCTTTACGTTAATTTAACAGGTTAGTCTAATTGAGCTAAAAGACAGACCCAAATTTTCATTATAATCAAAAACATAAACCTGATAAATACTCCTTTCTACTTATACAAGAAAATTTTACCTTAAAATTAAAAATTTGTTGTTTATGCAAATTTACTACAGTCCATTTTTATCAAACGAATTATAAAAATATTTAACACACACCAAAACATCAAAGATCGAACAACCAAGCACAAGTTACCTGAAGGTTAATGCACTCGTGGCTTCAATGTACATCGGACTTGCTAATCCCACCATTCCAGCTGGTTTATGTTTACTTCTTCGGATTTCTGGCCGCCTTTAAAATTTTTCTCTACCACCATTCGTCTAGAAGGTTTCAGCGTTTCTCAGGAACTCATCTAAGTATATCAAAATCTTGTTTTGTGGATCCAATCACGTTTACGAATAACATTTGATTACTAACACTCCCGATAAATAGCAATGAAATTCATAATTCTTTCACGCTATACCAAAAACTGCCTACTTCTATTTATTTATTTATCGTTATTAATTTGGATAATTGGTACAGTAATACCCGCAAATATAACTAGACTTTGTTACCTTCATTTATCTTCTCTAAGTGTACTAATAACTTTTATTGTAGCACGTAATCACCACGTATTCTACTTAAAGTATCGAATAATCAAAAAATAAAGAGCAAAACTGTTTAAAGTATCGAATAAAATCAAAAATATAAGAGAGCGAAACACCTATTAACCCGGGTTTATATAATGGCTCGCTTGTAAGTCGAATTTGTCCCGCAACGGACGATTTTAAGAAATTCGCATTCTGTTTTCCCTTCCGACGGCTCGGCACAGCGATTCTACTGAAATTTGCACTCGTCCTAGTTGAAAATCTAAGAATTTTCCACACGCCTCGCAACACGTCCGAGAACAACTAATTAATTTTACACACCAACTGATACGCTTCCCCTCTCACGTTTGCATCTTATTTCAACCTTAATCGCCAATCTAGTCTGTTCATTCTATCTAAAACCTGTGCCCTTGTTTCATATTTTTCCTCTCATTTAACTGCTAATGCACTCCATCTCGCTTGTCTTTATACCACAAACTCGCTTTCTTACTTGCACTCATATTGCTTAAAGCTTATCCACTATCATATACATCGATATTTCTGCAGGTGTTCCGCGTTCTAATACGCTGAAGGCTTTTATATAATTTCCCCACGTCTTTATAATTTCTCGCTAGCTTTAGTACTTGGAACGATTAAATTACATACAAATTGAACATTTTAATTCTGCTTCTTTTTATATAAATCGTCTAGTGAATAATTTAAATCCCTTATTTTTAATGAAAAGAATAAATTTGTATGCTCCACGGTTTTAATAACGCGTATTATCTAATGAAATTCTATACAAACCCTACATTCTAATTGAATGATTTAAATCTACACAGTAGGCTTTTAATTAAGCGTACTATTTTCCACTGCTTTAATATACACGGTGTTTAATATTATCTAAACAATATAAACCCTATGTTTAGAAGTAAATGACGAATTTATCCAATATACCTTTAAATGAAACGTATTAGTACCTAAAGCTTCCTTATACACGGTGATTAAAATTATTTGATGTGGTTTATTAATTTTTCTACCCTGGTCTAAATTTGAGTATTTTCCTCCTATTTGAATACAAATAATCCCACTTATTTGAATTCGAATATGAAACATCTAAACTGCAAAAAAATTACAAAAAAAAATTGTCTATCTCACTCTGCACTTATCTTTTTAACTTACCTAACTTATATCCAATCCTAAAAAATATTTTCACCTATCCTATATCCCTATGCTATTCCTAACTCTCACCTAATTTTATAAACTGAAATTATCCCTAACTTCATCCTAATTATCCATCTAATTCTATATACATCCTATATACCTATCCTAGTCCTAACCTTTAACTAATCTTTACTATACTCACTTCCCCCTACTTAATCCTATATACCTGTCCTATTCTTATTCTATTTCTAATTCTCCACTAATTTTATAAGAAATATCTACACTTAACCTATCTTATTTTCTTCCTACATTTAATTTTCCTTCTCATCCTATATACCTATTTCTAACTATCTCCCCTATTTATCCTATACCTAGCTTTATTTTCTATAAACACTTACTTCTACTCTTCTACATACACCTATTCTCTCCATATATTTTGTTCATTTAATCTTCATTTCTTATTTAAATCTGACTCTTTTCTTGATCCTCCAAGTCTTTCTTCTCACCATCCTAATACTCTTCATCCCTATTTCTCCTCCTTCTATATCTATACTTATCATCCCTATTATCTCACATAAAATAAACTCATCCCTATTATCCTGACTCTTAAATATTGCTTCTTCTTCAGTCCCTACACTTGTCTGTTTCTCATTTATTATTATTTCCTTTTCTGCAGACAAACCAAACGATACTACCTTAAAATTATAGATTTTTCTCTCTACGGAAAATCCTGTGTACCTTCTAGAATCCTTGTGTAATGGAATCAGCCAGAATGAATTCCTTAAATCTAATTTACTAAAAACAAACTTGACACTCGACCTCGTCAAAAGTGTGTCCATGGATGGTGGACAATGGAATTGCGGTTTGGTCCGTTGATTAATTTTTTGTGCATCTAAACATAAACGAATACTATCATCCTTTTTCTTAACCACCACCAACGGATTTATGAAATGAGTGTTTGAGACTTCTATTATGCCATCTTCCAACATTTTATTTAATTCTGCCTTCACCTGCTCCCGATATGCTGCTGGAAAAGGATAAACCTTTGCGTTGAACGGTTCTGAATTATCCACTTGTAACACGTGCTCATAGCCTAACGCTGTGCTTGCTTCTACCCCCACTAATTCTGCATGTTTTTGTAATAAAGCTTGAACCTCTACTATCCTATCCTCTGGACATCTTATTGTGTTGATCTGTTTAACTCCATCATCCTTTACCTCTACTACATTAATACTCAACCCCGTGTCATCCTCTGTGACTTCATACTTGCTTTTCCATGGCACTACCCTATCCTTAATCCTTACTACCTTCCTTTCCATATCTATCAAAACCCCTAACTGCATCATACAGTCAACACCTAAAATATTCTGAAACTTCAGTCCAGGTACAATTACAAACTCCTGTTCACAGCTTAAACCTCCTATATTTATCTTAAGCACCACAACACTATTTACTACAGCAAACTTCTTTTTATTTGGAGCTACTAAATGGCTACGGTTTATAGGCATAATTCTATCACAAACCTTATCCCTAATTTTGCTGATGAATTCCTCCGATATTAAACTCGCCTCTGTCCCTGTATCAAGTAATACTTCTACATTATTCTCAAAAATTCCTATATTAATAATTGGCAAACATAATTTTTCTACAGTTTCTGGCTCTATTTCCTCCTCAATTTTGAAAAATTCACGTGGATGTTCATACACATTTACACAGAAATCTAGTGGTCTGTCGCGTTCTAAAAATCCTGTCTCGTCCTGTTTTCCGTGCTTGGTTCTGGCTGTCCTTCTACAACCTGTGCGTACGTCCTCCTCGTATTAATATCCGTGTCCCTGTCTCTATTCGGCGTGCTCGTCACTGTCCTGTTTACTTCCGTTAAACTGTTCTGTCTCGTGTAACTAGGTCTTGGCGTCGGTCCCCTAGTCGCACTATTGCTTCTGTATTACTGTCTTCGTCGTTCCCAATTCGGTCGAAAATTTCTGTTATAGTCAGGCCGTCTCGGAAAATTCTGTGTCCTGTTGTCAAACCTAACCGTGTTAATGTTTCGTTCACGTATCTCTCTTGTCCGTCCTACACATACATCGTCATATCTCTGCAAATACTCTAAAAATGTCTCACTTTCTGTAATGTTTTGTAAGGCCACGTGTTGTCTGATTTCCAGTTCAAAATGTCGTGATAAATACTTGATTATTTGTCTTGGAACGATTAAATTACATACAAATTGAACATTTTAATTCTGCTTCTTTTTATAGAAAGCGTCTAGTGAATAATTTAAATCCCTTATTTTTAATGAAACGAATAAATTTTTATGCTCCACGGTTTTAATAACGCGTATTATCTAATGAAATTCTATACAAACCCTACATTCTAATTGAATGATTTAAATCTACACAGTGGGCCTTTAATTAAGCGTACTATTTTCTACTGCTTTAATATACACGGTGTTTAATATTATCTAAACAATATAAACCCTATGTTTAGAAGTAAATGACGAATTTATCCAATATACCTTTAAATGAAGCGTATTAGTACCTAAAGCTTCCTTATACACGGTGATTAAAATTATTTGATGTTGTTTATTAATTTTTCTACCTTGGTCTAAATTTGAGTAATATATATTAATTATAATGGACTGGTCTGTCTTATCGAATAATACACATGATGTTTGTCAATAATTTTTTGAGATATAGTCCAAAAAATAAAAGCATTAAATGAAAATTTTTTAATTAAACCTTGACGTTCCGGTAGATTTTTCTGCTATTATCAAAAGTGTGATCTCTTTAAATTTGTGAGGGGTCTGTATTAAATATTACAACTTTGCTACTCCTGTCCTGATGAGCCCCAATTAGGGCGAAACGCTTCGACAGGATTTCCCTCGTGGCTGAATTTGAGTCACTTGCAAATAATTTCTTTTTATTTTACATTAATTTAACACTTATTAAACCTACAATTACAATAAATATACTTAAAAAATAAAAACAGCTTAATTTGGTTTATTGATTGCTCACTGTAGTATTGGTACGGAATCTTAGTAGTGCGAGCTCGACTCGTTTTTAGCTAACTTTTTTACAGATATATCTACAGACGCCATGTAGCATTGCTACGTCCATGATATAGTGTCAAGTTGTGGTATCTTCTATACGTTTCAGCTAGTGCTGTTTTCCAGAGGATCCAAAACTAGTAGAAATCGGGTAGTGCCCATCAAATCACTGATTAAGATAAGTATACCCTGATGATATCATTTCAGCCGTCTGCAAGCATTCACCATACCCTCCTAATTTAACAGGCATCATTTACCTAGTTGTTTAATGTCAAGAACAGTGTTAATATTCCTGAACACAGAATTATGGGCGTAGCGATTTACGGAGCCTTATCAGTCACCTCAAATCGTTCTCCACCATCATTTTCAGTAAAATTCACTAAATTCTAATAAAATATATATAGCATCTTATTACAAACCACTCTTTGCAACCACGTCCAAACAAACTTAAATGTAATTTAAATTGTGTTAGACGTTCTTGGTTTTAATTTCTTGCTTTGTTGCAGGGTATTTGTACGCCCAGCGAAAGACAAGAAAACGCCTTCAGCAAGAGGAAGATATTCAAAATCTAATAGAGGACGTAGAAGATTTAAGAGAAATACATGAAAATTTCAAGCAAGAATTAAGGAATGCAACTGAAGAAACTGACACACATAACCAACAATTACGACAAGAACTTGATACGATTAGAAATGATTTATCCTTTCACGATGATACTTTATCAAATCTTAAAGTAGCAATAAATGGAATTAGCAAACTACAATCGACAATAGAAGCGGTAGCAAATCTTCAAAATAATCTGAGAGAAAACGGTTGGTTGATGCAACAACTTCAAATAGAAATACAAGAAATACGAGATCAATTTAGAGAATTTCAAGAGAAGGTCATTGATTTCCAAACAACTGCAAAATTAGAAAATGACAAATACGTTTCTAATACGTTAGCGAACATTGCTAATATCTCTGCTAAAACCAACGAACTAGAACGGAGGATTGAAACTTTTATCGGAACTAAAGAAGATAAGGAATACTTAAATATACACGAATTATTACTGAGAAACATCATTAATTTGGATAATATCCAAAGCAACGATAATGACCTTATAAAGACTGCGAGACGTGAAGCAGTAGGTTACGTTAATATATGTTTTACTTTACTGGAAGAGCGAGTTCGGCAACAATAAGTTTATATTATTCTTTAATTATTTAGTAATTTCGTAGCGATAAGATAAGCTTGCCTCATATATGATAAACAGCTATTAGTAACGCAAGTTTAGTGGTGAAAGGTTTGTTTGAATACACGCGCATTTGGTAAGTCTGAAATTAATACGTTTTAATTCTAGTTTCAAAATGGCGGACAAAGAGAAATCAAAAAAGCGTTTAATTAGCGAACTTCAGCGGCGAAAAAACAACTACATAGTAACGTATAAAAAAATTAAAAGGCTCGTTGAAAGTAGTGCAGGACAGAAAACGATCGATGACGCCATTAAGGAACGCTTTCGTCTAGTCACACTAGAGAGTAATAAAGCCCACAAAGAATTACGTGAATTCCTACTCCCATTCTTTTCTGAGACAGCTATAAAAGAGGTGTTTCCCGAGGAAACCTACGTTGAAGAAAATGAGGGCCTAAAGCGATCTGTAGAAGAACTTCAGCAAAATAAACACGATTTAGATAAGCTAATCGAAGAACTTAGTGATAAGTGTAGGGCGCTAAACGAAAAACTATCGGAAACCGAAAAACTGCAAGAAACTGTAAATACTCTTCAAAAGCAATTAAATGACATAAACCACAACATTAGTACCGACGACACGCCTCACAAACTAACGCGTAAACATAGTGATCATAGGAGTGAGCAGCAGGACATGCTAATTCGTGACTTAGAACATCGACTTTCTTTTCGTCAAAAAGGACAGCAAAATGGTAATCGAAGGGACCGCTACATTGAACAATCTTTGGAAAAGATCTATAAGATTAATGAAGATCTTGCAGATTTTGCTGTGATAATCAAGGAAGCCCATATTAAAAGTGACGGAAATTTTTTGCATTTAAAGGAGTTAGTAACAGAGAGTCTTATTCAGCTTGAAGATATTGCTAGTAAAGGTCATGTGGTGATACGCAGTGAACGAGCGGTAGTGATTAAACGGGCGCAAGGTTTGCTTGAGATGTTGAACTCTAAATGTTCCTAATATTTAATTCTTCATAATTGTAGTGAAATAATATGTGCGACTAGATTTTAAAAACAGTATTGTATTTGTAAAAATATACAAGATAATCACGAATAAAACTTACAGTTATAATAATTGATAGGTGTGAAACTTATAGCCAGTTGCCTTGCTTGTATTGTTTGGCCCTTTTTAAAAAGATTTCTTGATCAAGTAAATTTCATTTCTTAACTGTATTTTCACAGACCCATTCATTGGATATTTGTAGATACGTTGAAAACGCTAGGACATCAGCTACAGCTATCTTTAGGCATATTTAGCCATAATATTTGTCACTACTTTATGCAATGGTTGAACCGCTTGGACAGGTTGTCTTTTTCTTATATGTTGCAAAAGTTTTTCAGTATTTTTGCCTTCCTCCTATATTTTTAATTCACGGTTTTTGTCTCCACTTTCAATTTGCCAACGCTTTGTGCATTCGGCCAAATCTTGCCGCTCATTTACTTTTGATTTTTCCAATGTTCCACCCGAAGGTACTACATTAGCCCTGAACACAACGAAATTACGCACCGGCTATGGATACCAGGCAACACAAACAAAGTCACGCATGAGTACCGCCACAAACCCACGCAAAACTGAATTCAAACCAGATCAACCTTCAACACTACTAAGACACCACCATAGAACTTTTCCACATTCTACAACAACTTCGCATTCAAATAACTCTGATCCTAGGATCATACCTAATCAATAACAAAATTCCGAATATACCAAACCACACACGCACATGCACACATTCCAGCCCAACAAACCCTAAACACTCTGCGATAATCATAATAAACCCACACATAGATCCATCCTTCCTCCCCCTCCTTATCCTCTCCACTAATAACAGTAGTCGAACCACACTGAAAACAGGCACCACCGAACTAATTTCCAAGTACGTTCAATTTAATAAAGACATCAGCACATACTTACGTCATTCTCACAGCAACAGTAGATACACCAACTATTATAGAAGTAAACGCCAACGCCAATGCCACAACAGTGAAAGAGTGTGTTTACCACTACCTACTACACATCCAAAACTCCACCTAGCACTCCCACAACCACAATTCTAATATAGATCTCACAATCACAGTTTGTTCCATCTCCAACCTACTCGCCTCCTGTACAGTCTCACACATAAACAAAATCATTGCCGACATCTCTATAACTTTCGATATCCTCTCCAACCAACTCCAGAAACCTTGTACAAAAACCCACTCTTTAACACACAGAGAGCAGGCTGGACCGATTCCTAGACTCCCTGGTAATTTTTAACCTAAAGTATGTTACGCTAAGTCCAACCCTCATACTCTAGCCCACACTATCATCCAAAATATTCTCTCAGTCGCCACGTGCTTCATACTGCGCACACACCACATCCAAGAAGCTACACCATCGTGACCCCTGGCACTCATTACTGTAAGTCGCACACTAACACAATACAAACACAGACTACAAAGACGTGGAAATGCTAACGCAACCACAACATACACGTTTACCCGCACCTACACAATAGCCAAGACATGATACATCGATCACAGTAGCACCACCAGAAAATATAAACCACGCACAACACACAGACTTCTGGACCACCTACCGAAAGCTAATGAAAAGCACTGAATTTCGTTTCATAAATGCTCCACCATCGACAACTCTGCCTACCTTTGAAAACACATCATCAATTCTACTAGACGCAGCAAAATTCCTTCATCACGTTCCGATGACCACAACCAAGTACAGCAAGTCTTACCCCGCCAGACATTGATCCGGACACAAACTTTGATATCAACGTGTTGGACACACTGGCTGTAAATCTCGAGCCGCGGAATGCTCTAGGGCCAGATCTCGTCTCCAGCATCGTCATCTAAAAATACTAACCCCTCATCAGAGATACCATGCACCTCCTTTTCCAAAAACTAATTTTTACAGGAATCTTTTCCGACACTTTTAAATCGAACAAACATCGTGAAGATCCAAATTCCTACAAACCAATAACCCTGTTACCAACACTTGGGAAAATAGAATTTTGCTCGCAAAAATATACCCACATTGGACGCATTCTCTTTCTTCCCACCATAACACGGTTTCCGCCCAGGTCATAACGCATAACGTACTATTTGTTTTTTTATCACGAATGTTCAATCATCCCCGTACACATACGTCATCGACATCCTACTGGATTTCTATTTCGCCTTTGACCCCCTTTGGTGGCCTAATCTACTAATCTACTAAACCATTTCCCATCTAAACTTTTCTCAATAATAAAATCGTACCTTTATTCCCGCACAGGAACTATGTCATGCAACTTCCACACTCTCACTGAAACTCTCACCCAAAGATGCCCTCAAATTATTCTGCACCCTCTACAACTTACCTATTAATCTACTCCCAGACATAGATATCTATTACACATACACCTCTGACTATGCTGATAACGTCACCTTCCTTATCCACAGGTCCTACAGCTCATCTCTAGAAACAACTGCTTCTTTCCTTATGAACCTAGTTGAACCCTGGTCAACTTTAAACAAGCATTCCTTCTCCCGCTTCAGGATTAAATGGCTCCTGCACAAAGGTTCCTAGATTTCAAACACAGCACAAACATACATATCCTCAATTCCCAAATACACTTCTCACATTTAGTATTTTTCCTAGGTTTCAACTTCAACCCCGTGTGAAAACCTACACCAACTTCACCAAGCTCCAATCCTAAACCAAAACTTTTCTTAACAATTTATACACCCTACCCAAATTCGTTCAACTTACAAAACATACGGAAGAATTATCCTATATCATATCATAATACCGATAATCCGATATGCTGTAGATTCCTTGCTTTCCTTAACCCGTCCTACCTCAAGACGTACGCTCAACAATATCATGCGACCATTTCTGCTATACTTCTCAAAAGAGTACAAAACTATATCTGCCTCTTCACTGTACACCCTGGTTCTAATCCCGCCGATCGT